>OY292402.1:953925-1452653 GCA_958496205.1 Idaea biselata
CAATACAAAATTCCAAAGTTTATACCAATTTTTTTTCATAATTTGTCTGGATACGACTGTCATTTATTTATTACAAAATTAGGTGAAGCTCCAGGGTCTATAAAAATTATACCAAAAACTAAAGAGAATTACGTTTCATTCACAAAGTGTATACCTTTTTCTGATGGAAAATTAATATTGTTGCGATTTGTTGATTCTTTCAAATTTTTAAATACTAGTTTAGATAAATTAACAAAAACTATGAAAACCGAACAATTTGTACATTTAAGAAAACATTTTTCAAACGACACACGGTTTCATCTTCTTACTCGAAAAGGAGTCTATCCTTACGATTATATGAATAATTTACAGCGTTACAATGAAACATCACTCCCAAATAAAAAAGATTTTTATAGTTCTCTTACGAATGAGCATATATCTAAAAAAGATTATGCTCACGCGCAATTAATTTGGAGACAATTTAGATTAAATAATATGGGTCAATATACAGACTTATATTTGAAAACTGACGTTTTATTGTTAACTGATGTCTTTGAACAGTTCCGTGTAACTTGTAAAAGTTATTATCAATTGGACCCAGCGTTTTATATTACAGCCCCGAGTTTATCTTTTGATGCAATGCTGTACAAAACACAAGTCGAGTTAGAATTGATAAATGATGAAGCTATTTACAATATGATACAATCAGGAATAAGAGGTGGTATTTGTTTGGTATCGCATAGATATGCCAAAGCCAATAATAAATATATGTTGGATTTTGATCATTCGATTCCAGAATCTCACCTCATATACATAGATTGTAATAACCTATATGGATACAGTATGAGTTTAACTTTACCGTTATCTGAATTTAAATTTCTATCTAAAGAAGAAATCACTAGTTTAGACGTAAATAGTGTACCAGATAATGCTGAATATGGTTTTATTCTTGAGGTTGACTTAAGCTATCCTAAATCATTGCATTTAACCCACTCAGATTATCCCCTGGCTTCACAACGTTTTATTGCTCCTGGTTCTAAGTCTGTTAAATTGATTCCAAATCTATACGATAAATTCCATTACGTTATTCATTATGTTTATTTAAAAACATGCTTGAAACATGGTTTAATATTGAAAAAAGTTCATAGAGTCATTAAATTCCGTCAAAATGATTATTTAAAACAGTATATTGAATTAAATACATGTTTGAGACAACAAGCTAAATCAACGTTTGAACAAGATTTTTTCAAATTACTTAATAACAGTATATTTGGTAAAACATTGGAAAACAACGCAAAGAAAGTTGATGTTAAATTAGTTAACCAATGGCAAGATAATCATAATTTTACTAAAAAGAAAAATAGTGCAGGTAAACTAATATCGTCCCCTTATTATCATAGCAGCATCATTTTTAGTGAAAACTTAGCAGCTATCCAACTGAAACCAACACAAATAGCATTAGATAAACCTATTTATATTGGTTTTTCGGTACTTGAATTGTCTAAAACTCACATGTATGATTTTCATTATTCAGTAATGAAACCACATTATGGTGATCGATTGCAAATGTGTTATACCGATACAGATAGTTTTATCTATCATATTAAAACAAAAGATTTCTATAAAGATTTAAAAGAACATTTTATTAATTATTTTGACACTAGTAATTTTTCAATAGACAACGAGTATGGTTTACCTTTGATCAATAAAAAAGTACCAGGGTTATTTAAGGATGAAATGGCCGGTAAAATTATATTAGAATTCATCGGATTACGTTCAAAACTTTATTGTTTAAAAACTATTGAAACTGAAATAAAAAAAGCTAAAGGTGTAAAATCATGTGTCGTTCGCGATTTAGAGGTGTCTGACTATAGAACAACTTTATTTTCTCAATCAATTTTAAGAAAAAAGAATAAATTGTTTAAATCGATAAAACATCAAGTTTTCACTCATTGCGTAAATAAAGTCGCTTTATCCAGTAAAGATGATAAACGTCTAATATCATCAGATAAGATATCTACAAAAGCACTGGGTCATGTTGCTTTCCTAGGAGTATAAAAATATTTTGTTACTTATTACTTAATTTTACATAATTATAACTCCAGTAATAATCTGTAGGTAAGTAGCATACAATCTGAACCCTTTTCAAACTAATATCGTAGCGCTCACAGTACTTTTAAATCGTAAATTAAGAATACTATTTTGTTACAATAAAAATACATGATAGACCTATACACCATATATTTTTGTTGCTTATTACTTATGTACCTATGGTAAACTAAACGGGATGTTATAGCTATAAGTTATAGTTTAAGTTTATCAATAAATATGTTATTATGTCATAATAATGATGCGTTTTATTTATCTCTTTAGAAATGAAATAATTACTTAGGTACCTACCAACTAATATTATAAACAAAGCAGTTTGATGATACCGACTAACATGTCGCAACACGTTTCTATTTGTTTGCTTTAAAAGAATGAAACTTGAGAACAAACACCTGCGCTGTTTCTTAGTAAAAATATCAATTACTATTGCATCAATGCATGATTTTGTCGAGTAAACAAAAACCTCATTAAATGTTGATGGATTATTACATCATTCTTTACTTGTACGTTACAGAGACAATACCTTTCGAGCTAACTAAATAAATAAATATTGCACGTTGGTAAGTTATTTTTTTACTTTTTTTTTCTATTTTCATTTGAATACTACTTACTTATGCTAAGCTTATGTGTTATTTTGATTGTTTCAGATAATGTCGAACATGGACCTAAAAAATGATGTGGAACAAGCTGATAGACTCTTCGGAATCAACACTCAAGATCTTTACTTTCAATGCGCACAAAATTTTCCTGATAATGATTATGAGGACAACTTGCCTGTAAGCAATTTAAAGAAAACTCCGAAGCCCCTAAAACAGAAATTAAAGAAGACGACTAAGAATTCCAGTAGCATCCAACGAAGATCTTCATTTGTATTGAACCGCGAGCCTTGCAAAGGGAGGCGGTTAATTCAGATCAGTATAACTGACATTAGTGGTGAAAACAGTGAAAATGACAGTGAAGTAATTGTATCGGCTCAATATGTGGTGAAAGATTGTATAGACAATATATTAGACCAAACGGAGAGAGTGATAAAAAGTATATCAGAAACAATAATCGATAATTAATTTGTATATTTTAGTTAATAAGTATTGTTTAAATGAATAAAGATAATCCGTTATAAGTTTAGTTTTTAGTCAATTATATTTTTAATGTATTAGTCATAGATTATCTTGAAATAAATCCTTGCTTATCTGATTTGTTCAAATAATGTATTTTATTTATGAATTAGGTACCTTATTTGTTTAGACGAAATGATAATACAAAAGTAATAAATTGATAAAAATATATTTCAGTAAAAATATCAAGTACAAGAAACAGAGTTAAAATATTTACATAAATTAAATTCATTCTTGCTTCCTTCACACCATTTCTTGATACAAATAACATTTTTAAGAGCACAAATTTTATTATGATCAATACAATTCAAACTTACATTAGAAACCTCATAATCGTTATATAATTTTAAAAAATTAGGACAGCCTTGGTTTTCTCCTATATCTATTACTTCGCAGTTCTCACATAAATCTTTAATCCACTTGATTTTCTCAGTGCCTTTAGTTAAAACATTTTGAAAATTCAAATATGGTTTAACAATACGCTTAAATTCACTGTAGTCAATAAAACCTTCACTCCAATAAATTCCTCGATTAGCTTCTATCCATCGCACGTGTTTTTTTTCTTCCACCGTTAAGTGTTTAAAATGGAAAGGGGGTTTCACAAGAAAAGTTTGCGTATATTCGTTCCGTATAACCGCAAATTCTTTTATGATAAATTTATTTTCTTTATCCTTAAATCCTTGTACGTCTACAATTACAAAATCACTGGGATTCATATTTATGATATTTTTTTCACTATGTTACTCAACGGTCTATACTCAATGATGGAATCGTTTAAAATGAGACAATATGCAGCGGTGTGATCAGGTATCTCTGAATTGCTTTCAAGTTCTATACGTACACTGACTACTGGACCGGACTTTAGATTTTCACATTGTCTAGAGCAATCGATTACAAACAGTGGTGTTTTTTCATTAAATTCATTTGGACTGAGCAGTGGTTCACTTCTACGTCCGTAATAAGATTCTTGGAATTTGACATATTGTTCATATAATAACGCAAATTTCTGATCTTTAAAACTTATATTCAAATTTTCATATGGATAATATACAGAATTAAGATACACTTTGACATCTCTCAAATTACAATGATCGAATCGTGATATATCTTTATCCGGCAAGTTCTTTCTATTCGTTTGTAACCCTAATACTACATATCTTGGTTTTTCAATCTGCGATGATGTTTTAATTGACCAAGTATGCTTAGTTGTTTTTGGTACTAACGGATACTCATATAAATCCCAATTCCTAAAAGCTAAATGGAGAGGACGATCCTTTTCTAATAGTTTTAATAAATGTACTTTTTCTTTGTCAGACACTTTGATGTGCGGGACGCGCCAAACTAATTTGTGAATTGTTATATCTTCGAGAGATTCACCAGTTGGAATTTTTAAAGAGTTTAAATCTGTATTGCTGCGTAATAATATTAGTTCATGTTTGCAGTTCAAAATAATTTTTTTATAATCTTCAGCAAAGCCTAAAACGTTTCTCAGGGGTATTGAACAAGAAAAGTGTCCTCCGTGGGTTTTCTTTGTTCCATTTACATCCCAACCCCAAGCTTTAGCCATTTTAGCCTCACTTTCATTAAAAGATAGCAAATTTTTTATTGTTGTTGTCATTCCAGCATTTTTTATTCTATCAATTTCTACTCCATTAAGTTCATAACGAACATCTTGGAACAGAAAAAGAACTGGATTATTCGTGAACTCTATAGCATCAACTTTTTCTTTTGCAGCACCTTTCACAATGTTTACCGTTCCTTCTATATAGAGGGTACTTGCTGATGGTAATATGTATAAATCTTGTTGGTTGATAGGGATTCGAATTTCATCATTCCTGTTGAAACTTGTTATGTAAGGCTTATACGAATGATATTCTATACCATCTATGGTATTATCGTATGCCGGTGAACTCGTGATATCTAAGATGTTCATTTTAGTAGTCCGATAAATTTTAAGAATTGTTTATTTTCTTTGGTAATTTTAATTTTTTTCTTAGTTGTTCCTTTCCGGATTGATCGATGAGTACTGATAGGTTTTATAACATTATTACCGTATTTATTGAAGTCTATCATTTTTTCCTGATATGCATGTACAATTGAACTTCTTCACCTCGTAGATTTATCAAATTATTATTTATGTCTAACAATCTGATATTTATAGAACTTATGTTATTTTGATTGATTGGAAAATAAATTATATTTTTTGGCACTTCTATTATTCGATACCCTGGTGGAACGTTTGGGGCAAATTCATAAATGATGTGACTTGATTTTCCATTAATATATGATCCGCTCACTATATCACATTCGATTCTTACCACTGTTGTCGATAAAATGTTAACTGGAAGTTGCGACTCGTGTATTATATTGGCTTTAAGAGTTTGTTTGTCAAACCCTAATAATTTTCCGAGAGAATCATTTTTGTCGAATTGTATGTTTTTAGAACAAAAAAGGAAAGTTTTTAACGTGTTGTTGTTACAAAACAAATTTATGTTTGTTCCATTTTTTACGTTTGATTTTAAATAGTCAGATATATCTTGGAGTTCGTAAGCACCTTCTGGTATTTCTAAGACTTCATTGTTGTCGTAATAAAATTTATTATTTCGTTTATCAATGTTAGGGATCGAATTGAATGTAGACAAATACAACAGGGCACACTCGTATTCACCTTCAAATTGCAATGGTGGATAAAAAGTGGACGATAAAATCGAGGTATTACCAGTTATAGACAACGTGAAAGACATTTTACAAATGAAGGTAATTAAAACAACTTTATAAATTTATAGTCAATATTATAATTTATTAAAAAATAACCTAAATTAATCATCTAAGTTAATGAACCACACACTTAATATATTAATAATAATAATTAATTCATTTATTGAATCCACTAACGATCATACAATTTTTTAGTAAGTTCTTGTTTGCTCGATTTATAATCGCATAGTTTTCACCTAGCTCTTCCTTCCAAAACGTTTCTAGAAACTTTAAACATAAGTGTCCACAATTGGATGTGTTAAAGTCTTGATATCTAGAATAATTATATTTGATGCGATATCTTAAATACTCAGCCAACTCTAACGGAGGCTTTAAATCGCCAAAGCTATCAAAATATTCACAATTTTTGAATAGTTTTACATAGGCTACCCAATGAGTTCCATCATTTTCTGAACTATCTAAATTGACAATCCCACACTCAATATCCTTGGATTTTGATGGTAGTTTATTTCTCATGAAAACACCCCTAAAGTATGGAATATGTTGATTAGCATAATCTAATATGTCTAAATCAGAAAGTGCGCGTCTGGGTAACCTTTTAATTAGTTTTTTGATTTATTTACAAAAAGACCATTTCCTGTCTTGTAGGGTTTTATATACAAGCCTTTTCCTAGAGCAATTGATTCTATCATTTTATTATGACGTTGAGCTTCTGCAAAGTTCTTTTTCGCTGATTTATGATCGTTTACAGCCTTTGTTATTCCTGCTGCACCTCCTGCCAGTGCGCCCAGTGCGGATAGTCCAGCGAATATTGGAATGAGTGGTAAAATACCACCTGTTTTCGGCAACGGTATAACACGAGGCACATGAACTTTTTTCTTATTTTTAATGTGCTTTTTAGCTGCAGAATAAGCTTCTTTTATTGCTGCAGCATCATTTTTTGGTTTTGACTTTTTCAGTTTTTTATGTATTTTTGATACCATCGACTTGAATGATCTCCCACCTGCACCATACTTGACCTTAGTTTTCATCGCCTTGTTCACAAGCCACGAAGCCAGTTTTTCACCTGTTCCAGCGTTTTTTGATTTCATTCTCTGTTTTGCCATATTTATGAGATCTAAATCAGCTTTGTGTCGATCTTCCAAACTGTTTGAATTATTATAAGCAATATCGTGTCTCATACAAGCGTTATCAAGCTCATTAACTCCTTTATCTCCTCTCAGTAATCGTTTCTTTAATCGTGTACCGGGTCCACAATAATTATATCCGGGTAAATGCAATTCAAATGGTAAGTTATTTATAATACTATTCACAAGACCTCCACCGCGCATAGCTGAATTATAAATGAAGTCATTTCTATTGTTATTCTCAATTTTATATTTTTATAAATCTAATAATACAGGATTATAAGATCGCTTGTTTATCAATCCAACTGTTTTCACTTTTTGAAAGACCCAACCACTTGACAAAGAGTTTATTACCCTTTTTTCTTAAAACTTTTTCAATAAGGTATACGTTTGGACAGTTAGTTTTTAGAAGTTCTTGTTCATAAAAACGTCCTAATATTGGTTGGTGGTACATATCTTCTATAGAATACGTAACTGGTACAGAAAGATAAACATTTTTAACTAAAAACAATTCTGTAGACCAGTTAGGAGTATATCCTTTTTCGAAGCTGCTTTTATATCTACTTATACGAACATGATCACCGACTTTTAGTTTGTTGGATTTTGCATGCTTTATATTAGAGTTCTGGAATTTTATAATATTTTTCATTACTGCATTTTGGTTTGAATGGTTGACATCTTTAGGTTTATAATTTATTGTTCGATGTATTGTGTCGTTATATGTTGATATGACACTTGTCAACAACTCTCCAATCCATTTATAGTGACCATTGAAACTAAAAAGTTTAAACAGCTTGTTTTTCAATGTCCTTATTAGTCTTTCAACTATAGAAGCCTTTTTAACAGAATATGTAGAGTAATGATTAATGTTATACTTTGTTGTTACTTTTTTAAATTCATCGTTGTAAAATTCAGTGCCCATATCAGTTTGTAAATTAATGGGTTTTCGGTGATTTTTATCTAATACACTTTGAAACGCATTTGCGATTTCTTTTTTTGTTTTAGTTTTAACGGGGATAGCCCAAGAAAACTTAGAAAAACAATCGATTATCACCAAAATATATCTATGGTCACGGTTATATCTTTTTAAACTTTGAAAATCAATGAGATCTGCTTGCCATAGGTCATCAATGCCCTTTAATAATACTGATCGTCGATTAAAATTCTTGCGAACAGCTTTATGAATTTCATTCACAATTTGAAGTTTACTCATTTTTTAGCTCTTATTAAATCAGCTTTTGTACAATAATCTACAATAATATTATCAACATATTCTTTTAAAACTGTTCTCAAATTATTAACTATTGTTGCGATCTCTTCCTTCTTTATATACAATTCATTTTGTCTATCTACGTACTCCTTGTTGACAGCATCAGAATTTTTCAATGGAATCGTAATACCGGTTAGTCTTGTATTATGTAAATCAAACTCTCCGCTTTCGGTTTTCATTAGGATTTTATCAAAGTTTTCTATGAAATCTGGTAAACGCAAGCGTTTATGAATGTGATGTCCAAACTTATCCATTATAGTGAACTGATAGGTGTTATCGATAAAGTTGAAATGAAATAATTTAAAAAAATCATGCTATATATTAAGGTATAATCCCGCTTTCACGCAATTCTTCTATAATAGAAATGATTTCATTCTCCAACCCAGTGTTACCAGCATCTTTTGAAGCAATCAAAAGCTTTAATCTTTCAACTAATTCATTAGGATCATCCCAGTATACGTAGTCAACATTTTTCTTCCATGTTTTCATAAGTGGTAAACCTTCTCCTTGATGTGTTATGTCCGGTTGGCTACTATCAGTGCTTACTGAAACTTTACGTAATTTGAATAGTGGTTTTATAATACTCAAGTATTTTCGGCCTTTATTACTCTTGATCGGTTGATTTGGACTAAAATTTCTTCTATGAGCATTTGTTTCTTGCAACATTAACTTATAATGACTCAAATCTTCATTATTTATTACATCTAAGTTAGGGACTTTTTTAAAAAGTAATTCTTTTATTCCATCCGTAAATTTATACTTCTTTGTACCAACTTGAATATAATCATCAGTCAACACAACACGCGAAGATCCCATCATGAGTTTTCCGCGATCATTTCTAATACCAAACAGAACATCATTGAAACTATCTGAAGCATCAGGAGTAAGAGACCACGAAGAAACGTCTAAAATTGCATCGGTTGCACCTGAAGACACTGTCTTAAATGATTCATCTCCTTCTACTGTATCCATTTTAATTGCATCACCATCGTAATCGTTATTATCACTATCCTGTGACTCACTAGATTCTTTTGGGCTTAATATATTGAATCCAACATTAGATTGTCTCTTTAGAGTTTTATCGCTGTCTAATGGACTTGAAGTATCAAATTTAACATCATTTTGTAAGGCTTTGGAATAATGAAATGATTTTCTTTTGTCAGGAGATTCTATTGATAAAGAATTGTCCACCATTTTATTGAGGGGTTCTGTAATTGGTTTAAAAACAGATTTTAAAATATTACTTCTGTCCGTTTCAATATTTCGCATTTTTCGAACCTTCTTTTTAACAGCTTCTGCAGCTTCAACAATTTGTTTTTTTAGATTTTTTTCCATTGCAGCAGAGTTGATTGAACCATTAACAGTATTCATGTGAAATGATAGTGTAGTTTATGTATTTAGCTATTTATAGTGATGAACTTTGTTGGTTGTAGTAGCCTCACAAAATAATAGTACGAATAATATTCTCAGCTATTTATAAGGGATAAAAAAAGACTTTTAAATACTTAACTTCTTTCTTTATTTATAAAAACAATCTAATAATTTTTTTGAATTCTTTTCTACAAATCGGACATTTAACTCCGACAGACAGAGAACACTTCGCACACGCCACAGCATGACCACAAGGTGTGAAACACGTATTTAATTCTTCTTCCATACAAATTTTACATATAATTGATGATGGTATTATGTTGACTTTTATTTCCGGTTCAATTTGACTGCACTCTTCTTCGAATTCTTCATATCCTCCATTTTGTACATTTTCCACATAGTCTTCTCCTTTCATTACCAATACATAGGGACATTGGCCAAACCAGCGTGCATGCTCTTCCCATGGTAGATCGTTGGGGCCCCAATCTTTCATTCTTCCACCGCAGTAAAAACAGACGACTCTATCACCTATTTCGGTATAAAAAAATCCTGCTTCAGCCATTTCTTTTGGTTTTTGATTTAAACCCAGCGGCCAGGTAGCAAAACTCCTTAAACGTTCCTCTTCATCAGCGAAACGGCGAAAGACGGGAATGTAAGACATAATTTTATTATTTAATATAAACAAAACGCTCACAGAACTTGTTTTCTAAGCCACGACTCAACAAGAAATGATTTACATAAGTCCACTAATGAAATAAAACAAACGTATCAAATTTCTTTCGATAACAACCTTTGTTTTTTTCACAGTCCTTGTTTATTACAACATAACTGTAAGGTTCTTTCCATATTTGGGCACACATTGCTCTGAATTCTTGCCATGTCATATCAGTATTGACGTGTTCATCATATATGTGTCTCAAGTTTATATCATCTTGCTTGAACAATACTAATAAATTTGCATTATCTCTTATTAACTGTTTTGGTATTTTGCTATATGTCTGGTTTAAATAAAAACAGTCTATGTATTTGTGTCTACCCATTGCAAAAAAATCACGCATACTGTTTTGATTCTCGCAAGATACATCATCGAAAACAATAACTGAGTTACATTTTGCTTCTTCTGGAGTGAACACTTCTTGATTTTCATGAAACTTTGAGAAAGTAACACCAGGAACCCTTTGCAATACCTGTTCTAAGTACTTATATTTCGGTTGATAAAGAGTTTTTGAATAGACATAAACGTTACGATATTCTAAACCATTTTCGTGCAAAAGTAGTCCAATAACCAAATTCGTTTTTCCACAGTTCGATGGACCACATATTATACAGCGAACTGTATTTGGTAATAGTTTTCCATGACGAATGTTTTGTTGCTCAGACGCAAAATTGATATTTTCTAATTGTAATGATACCGGTTGTTTAACGAACTTCATGTTAACAATGCACCTAACGAAATGACTAAAGATCTATAAAAACGGTAATTAATAAAGCCTATTAATGGAACAAAAAATGCAAGGTTGAGTTTGGTTTCATGTTTTAGATTTATAGTTCACTTTGGACCTTAAAACCCCGCGAAGCGAGAGGCCGCAGGCCTCGTGGGTTTTCTGGTCCAGAGTGAACTATAATTACCTACTGAGAACCTCCTTTTTTCTTTTCGGTTAAAAAGGATAAAGAATACAGTTCAAACGTTGGATCTTGTAAGCCTTTTAAAACCAGCAAAAGCTGGAACAAAGATTTAAGAATCAAATGAAATCGGGAGCAAATTTGTGAGGAAATTCCCTCCCTGTCCACCGAAGAGATCAGTTGTAACATAACGACCTCTAAGTATCAAGTTTACATTGAAAAGTTTTTAATGATCGCGCAAATCTGGGATTACACGGTCCGTCGAAACTTTTAATTGATGTTTAGTTCTAAATTGTTTTAACCTGATTTTACAAATTGTGCATCAAGTTTTTTTTTAGCTCCTGGCTTATTGTCGTATTCTAAAACGACCTTACGTGGCCTTAGCTAAGTAATTATTTACTGAGTAATAGGGTTTAAAAAAGCAGTAGTGACTTTAACAATCATTTAATAGTCTAATTTGATAATTGTCATTAGTATTTACCTATCAACTTGAAAACTCCGGGATTTATTAATTTGATGATTTGTAATGCTTTTATGTCCAAGACATTACAGGTTAAAAATGCCGCTAATGGTACAAATGTCTTGCTATGGTGCATCCATATGCCCAGGCGCGACAGATTGGGAAGACCCAAAAAGTGCTGGCTTCTCGTCGTAAGGGTACGTAAATGCGTACAAATGTCCTCACTACACGGGATGCTCCAGATCATGCGAAGTGGAGCCGCAGATAAAGAAAAACTGACCCCGTGATCTCGAAAGGGATGTAGTCGAGAACATCTCTCGAATTATGATGTTGACGTACCTCTAATTTAGGGAACCATATTCTCAGTGTGACATAATACCCCTTACTAATAAACGATTACTTTGTCGCTTTCTGTTAACTTTGAAACTTCATGTCACAGTAAGAGACAAACGTTACATAAAGTTAGTCAGCGTTTATAAGTAAGGCGGATACTGTAGGGACCGCGGCAGAGGTTTACTACAGGTTTGTTTTGGTATTGGAAAACCTATATTGATCAATGTAGGTAGGTACAATACACCCTACTCGTATTGGTCGACGACAATGTAAACAATGTCCAGTAGATAGGAACGTTCGTGTCGACATCCCATGTCATTAGCTGACCGTTAATTTTGTTCGCCAAATAAAGATTAAGGCAGCTCTATATTGATGTTTAATCGACGTTTATTGGAATTCGTAATTTGATGGTTTTATTTGATAGGGTCTCTGTTTACAGTAGGTATCTACTACTATTGTGCAATTGTTGGTACGTTTTTACCTACTTTAAAGAGCGAGGGGAAATAAAATTGAATTTTTTGTTGGGTAGAAATTGTACTTGATGTTAATAACGTTGAAATATGAAAACTACGCATTTAGCTAAGTACCTAACTTTAAACATTAGTAAGGTAAGAGAGCGGTTTTGGTCTAGTGGTAGATATCCCCACTTTCATTCCGAGGGTCGTGGTTTCGAATCCAGACCGACCAAACGACATTGTTGGGCATGTTTTTTTCTTTAAACAAAAAATATGTGCGCTATGAGCATCGCTCTTACTAGATTAGTTCTAGCATTATCATCGGCTCAAGTACACAGTTATGCAATAAATGATTTCCAACTTTAATTCTAATACTAAAAAAGTTTGAACTTCCAAAAGTCGTAGAACAAAAGCTGTTCGCCTAGACGCCTAGAATAACCCCCTTTCGGCTTTAATCGCCGTTCTCAAAACACACTGTATAATACGTATGATGGATGATGTGTCGTAGGACAATTTGATTGAACAGGTTTTTGCGAAACACCTAGGATTTTTACAAAAAAAACCTGTTAGTCTTTTTTTATCCTACGACATATGTACCTACATACAGAAGTATAATGTATCTACATCCTATCAAATTTCTAGGTCACATCTATCCAAAACACGATACATTTTTCAATACTCCTCATAGAATACCTGTCAAAGCAGTATTCGGATACGCTCGTACATTTGTATAAGTTTCCATCAAATTCTCTGAAGTACTTACAATTTTGCCAAGCGTACATCAAGCGTAGGAAGGCATAGGAGAGCGTAGGAAATTTAGTTCTGCGCGATAAAGTCTTGAGACGTTAGACATCCCTGCGGGCCTACAGACTGCAGATTCTGTGTCTGTCGATTAACATTATTTACTATAGAAATTAAAGACATTTTTCGGTTTGAATCGCGCGGTTTAAAAGTAATAAAAACCACGTGATTCAAACCGAAAAATGTCTTTAATTTCAATACAACATCGCGAAAACAGAAGAAGAATCTATTATTTACTATAGTTAAATAGAATGATAAAATAAAAAAAAATAACCTCAAATTAACAAGAAATCTGTTTGGGATTTAGTAGGCCCCGGGCTGTGGTTAGTATAGAAAATGTCGATGTCTACTAACCCTGTACAGGGCAGCCTGGAACTAACTACGGTCCGATGGCATAGGATATTTACCAAACAAGAATAGGTTCCCATGGCATCTTAATGTCTAACCTCTCTAATGAATTTGAGGAAACGCTTACAAAAAAAGCCAGCCTAAAGTAGTAGTATCTGCAAAGTATCGGCCAATAGAAAGTTTTTATTCTACGGAAACTTTCAAAACGTCCCTAAGCTTCACCTGTCGTCAAAATAAACCGTCATAAAACTATCGGTTTTACTACTTTTAGTGTCTACACAAAACTTTTATGATTTTTTCTATTATATTTTCTTTGATATGTTACAGTTTTTGGTCGAAATAAAAATTCGAAAAATGTTACAACGCGGTTCGAGAGGTCGAGGTTTATGGGGATCGTATTACAATGGTTATAGCAATATTAAACGATGAATGTTTTTTTTATTATTGTAGTCGGCCCAGATCAATGGCTAGAGATAAGTAAATAGAAAAGGATAATTAAAATGCAAAATGAATCCAAATAGTTTCCAAAAAAACCTATTTTTATTATTTGGTACCTCCATGAGTTTCTTGTGGTTTCTTCTTATCGGAGGGCGCGTGCCGAAACCAATAACAACAAATACGAACCTAAAAACAAATACGTGATCATTTTGAAACGTCTTAAAACTATGATGTGGTTTCTGAACAGCCCTCCGATAAAAAGAAACCACAAGAAACTCATGAGGGAGAATGATCCTAATTCACACTCAATCTCTATGCAAAGTCACCGAAGTAGGGTTTACTTGACAAGGCAACATCGACAGTAACGTCAAACTTTCGCAAACTATCTGAATCCTAATAACAATATAAAATGAGCGGGATGTAATTAAAATTGGGATTTTAGTGTGGTTTCAGAACGCGCCCTCTGATGAAAGAAACCAGAAGAAACTCATACGGGGCTTAATAAAGGGGAATGATCCAAATTGACACTCAATCTCTATGCAAGGCACCGACGAAGTAAACCCTTAATGACGATGACAACGCAACATCAACAGTAACGTCAAGTCTTCGCAAACAATCTCGATCCTAATAACAATACGAAATGAGCGGAATATTATAATCAAAATTAGAATTTTAGTGTGGTTTTAGAACGCGCCCTCTGATGAAAAGAAACCACAAGGGCTTAGTAAAGGAGAATTATGCGAATTGACACTGAATCTCTATGCAAAGCCACCGAAGTAACCCCTTAATGACGATGACAACGCAACATCAACAGTAACGTCAAACCTTCGCAAAAAAATCTCAATCCTAATAACAATACGAAATGAGCGGAATGTACATCGAATGTTCTCGATGCAGTGCACTAATGAAAGCACGTCAATCAGACTGTTTGTCAATGAAAAGAAACTACAAGAAACTCATAAGGGGGACTGATCCAAATTGACACTCAATCTCTATGCAAAGCCACCGAAGTAAACCCTTAATGACGATGACAACGCAACATCAACTGTAACGTCAAACCTTCGCAAACAATCTCGATCCTAATAACAAATACATGACCATTTTGAACCGTCGTAGAATTAGGATTTTAGTGTTTCAGAACCAATGAGAAAAAAATACAAAAAACTCATAGAGGCTTAGTAAAGAAGAATAATTTGATTATCCGAATTAACACTCAAACTGTATGCATAGTCACCGAAGTAAAACCTTAATGACGATGACAACGCAACATCAACAGTAACGTCAAACCTTCGCATACAATCTCGATCCTAATAACAATACGAAATGAGCGGGATGTAATTAAAATTTGGATTTTAGTGTGGTTTCGGAACGCCCGTTCCAATGAGAAGAAACCACAAGAAACTATGAGGGAGAATTATCCAAATTGATACTGAATCTCTATGCAAAGCCATCGAAGTAACCCCTTAATGACGATGACAACGCAACATCAACAGTAACGTCAAACCTTCGCAAACAATCTCGATCCTAATAACAATACGAAATGAGCGGAATGTACATCGAATGTTCTCGATGCAGTGCACTAATGAAGGCGCGTCAATCAGACTGTTTGTCAGTGTACGGCGCAAATTAGTGACAGTGCCAGTTGCGAGTCCCTTTTAACGAACATGTATACGTGTTTTCTGCAGTTTTGGCCGTTTACAAATAATTGATGGACGAAATTGGTGGGTCTCGGGTTTTTGAACTGAAATTTGTTTTTGTTTTGCGTCTCAAATTTTACTGTTTTTTGCTTTTTGCAAGTGTGATGCTTGTAAGCCATAATAATTTGCTATGATGGCTCTTGCATGACATTTACTTTCTTTCGATGTTTCGGGCTTTTGCAGTAACGTGAGTCGGATAACTTCCCGGCGTTTCATTAACTCTTTAACTGCTGAAGTTTAAATCGCCAATCGCAAAATCAAACGTAAAACGCAAAATCAAAAGTAAAACCGAAAAATAACAAATCACAAACACAAAATGTGTGTTTTCGGCAGTCAAAGGGTCAAATAATTCATTATTTTTATTAAAAACATTCAGAACTGTGACTCAGTCGCAAATAAGTAGATAGAAAAAATTCTGAATTGACGCTAATTCTTAATTTCATTATCTTTATTTTTCTCTAATCTGAAATTACCTATCTTATTATCCAATAGACGGACACATTAAATTATTATCATATCTATCTCGTAGGTAGATATCTAAATCTATACTAATACACACATCAACACCGTCTAGGGATATTCAGAATTTCTCAATTTACTCAAAAATTGTGTTTACTAACAAACAACATGTATATATTTTTGTAAAGCCTACTTATCAGACTATGATTTAGAATACAACAAAATATTGTTTTATGCTAAAATATTTTTTTATTTTAAAAAACGCAAAAAGTGAAATAATGTTAAATTTAAGATAAAATGTTTATCTAAGGAATAAAATAAAGTAAAACGAAATTATTTGGTTTTTTTATTTGAAGTTAAAATTAGTAGTCAGTGAAACCACCCATGACGTTAATCACGGTCCTGCAACGGTTTTTCATGCTTTGAATCAGGTTGTCAATATCTTGCTGCGGAATATTGTCCCAGGTCCGGTCCTGCTAAGATGCAAAAAAAATTGCTCTTAAGTCGCAACATTAGGAAGCAAATTCCTCAAAGCCCTTCTTTGAAGCATATCCCACGCGTGCTCTATGGGGTTTAGGTCTGGTGACTGCGCGGGCCAGTCTAAGACCGACACGTCGTGCTCCTCTAGCCAGCTGGTCACCACTCGCGCAGTGTGCGGACGGGCGTTGTCGTGCATGAGCGTGAAAACTTGGCCCATTTGCAGTCGATGGGGATAGATTATTGGTGCTAGCACCTGATTACGGTATTTTTCGGCAGTCATTAGTGTTTCTGATCCAAACGAGGTCTGTTCTTCCACCAATACGAATTCCCGCCCAAACCATAATTGTTCCGCCATGGTATGGATGGACCTCCTGAGGGTGTTGCAGACGGTTGTCACGACCAGAAGCTCGCCATACGCGTACTCTACGTGAATCAGGATGAAATCCGAATCGGGACTCATCGGTAAACAACACTACCGACCACTCGATATCTTCCCAAGGCAAATGTTCTCTAGCCCACTGTAATCTTCGTCCACGATTTCCTCTGCGTAGTGCTAGAGTACGAAGCGACCTGCGAGAATGAAGGTTAGCCTCGTGCAGTCTTCTCCTCACAGTTTGGTCACTGACAAGCACCTGGTGGTCTGACTGGAGCGTTTGAACCAACTGCATGGCCGTAACATTTGGTTGTCTTCTCGCGGCCACTTGCAAAAATCGGTCTTGTCTTTGGGTAGTTATCCGCTTTCCGCCTGGATGCCTTTCAGCCACTTCACCAGTAGCACGATAACGTGACCACAATCTTGATATCACGTTTTGTCTTGTTCCAATCTCCTCGGCAATACTCCGTTGAGTAGCCCCAGCTTGGAGCATTCCTACTGCCCTTAACATTTCGTTTCTTGTTAAATGACGCCGCTGCATGATGCATACAGTTGTATTAAATTGTAATTAATCAAAAAAAAATATTAAACCTTCAATTTGTTTAAACAAAATGCTTAAAACTGCGTTAAGTAAATTTAAACCTTCGAACTCGCTACAATAATTGCCGCGCTAATCTTATGATTTTAATTAATTTTTTAAAATTCAAATTTGGAATCATACAATAAGTCCTACACAATAAGGTTCCATTAAAATATTTTTAAATTGGCCAGTATTTTTTAAGTTTATGAACTTTATATAAAATATCCCTAGACGATGTTGATGTGTGTACTAGCTGACCCGGCAAACGTTGTTTTACCTTATAAATTATAGATAGTAGCCGATTCTCAGACCTACTGAAAACGTATACAAAATTTCAAAAAAAATCGGTCAAGCCGTTTCGGAGGAGTACGGTAACTAACACTGTGACATGGAAATTTTATATATTAGAAGATTATAAAGAGAAAAGATTTGTTCGTTAGTATCAAATAGGCTCCGAAACTAATAAACCGACTTCAAAAATTCTTTTATCAATAGGAAGTTACATTATCTATGAGTAACATAGGCTACTTTTGATCCCGACATTCCCACGGGATCAGGACTTACGCGGGTAAAACCGCGAGACGCAGCTAGGTAATATTATACAGAGAAAATATTTGTTCGTTTGTAACGAATAGGCTCCGAAACTACAGGACCAATTAAAAAAAATATTACACCATTAGAAAGCCATATTCACCCAGAGTAACATAAACTACTTTTGATCCCGATGTTCCCACGGGATCGGGACTTACACAGGTGAAACCGTGAGACGCAACTAGTATTATATAAATGCGTCTAATTAAGAGCAAAGTCACCATTAATTAGTCTCCTCTCCACATAGCTGCGTCTGTGATAAGGCTGTGAATTAATGTTAATTCGAATAATTATTGTCATGAGTCACCGTTTCTTGATGTGGGGTCGCTAGGTAACTCGCTGATGATGTAGGTGAGGGTGAGATGGAGGGAGGTTACGTAAGGGTGACTTTTTGAAAATTTGAAACGTTTGCTCGGACGCTGCATGTGTTTTTAGGGTTCCGTAGCCAAATGGCAAAAAACGGAACCCTTATAGATTCGTCATGTCTGTCTGTCTGTCTGTCCGTCCGTCCGTATGTCACAGCCACTTTTCTCCGAAACTATAAGAGCTATACTGTTGAAACTTGGTAAGTAGATGTATTCTGTGAACCGCATTAAGATTTTTACATAAAAATAGAAAAAAAAATACTTTTTGGGGTTCCCCATACTAAGAACTGAAACTCAAAAAATTTTTTTTCACCAAACCTATACATGTGGGGTATCTATGGATAGGTCTTCAAAAATGATATTGAGGTTTCTAAAATCATTTTTTTCTAAACTGAGTAGTTTGCGCGAGAGACACTTCCAAAGTGGTAAAATGTTGGTCCCCCCCCCTGTAACTTCTTAATTAATGGAATGATAAGACTAAAAAAAGTATATAATGTACATTACTTTGCAAACTTCCAACGAAAATTGGTTTGAACCAGATCCAGTAGGTAGTTTTTTTTTAAAACGTCATAAATCGTAAACCGCAATTTACCTTTCAAAACAAAATCTGTAGTATAGATAATGGTACGGAACCCTTCGTGCGCGAGTTCGACTCGCACTTGACCGGTTTTTTATGTAGGGTAAGTACTTATAGATATATTTTTCATACACATGTTTTATTTTTTTAATCCTATTAATATTGAAATAATATTAAAGGAACAATACTTTTGCAAATACTCTTTCTCAGATAGCAGTCGTTAGATCAAGTAAGATGCCTTAAAGCGACCTGAAAACTCTAACACCAGAGCTCTAGTGGCGGGTCCCAGGGCGGGTTGGATGGTGTTGGGCGGGTTGTGTGTTTGTAGATGTGATAGTGTTATTTTCAAATATGTATAAAACTTACTTAAACAGATAGACAGACAGACAGAGTTACGTTCGCGCTTGTAATGCTAATAAGGATTATTATGGTAGGTATTATACATTATTGCTCTAGTTCCACTATTGATCAATAGTGAATATGCGACAATGTTAATGACTTGATTAGGTACCTACTGCAAAAAAAACCCATGAGTTTCTTGTGTCTTCTTCTCATTGGAGGTCGCGTTCCGAAGACACAGTAGATTCCATTACATAATTGACGTTTCAAAATGGTATTTTGTTAATATCCAATTGAATAAACATATTTTGAGTTTTGGAGCCACACCGCTACACGAAAAGAAAAACAAACAGTTTGTTACTCCTTTACGCAAAAACTATATTGAAACTTCATCTGCTGGAGGCTGATAGCTGGAGGTAGACAAGCACAAATGCTAGTTGTTACGAACAAAACCAAATGGGAGTCTATTTTGAACTATATTGCCATAAAAGTATTTCTATCTGTATTATCAGGTTACACAGTTACCTAACGCCGACCACTAGGCTGTGGTTAACCAAATTATCTACTAGAATTAGGTATGTTAACTGCTACAAAATTAAACATAGATTAACATAGGTAATGATCTTAAGGGTTTAATAGAATACATACTGTTTATCCGATATGTTTTAGTAAAAATCTTTCAATAAAATTTTGTTTATTAAAAAAAAAACAACTGTCTAACTATCACTGTTTATAAGATACAGCCTAGTGACAGACAGACAGACAGTAAAGTCTCAGCAATAGGGTCCCGTTTTTACCCAAAAACCTGGACAATGCGTTTAATTTCTAAATGTACGTATAAGTTACGTTCTATTTTCATTTTGTGTAGTAGTGTTAGTTTTCAGGTCGCCCTAAGGTCATTTACTTGACCTTAAGACTGTTATCAGAGATAACAACCGGGACCAACTTCTTGCTGCCGAAGCACGGAGGAGCTCGAAAAGGGATTGTTTGCCACACAAATCATCGATCACCCATTTTAAGTAATGAGCCAAGCGCCAAGCGTTGCTTTACACACACGATCATTCAAACTTGGCAGGTGCAGTAAGGACCATGAGCTCCTTATTACGTACTGTCCCAATTTGTAATATTTAAGTAACAAGTCAATCAAAATATTAGAGTATAGTCAGGTAAGATCGGATAAATAAATAAAAAATAAATATTGCACGACGTTACACACAGCGCAATCTAGCCCCAAACTAAGCACTAGGCTTGTACTATGGGTACTAGACAACGGATATACTACATATTATACTTTTTTTTTTTTTTTTTTTGTAAATACATACATATGATACATAGAAAACACTGAATATCCCATGTCTTCGGACCGTGGTGAGTCCTAGGACATGTTGGTTTCCTCACGATGTTTTTCCTTCACCGTAA
Source organism: Idaea biselata (assembly GCA_958496205.1). Lineage (NCBI taxonomy): Eukaryota > Metazoa > Arthropoda > Insecta > Lepidoptera > Geometridae > Idaea > Idaea biselata. The sequence goes on from OY292402.1 coordinate 974,953, forward strand.
GAGCGATGTTATTAGCGCACATACCTTTTTCTTAAAGAAAAGACATTGGTGCGCGGTCGGTCTGGATTCGAACCCACGACTCTCAGAATGAAAGCCGGGGTATCTACCACTAGACCAACACCGCTCTCAAGGGGAAAAGGAATAAGAAAATAGGTGATAATATTACCTGTGTCCTATAAACTTGTATGTTTTATTGTGCATGTTTGTTTTGTTGCCAAATAAATATTACTATTTCTATATTTATTAGTGTTAGGAACGGTGTTCACAAGAGCAATTCACCGCGCACCGATTCGTGGCACGCACCGGCGGCAGTTGCAATATCACCTATTTTGGGAGATATTTGAGTTACCCGGTCTTTCCCCGTATCCGATATTACCTGACTATACTCTACCTTAAGATTATCAACCTACTTACAAAAACATCAAAACATTTCATTACCAAATGACTAGGTACCTAATTAACCGCTCCATTTCGTTGTGCCATCAACTTTTAATTTCGAAATCAATTAGCTTACCATTAATGAAACTTAAGCCAAGCTTCGGTTTTATCGTAAGAGATTTATTAGACGATGTACAAATTGACGAGGCTATCTTAATTATTGCCCGTGACATTGGGTTTGGTATAATAAAAGTAATAAATTTTGTGAGTGGAAAGATAAAAGAAGGAGTAGGCGTTAGACTTATGACAGACAAAGCGTTGTAACTAAGATAAAACTATTTATTTATCACAGAAGAAAAATGTGACTTTTCTTCTGTTTTCGCGATCTTCTCTTCTCATCTGAGCGATCTATGTTACCGATTGCATCTCTTTCGGAAGCTCGAGGTTCGTAAAACCCCAAGTTATTTGGGGTCGGCACGGTACGAATTACCATACCTACAGCAAATAGATTTGGCAATATTTTTGTGACTAGCTGCTTGCCTTCCACCAACTAAGGACCAAGCAGTTTAATCGCCACCGCGCCGGGAGACCTAAATGTTTACTAGGCTCCCCCAGGTCCCTTAGTAGCCTTTTACGACACGGGAAGAAATTCACTATGATGTGAAACTTATGTAGATAATGTCACAGTAAGAACGCACTTTTTATATTCAGCGTGTTTTCTTTTTTAACTAACGCAAAAGGTTTTCTCGGAACATATAAGTCAAAAAGAGCTATCTATTCGGACATTCTGGCGCGTTTTAGACCGAGATTAATTCGCAGAATTTTATTCCATTTGTGAAAGTCAGGCTAGAGGCGATTGTTTGGCGAAATATTTGTATAATTTCTATGTAATCAAGCTAGTTATTACCATCTCTACAACAACATCGCTCTTATCTTATTATACTAAAACTTAGTAATTTGAATAAGTAGTACTTTAAATAAAAGTAATTTGAAAAAAAATAGAATATAATAGAGATCAACGATACCTATTGAATTATTTAAAACAAAATGACGTATTGATGAATATTTTATTATTTATAACAACTAGCCCGTGTCTGTTATACCTACTGCCGAATGATACATGGAGATTAATGAAATTATTTTGATACGAGTATAAAACAAAATATTGAAAGCAGATTTTTCATTGTTAAAAATTTCGGATTTCAATTAGGTATTGATATTTTTTTCAACTTTAACTGACTTGTTAATAAATACTATAACAAAATCCTATGATTGATGGGAATATATTTTTGGACGAAGTTTAGTTAAGGTCAAATAATAAATAAATATATATTATAGAACGTTGTACATATCGCCATCTAGCCTCAAACTAAGCAACTAGGCTTGCACTATGGGGCAATGGATATAGTACAAATTATACTCTTTGTTTGTATATACATATTATGAGACACTAGCTGCGTCCCGCGGATCACCCGCGTAAGTCCCGATCCCGTGGAAATATCGGGATCAAAAGTAGAATATGTTACTCCTCGATAATGTAGCTTTCTTTTGGTGAATTTTTTTTTGAAATCGGTCCAGAAGTTTTTGGGTTTATTTATTACAAAACGTACAAGGAAAGATAGAAAAGAAAAGAAAAGAATAGAAAAGATATGTATTTTGTGTGTGTGTGTCTGTACACACACACACAAAATACATATCTTTTCTATTTATAATATTAGTGTACAAATGTAGATTACGACACACCCAGAACCAGAAACAAACCTATATATTCACATAAATAATTCTTCCCCGGCGGGAATCGAACCTTCTGCATGGCAGCCGGGGGTTCGCCGATGCCACAAAGGCCTCTAAATTAATCAGCAAATGTCAAAAGGAACTGAACAAATATCAAACACAAAATTAACTAATAATTCCAAATCGAAGCGAACGCCGACAAAAATAATCTTCCACAATTTCGACAAAAGAAACCCATATTTTATTCTCTTATACAAAACCCATATTCTCTTATAAAAATCGGCTGTCACCTTTGCAAATCGCGAAAAATGTCGAAATACCTCGTTCAATCGGGGCACTAGTACGATCCAATCATGGTGGCTTTGAGAGTCACCTCGGTGAGATTACACACGTGCGCTTCACCATAGAGTTACGGGATGGAATTCTGGAGGAGGAATTATGGTGAGGGATGTGAAAAGTATAGTTCAATTTGGCGAGGAAACTTTAGATTATTTTTATCATATAAATGACTAGCTGCGTCCCGCGGTTTTACCTGCGTAAGTCCCAATACCGAGGAAATATCAGGATCAAGGTAGCCTATGTTACTCCTCGATAATGTAGTTTCCTTTTGGTTAAAGAATTTTTGAAATCGGTTCAGTCGCGAGGGTACTACCTCGCGACTGAACCACTGATTTCAAAACCACTAATAGTGTAATAAAAAACCAATGAGTTTTTTTGTATCTTCTACTCTTTAGAGATGGTGTTTTGAAGGCACACTCAGTTGTTAATAATAAGACGATTCGAAACAATCATGTGAAATATGAATCTGACTACGATAACATCGATATGTTTCATAAGAGTAGTACAATGTCCCACAAAACAGATAACTCAAGAGTCGCATTGTTCCTTGCTTAAACGAAGAGGAACCACGGAACCCTCACCGCTTCGTTTAACCTCCTATACATACCGGGAATGGAAAAATTTCAGAACGTAGTCACGGATCTCGAGAGCTCTCAACAGCATCCGATTATATTTCCAACAAAAAAAATATACGTGCACTTCAGGCCCATGAATTTGCGAATTCAAATTGAAATGATTCGTTTAATCTTCATGTATACATACACTAATATTATAAAGAGGAAAGATTTGTATTCTTGTGTGTATGTGTGTGTCGTATGTTTGTAATGAATAAAATCAAAGACTACTGGACCGATTTCCAAACACCATAAGAAAGCTACATTCACCCTGAGTAGCATAGGCTACTTTTGATCCCGATGTTTCCACAGGATCGGGACATACGCGTGTGAAACCGCGGGACGCAGCTAGTCTGTCTTCGTAGCACAGCCGATTGAAAAAACACCCGACTATATTTTTTCTCTCTTTACAATTTGTTATTGGTATAGTTTGTGTCAAGTGACTGTTTTGCAATGAATGTGTTTGGTTTATTCTGAATCTTCTACTCTCATTATTATACCTAATATTCTTTCAGCTTTATTATAAAGAGGTAACGTTGGTAACATGTATGTATTTATGTATATTGGGGGTAATCTCCGAAACTATTAGACCGATTTCAAAAATTCTTTTACCATTAGAAAGCTACATTCACCCTGAATAACATAGGCTTTTGATCCCGATATTCCCACGGGATCGAGACTTAGGCGGGTGAAACCGCGGGAATCTGCTAGTTTTATCATATTACTGAGTCATTCGCCATAAATATAATATTAATGACGAATAGTCATAATAATAACATAAAATTATGGAATCTAATCTGAAAACTGCTCGTTCTAGCTAGACAGTAGGCAAACCCCTTTTATTCTAAGACTTTTAAGAAAGTCGACCTTTTTTTCGTATAACAATAGATACCATCCACTTCCATTCATAGGGCCCAGAACAAGAGTTGGCAATAATAAATTAGTAATGAAGTAGATTAATGTACTTATTTATTTTTTAAGTTATGAAATACCTACCTTTTGATGTGACGAATGAAATTGATGTGACAAACCTAATGACGTTTTTTGACACTTAACACTGTTTTGTAATTATATTTATGTATCTAATAAATAAACTAAACTAACTAAATAGGATCGTAGGCAGTCCATCAGTCAGTTGCAAGACTGCTTGTCACGTAAAACTCAACGATCTTGTGGCCTTAGCTTTCGTCACTTTCCCACTAACATTGATTGTCACTCATAAGAGCAAGACAAAACATAGGATCGTTTGCGAATTCGGGCGATTGAATTTAAAAAGAATAGAATGCATTTATTGACAAAAGACACACAGAGAACATATTATGGAAAAAAAATATGAGCCTTCACGGGCCTGGCAGATGTGAAACATCGACTCGCTACATATAGTATACATAATATATTCCATTTTAAGCTGGCGAGGCGTCGCCACGTCCTGTATCGCCATGCCAACTTTTAGGTTTACCCTCGCCTATAGACGTTTCACATCAAAAACCGTTAACAGTTAAAATAAAAAAAATAAAATAAAATAAAATTTATTTACAGCAAACAAACCATACAACGATAATTAACGGCTAAATCTTAAGATCTATTTAACCTAGGTATTGTTAGCTGAATGAGGGTAACACAATAGTTTATCGGCGGCACCCACACTAGATAAATCTGTATCGTGGATGCCAAACATGTTTACCAATTTAAATTACGCCTCGGTGTTAATTAATTATTAGAAAATGAATCACAAGAAAAGATGCACTAGATAATGTAGCCTCCAATAGTTTGCAAAATTTATACAATTATCTTATTATAACTATAACTTAATATATACCTAACTAATATACTTACATAGATACATACATATATACATGCATAAATACATATTCACACACACTACTGAAAAATGAAAGTCTAGGTTAAAACATTTAGTAGTCGTTCGGTGCAGTCATAGTCAAGACTATTTAACCATTTATTAATAACAGTTTTAGCTTGGAAAAAAGAACAAAGTTTTATATCACACATTTTAACAACCTTGTTATAGATGTAGTTGGAAATAAATGGGAAAAAGCGCCGGGCAAAAGCGGTTTTAACTATCGGATTAGGTACTTTAAATGTTCTTCTTTTTAGCATGTCTTTGTAAGATTCAGAATTTAAAACCTCCCTATGGACCTTAAGGGAAACACTTGCAATAAATAATTGACGAACAGTAAGTATGCCTGCTTCTGTGTATAGGTCAAAAGTTGGGTATATTTTTGATCTCCTCATCATGGTCTTTAACACTGATCTTTGGGCTCTTTCCAATTGAAGTAAAACCGTTTTGCAAGCACCCCCCCAGCAAGAAATGCAATAGCCTAAGATCGACTGGCACAGTGCAAGGTAAATGTTTTTAAGCGTGCTGATAGAGGCAGAGTTTCGAAGCTGACGCATTACATTTATCATCTTACGAGTCCTAGCAGAGAACTTATCGATATGTTCTTTAAAATTTAAGTTTTCATCCAGAAAGACACCAAGATATTTAGCTACATTGACTTTTTCAATCTCCGGACAGTTACAGGATAGCTGATTACCATTGGCAGAGATGCAGGAGTGAATTTTAATTGTTTCAAATTTTACCGGTGGCATCGAAGCTTTAGTCTTATGAAAAGTTATGAAATTTGTTTTTGCGGTGTTTAACGTCAGAAGATTATCTTGTAACCATTGGCTAACAACCCTTAAACCTTTTTCTGCCTCAGTAAAGGCATTAGGCCAGTTGGATCCGTAAAATAGTAATGCAGTATCGTCTGCGTAACAAATAATATCTATTGCATTAAGATCGAGATTGAGTAGATCGTTCATGTATAGCAAAAATAGTGTCGGCCCCAAGATACTCCCTTGTGGGACTCCGAAATCCACAAGATGCAGAGAGCTCGACAGGCCCGCAACAGTAAGACACTGTCTCCGTTCCGACAAATAACTCGAAAACCACAGGAGTGGTATTCCTCTAATACCCGAATTCTCGAGCTTTTTAAGGAGTAAGGGAATTGAGACAGTGTCGAACGCCTTAGCAAGGTCCAAGAATACGCCCACACAAGCCCTCCGATGATCCAGGGCTGCAACAACTTTATGCAATAAAAGGGACACAGCTTCTTCAGTTGATCGATTACGTCTAAAACCAAACTGAGCATTGGAAATTATTCTGTTAGTTTCTAAGTAGTGGACTAATCTGTTGTTAACTACTTTTTCGAGCAGTTTGGCAAAGACGCTTAGCAGTGAAATAGGTCGGTAGTTATTAGGAGTGTCGCGACATCCAGATTTGTGTATAGGGGTAATCGAAGCTAGTTTCCATTGGTTAGGAAATACGCCAGTAGACAAACTCCTATTAAAAATGTACGCCAACGGAGCCACTATGTGTTGTTTTATTTGTTTAATTAAGGAGTTAGTCAGACCATCAAAGCCAGGAGCTTTGTCGTTGTGTAGGTTAATAATGAGTCCCTCAATCTCGCGCTCATCAGTCGGCCGCATAAAGAAAGAGCCTGCAAAGTTATTGTTAGGTTTTAGCTTATGAGCAAGGATTTGCTGGGTCGTTCCCGATTTACTAAGACTTTTGTTAGCCAATGTATGGCCAATTGTTGCAAAATACGTGTTACATTTATCAAGTGAGTCTTTAGTTCCCTTTGACCCTGGTGTAAACAGAAGTTCTGTTGGTTCCTTTTTAAACAACAAATAGTTAAACTAAATGAAAAATGATTGAGGAAACCTAAGAATGATTTTTAAATACCTATTCGACGATACCCCACTCGATATAGTCAGTCAATTTTTCTTTTTTACTGTCATGTCTTTAGTGACACTCCCAGGATTAATACGAATCGATTGACGTGCGAATCATCAAAATCGGTCCATCCGTTTGGCCTCTGGAGCGCCACATAAGAACATACATACATAGACTGATAAACACATAACCCTTCTTTGCGTCGCGCAGTCGGGTAAAAATAGGAGCCGTGTGCTGCGGCAATGAGTATCTGCCTCGGCATAGGTTGCGACTGCAGGGGCAGCCACAACGCCGGTCTACAACCAAGAACTTTTTTTAAACCGATCCAATTCGTTTGCTCGTGACATTGGGGAAGATACTCGATCCCGAAATGAATAGACAATGAAACGCAAATATTTTTACAAGGAAATAGAATTAAACACGAGCGAATATACCGGTACAAGGTACAATAATATTATTGGTAAATCTATACACGGGTTTTGTCATACACGTAAATACAAGCAGCGGTGATGAGGACAGCAATAAGCACTTTTGGCTGCAAACGCGTCAATAGACATTTTATTGTTTTAATTTAGTTTTGGTTTTAATTTTAATTTGATGCTTTTTTCGCGAGTGTGATCAGGTTCTTTGCGGCAGGAGTGATCCGGGGTGGGTTATTTGATTTATCTGCATTTAGAGATTTGTTTAATACTTATGTATTTTTTTTATTTGAAATCTGTTATTTTACCTACATATTTTCTTTAATAATGTATTTCTAATTGTAATTTAATGATTTTGTAATTTGTGTATATTTTATAAACATAAATGTTGTTTTTTTAATTATATTTTAGATTTAAAATATCATTGTTTTTAATACAAGCAAACATTTCGTAATTTGATTTTGTACTGGTCTAGGCATAGTATTTATACTTAGGTTTGGTCGGGAATATCCAACCTTACCCGAAATGCTAACCCTGTCGCAGTTTAGGTTAGGAACTTGAAAAAAAATATTGGCTTGCACTTGATAGGTTTTATTTGTTTCGAAACTTCCTGATACGATTACAATGAGACTTGAAACGATGATTTCAAGAGATATTAGAGATGCATTCAAAATAATAAAAAGGGGAAAACCACGAGGCGTTGCTATATTCATATTACCAGCAATCAAATTATTTGCATATTTTAACAAGCTATTTATGTTATCTAACTACGTAGGAAGGTTTTATTTTAGACAAATTAAAAAGATACTATTAAAATTTTACGACACGGCCATCAGAAACATTTTAATTAAACTTTTTTTAATGTTACCTACAGATTTGGTTACACTTATTTCCTAAATCTTTTTCCACTTAAAATTTTCTAATTGTTTTTGACACGATACAGGTATTTCTAAGTGTTTTTTTAACTAGTGACCTTTTGCGAAAGTGACCAGTTGCGAAAATGATAGGTATAGCAGTCGTTAGGTTAGATTAGAGCAATCTGAAAACCCTAAAACTATACCTACTCTATTTCAGAATATTATTCAAAATGTATACAAAGAACTGTCAATGTCAAAGGAAAATTTTAAATAAAGAGCGGTCACTTTCAAATAAACGGCTTATTCCCATTCGGGCCATTCTTTTTTCCTATTCGGGCCAAAACAAAATTTCGAATAATGTATGAGGTTTTTGTTATCATTTATGATCTAAGATTCTGAAATAGAGTGTAGGTGAGCCACACCATTATAGGTACGAAAAGAAGAAGTAGAATCTAATATTTATTAATAATTACTTAGGTCACACAATATTGAAACTAACACTAGTGAAGCATGATGGCGTAACAAGTTTCTACTAAATTACTTATCGACATTTTTCTCACAATTTACACATCTTATTAATAAGTAAAACATGATAAGTTTAGAAAGCGCCTTTTAAGTTGTCTTTTACTTTAACTTATCAGTTCATTTTATTACTAAGTTAACTTCATATTATTAGTGGGTGTATAGGTATCGAGATTAAAATATTCGAAACATTAAATCTAATCAATATTGTCACTAAATATTAATTTAAGAGTATTTTATTGAAATTAAAGAGACCGAAAAATTACGGGTAACTACTGATAAGACTCACGGCACTATTTAAAAAGATAGAAAACTGAAAATTTGATAACATTATATTATCAATTGCTATAAAGATCTTACCTATCCGACGATAGTTACTCAGACTTTTACTATCGGGCGATAGTTTGGTCGTATCGAAATCCTAGCTTGCAATCAAACTATGAACTTCAGACTTTGAATATTTTACAAGAAGAATTACATGATCAAAAATAAATCTCCTAAATAACCAAGTAAGTCATTCATTATAGACCGTAACTACAATTAGATTGAAAATAAAAATATGTGTTCTGCTTTTATGAGGTTCCGCAGATCACACATACACGGTTGTTTTCACTTCAAATATTATTAAATAACGTTAAAAACAAATTTAAACAAGGTAAATACCCCGTTATGTAATAAATCTCTAAATCTGAAATGTATCCTCTAACTATGTACCAGATTATTTTGTAGAAAACTCGAAATAATTTCATTTAAACATTTCAATGTGAAACTAATCCGTAAAAAACAAGATAAGCTGTTTTCACGATAATTAACTTTTTTCAGAAGGTATTTTTTATATTTCACTTTCTCTGTTTACCTATTTATAATTTTCGAAATTAAGTAGGCGTATTCAGATTTTAAAGTAAGTTGTTTTTGTTCGCAAATTAATTGTCTATTAAGAATTATGCTGGATTTTAATGTAAATTCGAAATTACAAACCGTAAGATTCAACAAAAGATGGCGCCCCGAGTCACTTGTAAATAGAAATAATGCATCAAAATTTTAATTTTAAAAGTAGGTATACTACCCACACGTAGTTTGCCTAGATGGTGGGTATTCTAACAACGACGACGCGGACGTTCGAATTTTGATCTATCTTTTTTAAAAGCGTGGGAGGAATTTCCAGAACACTTTGCCTTTGGAACTGGTGAAGCTCGTCCGTCAGAGACGAGTTAGAAATGCGACCTTTCTCCTTCTAGTCTCTATTGAAGGTCCAGTTCTATGTACCCACACTCCAAATATGTAATTTAATAAAAAGAAAATCCTTACAAAATTCTCGGCCCTCAGTCGAAAAACACGATAAGATGCAATCCTTATCGGTATGATAATTTCATTCCGATGTGATGGGCATCTGTGGCGCAAGCGGTTAGAAGCTTTACAAACGGATTTGTTTCAAATTTTGTTTGGTGCAGAATTTTGGACAGTATTTTTTTTGTAAATTACAAATAGTGCATTTTGTAAATTGAACCCAATCGATTAGGGTTTAGACGGTACAAAATGTGGAATGCGCTGAGCTGCTATTCCGAAGGATAGGGGTTGGAACCCGCTTAAAATATTAAATGTTCAAAAATTACATCCTTGATAGTAACTCAAACTAATTTTATATTTAACATTAATATTGAAATCTTCATCATAATCATTATCACCATCCACATAACAATTTACATAATTCGAAATAACATATTAAAATCGTCGATTATAATTTTAGTTTCGACATTTCAATAAATAACTACCTTCTTCTTAGTGACATAAAGATGATCGCTTCGGAAATTATAGCTATAATTTGATTTATGACTTTGAAGTTTTTGTAACGCTTATTTAATAACGTACCCATTTTAAAACGAGGTTTGATGTGGTTTTTCACACGAGATTTTAGTACCTACTAGCTCTATCACGCGGTTTCACGCGCGTTAGGCCCGATACCGTGGGCATTTTGATAAACCCTTAAGACGACAGTCTAACTACTCTTTCTCCATTCTATCGAGATATCTCGTGCCGTGAGAATCCAGCTTTACTTATCAGCCTACATCATATAAACGTTTAACTTACTACCACTTTAATTTTTATAGCACTTCAAAAGAAATCATAACCACAGTATAGAGTACAACACAGTAAAACAACTCGTTATACTTGGAATCACAATCACGACTCCGTCCACTCCTCATTCTATTCAGTAGAACTAAACAATATGAACAAAAATGAGAGCTAGTTATTCGTACCTCCTAGTTAATATTCATGTCCATGATTTCTTACAGAAGAAAAGCGTAGAGCAACAGTATAAATAATTACTGATGGATAGACTGAAGACTCTTTATCAGCCGATAACTTTTCGTCTACGAACAACAATAGGTACTTACACTTTTTAGGGTTCCGCACCTAAAGGTAAAAACGGGACCCTATTACTGAGACTTCGCTGTCTGTCTGTCTGTCTGTCTGTCCGTCCGTCCGTCCGTCTGTCCGTCTGTCACCAGGCTGTATCTCATGAACCGTAATAGCTAGAAGGTTGAAATTTTCACAGAAGATGTTTTTCGGTTGCCGCTACAACAACAAATACTAAAAACGAAATAAAACAATTATTTAAAAGGGGCTCCCATACAACAAACGTGTTTCAAAAATAACAAGGAGTCGAGTCAGGACAGGAAGAAGGACAGGAGGACAAATCGAGTTGGTCATGGAATTCAAAATGGCTGCCCTATCTGTCAAATATACCAGTCTGCCTTACTTACCAAAGAGTTTATTTTATGTTTCAGATTTTCTTTGTGCCAAGGTTTTTTTTTTTCAGTGATTCGGTCGTTTGATGGGAGTAAGAATCAATTCAATTCAATCATTTATTCATAATATAGGTATAATGTACAGATGGTAGTAGGTCAACAATAAGTTAGATAAGTTCCTCTATATTGGCCAGTTCGGCATATGAAAACATATAGGTTCTGAAAAACAAATTACTTACATGTCAATAAAATTCATACTAAAACAACACAAACTAAAAACCATAATTAATTAATAAAATAACATTGGAAAATGTCAACAAATAGAAATACAATACAATACACAAGTCATTCACATACCAGCCACAGACTAAATAACAATAAAAATATTTTCGTTCAAAAATTATATAAATGTCAAATCAATCAGGTAATGTCCGCAAAAAAAGAAATATATTAATTAGTCGAAAGTATTACGTCAATACAAAATGATTATTAAGAAAATTAAAAAAATAGTCAGACGAAGATGTAATGTCCGCAAATAAGATAGGTAATATATTAATTAGTCAAAATATTATGTCAATACAAAATAAAAATAAATATTTCATATTTTCCTATAAAATTTAAAAATTGGTTGTTGTAAACCATTTTAGGGTTCCATATCCAATTGTGATAGTGGTACGGAACCCTTTATGCGCGAGTGTCGCACTTGCCCCGTTTTTTATATTATATAATATCTCTGCTTATTATAAGTATAATGATTTGTATTGAAAAACTGTATATCTATCGAATCGAATAAGGTAAGTTATGTACAGTACATCTCTTTAAATTCTGCTTTTGTGGGTTGTAGCGTTTGTAGTTGCCTGAATAATGAATTATTTTATTTATTTATACCTACTATTTACTTATTTTAGACTCCAAATGAATGAAAAGGAGTTTCTGTAATGATCGTGTGTGTAACTGTGTAAAGTCACACTTTTTGCAAATTTAATACACAAATGTCCCAAAGGTTGCCTGCAAGCAATCCCTTTGAGGGATTGTTTATCCTAGTTTTAAGTTTTCTTTATATTGTAATTTTATTTGGTGTGTTATAATAAAAAAATAATCTATCTATTACCTTAAATGCAATCCTTCCATTTACAATAATTCGTTATAGACTACAGTTATGGCGAGTTATTTTCATAACCTTGTTTTTTGACACCAAACTCTTTGCTTTTATTTTTTCTTAGTTAATACTAAGTTAAAGGTGTAGGTTCTATTGTCATTTAGGTATGTTATGCAGTGATAACCATATTTTTTCTCATTTTCAGTTTTCCATCGGCCAACTGATAAGTTTGCAGTCTACTTTGACGTTCACAGAAAAAGAGCGCAAAGCAACATTATAAATAATTAATGAACAACTCTCAACTTCAGTTTTTACATTGCAGAAGTTTAGATCGATTGAGTTCTTTTATGTGTTAAGTTTTGTTCATGAAGTTGTTTTGTGTTTTTACATCAGCATTCAGCCCTTAATGTTAATAGGAACCAAACTACATACATTTATCATTTAGGCAGACGTTACACGGGCATACAAACGTCATTCTATTTCAATAGTTACTGCATTTTTCACGCGAAATTTGACCCCATCTTACCTTCACTTGGTACTGCTTGCTCCTAGTTACATTTCCCCGGGACTTTGTTGCGTAATTATTATTTATTTTCTTACCTCGACGTTTCAACCGTGTCACAATGGTCTTGGTCGCGAGTGTGTGTGTGTGTGTGTAAAACAAATCGTGGGAATTTAAAAAGTTTACTACTTGCTCATATTTCCATTTCATGGTGTTTAAATAATTCTAACCGGAAATGGTTTAAGTTTAAAAAGTGTAATTCTAACTGGATTGAAACTTAATAAAATCAAATTTAAATCATTTTTAATATGCGTATATAAATCAGTTACAGTTTGAACATAATCGTAGTTGTATTGTGAAACCGATTATTTGTCTCAATAAATTTGGAAAAAATAAGTTAATTCAATACATTTATTTCATAACGTACACATACACGTTCTGCCCTACTAATAATATAAACGGAAATATTTGCAAGCATGTAAGCAAGCTTTATTACTATTTAGCCAACCCTCTTAGGGTTATCTATCTATCTATCTATCCCAAAGAGGGTTGGTGTCATGCAGGCCGGCCGTAAAAATATTGCCAAATCTAATTGCAGAAGGTATGGTCAATTATTTATTTATTACTTACCGACTGCGTCGACCCCAAATAAAAAAAAACCATTTGGTGTTGTAGCGGACCCCAGGCTCCCGAGAGGTATGGAACCGGGAACATCGCTCGGATGAGAAGGAGAAGCAAGCTTTATTACTTCTTCACGCAAAAATTACTGAACTAATTACGATGGAATATAGATAGCTGGTAGGTAGTCGTTTGTATCCCGTTATTCTCTAGGGATCTGGACTTATACGGGTAAAAACGCGGAGTGCTGTTAGTACATGTTATAATAATTTATAACTCATATCAGAATATTTGTAACCAAGAACCTAGGAACTTTAAAATTATTAAAATTAAATTTAATATCTATCTAATCCATGGCTATCAAAAGCAAAGCAATAATTTGTTAGAACTTATATTTCGTCTCAGTTTCGCATTTAAAACTGTTGTAATTTTGATGAATTTACGTCAAAATTACATCAATTTAAATACCATTACATTAAAATCAGATTATTTCTTATTTAAATACCATAATTTATGACAATTAAATGCTAAAATAATATTTTTAAATAATTTATTCTTTACGCGAAACAGGCATTTAATGATTCCCACTTTAAAACTAAAGTAAACAGAACAGTTTAAATAAATTTGTAATTAACAAACTATCATAACCCTTTGAAGTGATATAAATACCTAGCTTTAATATGAAAAACAAGATTAATCTATTTTTTTAATAAAAGCGTTTAACTTTTAGACAAGGAGCGGTCACGCGGTCAAGCGTTCTCAGTTCGCGTTCTGCGTTCGAGCGGGTTACTCATAAACCACGCAATAATATTTGACCGACGCTCAGAATACTTCCTGACTCCTATGTGAGTTTACTCGTATCTATGTAACTTTATTTAGCACAAAGAACGCAAAACGGACCGCTTGAACGCTTGACCGCGTGATCGCTCTCTGTCTGATAGATCCCTTAGAAAATATTTTTTAAGAAAAAAAAAAGCGCTTCAAAAATTCGTAGGTACCTCGAACCCGCGTCCACTGGTTATCCGAACCAGCGCGTTAGACTGCTTAGCCACGGGTACTAGTTCGCGCTAAGTCGAATCCTGCCGCGTACGAAATTTTAAAAGCATGTTTCAAAAAAAATTAAGTTTAACCACCAGAGGACTTAAACACCATACCAGGCGAGGCCTACATACCCGAAGATTCAAGTCAATAAAACATAATAAGATATGCTATTTTTACATCAAATTGACAAATCTTTTAAAATACGTACAAAAACATAACCCTTTCCTTGCAGTCGGGTAAATATCATTCAACTTCTTCAACAATAACTTTTCCATTCTTTTCTAAAACATTGCAAAAAGACAAAAACCTTTATTCAGGTCGTAATTTTTGTCACCATTTTAATAAATAACAAACTGTTCCGTGCAATGTCTTGTCTATTTGTTCAAAGTTCAGCCATTAAATATTCAACTGGACCCTAAAACTCTGGTATTTTCGTATAAATGTGTTTTATTACCACTAACATTTAAATTTTTAATGTCTGCCATTTTACGTTATGTAAGCGTGAAATTTTGCCAGCATTTGTAGTGGTTTTGTGCTAAGTATAGTTGACATTTGTAGTCTCTAGATATCTACTATATAAAAATAAATCGGGTTTTCCTTCCTGACGCTATAACTCCAGAACGCACGAACCGATTTCCACGATTTTGCATTCGTTGGAAAGGTCTCGGGCTCCGTGAGGTTTATAGCAAAGAAAATTCAGGAAAAATTTAATTATCTATAATTTATAAGGCAAAACAACGTTTGCCGGGTCAGCTAGTAATATATAAATATTTTGTATACATAAGTTACCAATCGACAATGCAAAACAAAATTTATTTTTTTGAACTTACGTGGACGTTTTTTACTACAAATATCGTTAAATAACGGGGTATTTACCATGTTTTGGAAGTTTAGTTTTTTTTTAATTACAGCTTCGTAATTTCTGCACCCAATTGGATAGGCTGAAAAAATTGAGAAATATATTTTGTTTATTTCTTTTGATTTTATTGCATTTTTCTAATATTTGAACCGAGCTTTAGTCGGTGAAACAAAACAGGGAGGAAGCATAATCGTTAATTTAACGTGTCATGAGGGTTCCCGTGTGGTGCAGTGGTTAGCGCACTCGCCCGTCATGAGAGGGGTTTGAGGTTCGAATCTTGTCACCTGTGAATTTTTGACGAAGCATTTCACCTGGGCAAATATTTTCAGCATAAGCATTTTTTTTTCAAAAGACTTGGTAATGCAAATAAGTGTGTATTTTTTGTTCCGTCTTCCCATTTTCACATAACTTCTAAATTGGTTGCAATGAAAAACTACGTGTAAACTTACTCCTATTACTTTGCCTCTATGAGTTAGAAAAGACCGATGGGCACATCGAGCCGCATCGCCATGACCGCTAATGAGTTCGCTACATTTAACATGCGTTTATTTATCACTAGCTGCGTCCCGCGGTTTCATCCACGTGAGTCCCGATCCCGTGAGAATATCGAGATCAAAAGATCAAAAGTCAAAAGTACACATTACTCAGGGTGAATGTAGCTTTCTAATGGTGAAAGAATTTTTGAAAATGATCCAGTAGTTTTTGAGTTTATTCATTACAAACATACAGACACACATACATACAAAAATATAAATCTTTTCTCTTTATAATGTTAGTGTAGAATAGTATTTTTTTATTTTCAAATTGCGACGACGATACGCTACCATTATGGCAATGGGCTTTGATACAACCATCCGACTTTTTTAAAACAAATTTGCAAATTCTACTTACGACTTACACAATCCCAAAATTATAAAAGTAAAAAACAAGGACTGGCCTTTAAAACTTTGCCACGACAAGACTTCTTCTAAATAAACGTGCTAACTTCTATCAACCTACACGTATTATTTTCACGAAACAAATATTTACCTAAAAGAAATTCCATTTAAAAATAACACGGCCATCATTCTAACTTGTCCTCCATTTTCAGCGGCACGTGGCAGATTTTTATCCAACCTTGATAAACCATAAACTTATTAAATTAAGGGCGATCGTAGACAATTATTTTTTTAATCGGTCGATCGGTTATTGTTACAAATATTGAGTAGTTACTTCGCTTAAAGCGTTTTTGGGTCCGTAATTAAAATCCAAAATAAAAAATATTTTTATATTGGTGCAAATAACAAGTTAATTTACATTTTTGGTGACAACTGCGAAATTAGCATTTTTCGCACTTTATTTCTTCGTAAATGATATTTTGCGAAAGCGACTTTTTACAAAAGTGACGTTCTGCGTCGAGACTAGGTACACGACGGCGTTGAATGGGAACTAGAAAATCCCTGGACCATCAAGTTTTACTTTTAAATCCGACTAACTTAGGATACACACTTTTTAAACTTATACGATTTGTGTCCACAGGTATGTCAATTCGGGACCATGGCTGATATAACACGTGCTTAAACGTCGAGATAATTAAAATCTCATAAAATTACCTTCAAGGCGATCTAGACCCGATCTAGTTCTAAAAATAAACTTAGGAAAAACTGCAGGGAGATTAAAAAGTTCGAGAATGCAGAAAGTTGTTTTAAGTTATACCTACACCATTTTGAGTAGAAGCATCACTACGAACGTTTATTCGTTCACTTCGATATAGAGTCCGTAGTCTGTGTCCGTCCTAAGCTTATTAAATTAACGGTCGAATTACTGATTTATTACGTTACCCTGATGAAAATTATTCATAACGTCAAAAGTTTACGACAAAACAGACGGTTCAAAATGTAATAAAAATCACTTATAACTCGACATAAAGTCTTCACCGAGTTCCATTTAATTTATGGTTAAATTCTGTTGCGTTGGCATAAAAGTTCATTTGATGCTGTACTTCCTGACCACGGGTAGACTGTGAGTCTCCCCGTGATCAGTATTACTCTACCCCTGATCAGTATTTGTCTCACCGTGATCAGTATTACTCTAACCCTGATCAATATTAGTCTCTCCGTGATCAGTATTACCTGATCAGGATTAGTCTCCCTGTGATCAGTATTACTCTACCCCTGATCAGGATTAGTCTCCCCGTGATCAGTATTACTCTACCTCTGATCAGTATAAGTCTCCCCGTGATCAATATTACTCTACCCCTGATCAGGATTAGTCTACCCGTGATCAGGATTATACTTTTACATTCATTATAGAGACCTTTCGAAGACATTACAGTACAGAAGGTACTTCAAAAGCTATTTATAATGACTCTTTTCACGAGATTTCGAAACAGCGCTTAAGTCCATATTTGGCACTGATTTTCATTTTCATTACACTTGTACACTTTCACGTAACTAATTTGATTAATATGCCCTCCAAATTAAACAATTTTTTTATGCAATGTTACTAGGTTTCACGAAAATAAAAATTTAGCTACACATTTTCTCGACGCGCGATAAATGAAAACTCTCGAAATCTACCTTCGACTTTTACTATATTGGTTCTTTCTTTCTTTTTCGTGTAGTGGTGGCTTGACAGGTGTTAGAGTTTTCAGGTCGCCCTTTTAAGCCTCTAACTTGACCTAACGACTGCTATCAGAGATAATAACCGGGACTGACTGCCTTTAATGTGCCTTCCGAACCACGGAGAAGTTCAAGAAAGTGATTTTGGTTGAAGAAAATGAAGACACTCGCGGTGAGAGTCCAAAACTTGACCCATCAATTGGTTCAAGGTAATAACATTTCAATAAAGTTTGAGTACAGAAAACCACTCGATTTCTAATTAGATTCGTAATTTTATACGGCAAAGCTTTTCTCAGATTACCTTATTAATTTTTTATGGGAAAAAATATTGGCATAATTTTGTAAAAGAGATTTCTTTATCGTTCTTTATCGTGATTATTAAAACAGTACAGAAAAACATTAAATATTTAATAGAATACTGAGTCAAGTAGGTATCTTGTTTAGGTATTTCGAATAGGGAAATTAAAACGATGATTATAAAATTCAAACAGTAGGTACTTTATTCATCTTTATCACTAATAGCTGACCCGACAGACGTTGTCCTGTCGTTTAGTATAAAACAATAAAATTCATCAAAATCGGTTTAGCATTTTTTCTTTCATAAGAACCTTCTCCTGACAATTGCAAACACAACAAAAAAGAATTATCGAAATCGGTCCAGCCGTTCACGCGTGATGTCGTGACAACGGAAAACGTTTCATTTTTATATATAAGAAAGAAGATTACAAGGGTAGCGAGCTCTTCTGAGGATGATACCTAAAGAATGTTCAGAAACTAGAAAAAAATATTTTGATTTTCTTCTTTCGCGATGTACCTAGTATTGAAATTAAGGACATTTTTCGGTTTTAGCTGACATATATTTTGACACATATTTTTCCTGGAATATAATATAGCCAAGCCACATACGTTATACCGGGGATAGCATCATGGTCACATAACTGGAACTTGATAGAAAAGAGGCAAGCTTGCATAGTACAAAACCCCTATTTCAGAAACTTAGATCAAAAATGTAAACAAAGAACTGTCAATTTCAGATAAATGTATGGGAGTTTTGTTTACATTTTTGATCTAAGTTTCTAAAATTGAGTAGGTATAGGTATTTCTACTATGGCAGAACTTTCAGAGTAATCATAGTCTAGATACAAGACGAAAACAAACGTCGAATAAAATGACTTCTGAATATTTGAACAGGCTCGACCGCAAGCGTTCTAATGATAAATTCAAATCTCAAAGCCTGTGGGAGCAGGGCAATCAGACGTAGAACGTAGAACAAAGATCCTGGCTCGAGGCAAAAGTTTAACAAACTTCGTAAATAAACGAAGAAATTGATCGGTCTAAATTCGAAATCAGTGTTTGTGGAATAGGTATCGGTTCTTTTTTTGGATTGAAAACTAGTGGTGTTTTAACTTTTTATTAGGTTTAGTGGTGATTCGGTGAAGTACTTTCGCCTAAAATAAACAGTAAACGTCAGTCGTTTATTTCATTTTGGATCTGTTCAATAAAATTTATAACCACAGAATACCTATACGAAAAATCGGGGAACATACAGGGGGGTGATTCGGGTCCTCTACCTCTGGACTTTCGCTTGATACTTCTTCCTGGGACATCCCGTATTTGTTCTACACTAGACGTCAAGGCAAATCCAGGTTTTTCCATTTGTGTAGAACAAATACAGGATGTCCCAGGAAGGAGTATCAAGCGAAAGTCCAGAGGTAGAGGACCCGAATCACCCCCCTGTATGTTCCGAGATTTTCGTATAGGTAGTTAAAAACTCCAACACCCAGTATACATAATAAAAAATTCAAAGTCCTGACTGACTGAATTACCTAAAGGTAATCTGAACTATATTATATCAACACAGAGATAATGAATATCGTAAGAATATGAAATTTGGTAGTGTGTTATTTATCATGCGTATTCCAGTAAAAAGGGATTTTTCAAAATTCCAACGGGATCGTGACTTACGCGGGTGAAACCGTAGGGCGCAACTAGTTATATACATATGACTAAGTAAGTTCCACGATCTTGTTATTAATAGAAACATAACTATGTAAATTAACCTTCATTACCTATATTTACTATGAAATTTGACGTCAGAGCGTCTGTCTGTTGGAATATTTTATACAAAACCTTAGTAGGTTTATAAAATATATTTTTATTTATATTCGTACTAGCATACTAGCAGCGTCCCACGGTTTTGCCTAGTTTTATATTGGTTAACTGGTAACGAAAAGTAGAGTATATGACTCAGGCGCAAATTATTTTTCCCTCGGGCGACGTTTACTTTCAATTCCTCGCTACGCTCAAGATTCTAACGTTAGAATACCTCGCTACGCTCGGGATTCAATTCTAAAATTACTTAGTTACTAGTTTGTAGTGATATGTAGCATCTACGCTTAGATATGGCATTATGTTCTGGGGTAACACCACTGACAAGCTCTTGGTATTTAAAGCCCAAAAAAAATGCATTAGATCAATGTTTGGCCTTAAACAAGATGTTTCATGTATACCATACTTTCGCGAGCATAATATTCTCACACTGCCATCTATGTACATAAGTGAGATTGCAAAATTTGTTAAGGACAACCCACAATACTTTGACGTGTATCCCACTGGAAGTCGTCATGAAGGCAAACTACGAACTAATCGAAACTACAAAAGTCTTATTAAAAGAATGAGTGTAGATAGTATGGCGCCTCTTATTTACAATAAAATCCCGATTGAAATTCGAAGTACAAACAACCCTCGATTTAAGTCTGCACTCAATGGCTTTCTTGCTGAAAAAGCGTACCGCGATATTAGAGATTTTTTGAATGACAGATTAAAGTGATGTTATGGGGTGTTTTAGTCTCAGTATTGACATTGTCTTATATTTTAGTGGTGAATTATTAATTATAACAATTGACATTTTCTATTATACCAAATTTCAATATTTAAATTCTACTAATACTGACATCTATTTTATTTTATTATTTTCTATTTGATATTAACACATTATAAACTATTAATTCTATTTATAATTTGATTAATTGCGATGTATAAGTTAATAAGAACACGTTCATATGCCGACAGGCGAAACATAGCTGTACTATATTTTAATTTATCAACACTATTTGTATAATAACCTATGTTTATGGACAATAAATGAATATGAATATGAATATGAGTTTTGAGGCTTTGCTCGTGACTCAAAACTAGTAACTATATGTAATTATTATAATATATGACTCAGGCGTCATAATAAGTCATTTATTTCAGAATATCAATTACATTCCATTTGTTAGTAAGAAACTTAAAAAATAATGATAGTAGCATTTAAAAATATATTGAAAAAGTCATAATTTAATTTACAATTTAGTCGTAGGTACACCAGATTATTTCCCGTGATAAGGATGTCACGAAAGTGCCTCTGGATCGGCGACTCAATCCTCGTAGCCACAGTTTTCAGGATGCTGTTCTGGCTGCCCCGCAATCTGCTGCACAAGGAAGCTGTCTTTTTGCGTCTTTTTTATAGTCAGATAAGTGGAGCTTATAATATCGTGTTTATTTCGACTGATTTGTACCATGTATTATCTTACTATTAATATAAAAAAATGTGAAAATATGTGTATTTGTTGCTCCTTCACGCAAAAACTACTGAACCGATTGCAATTAAAGTTGGAATATAGCTAGCTGAAATCCTAGAATAAAACCTAGGCTACTTTGTATCCCGACATTCCTGCCGGATCGGGACATTTGTAAGTAAAACCGCCGAGCGCTGCTAGTACAGAATACAAATACTCAAGTACCTTGCGTAAATTACCACGTCCGTTTAAAATACCATAGAATTTATAATTAATTGCGTAAATCGTTTGACATCTTCAAATTATTAGTTTTTAATGGTATTCATAAAATACGAGTATTTCTTAACCATGTTATTAATCGGGCGTATTACGCACACCTGACCGTAAATAGATTATAAAATAATCCCATGTTTTGGTCTACAATTAAATATTTTTTGTGACACATACCATGCTATTATAAAATGAGTTTTCAGTGCCAGGTCTGGCCTTAAAACTCATTTTATAACAGCAAGGCTAGAGCCCTAGCCCCTGATTACGTATATCTGTTGCTAATAAATCTCGATTGAAACAGTTTAAATTGTTGATTTTTGCGTTTACGGAAATACAATTTGACACTGATACTCATCATCATCCTTTCTCGACTTTCCATACTAGTTTGGCGAATTTCGACTTTTACGGGAGCGACTGCCGTCTGACCTCCCAACCCCGAAGGGAAAGTCTGCGCCAGAGCCTCGTCCGTTTATCAGCAGGTGCACCAAGCTAGCAGGTGAGGTTGGCTTGGGCCCAACGATCTTAGTGGGCCCCATACACACCCAATTTGACACTGATACTAGAGAGCTATAACAATTAAAATTGTTGATAACACGTCATTTTTCACGTCATACAGTTTTCATTCAAACTAAATGCCGTGAAAAATGACGTGTAATCAACAATTTCCATTGTTTCAATCGAGATTTGTTAGCAAAATAGTTACGTAATCAGATCAGTTACGTACTTTTATTATTCACGTCCCACGGTTTCGGCCGCTTACGTTCCGATCCCGAAGGAATTTTGAGCAACCTTTCCTTATTAGTTGCCTACATCTACACTATATAAAGAGGAAAGATTTGTATTTTTGTGTATGTGTGTTTGTGTGTGTGTCTGCCTGTATGTTTGTAATGAATAAACTCAAGAACTTCTGTGCCAATTTCAAAAATTCTTTCACCAATAGAAAGCTACATTCACCCTAAGTAACATAGGCTACTATTGATCCCGATATTCATACGGGATTGGGACTTACGCGGGTGAAACCGCGGGTCGCAGCTAGTTAAAATATAAATAATGAACATACCCTCCAAATTTCAGCCCTCTACCATCAGCGGTTTAGGCTGTACATTGATCCTTGACGTTTCGACTAGCGTGTCTCCTTGCAACCATGACTATTGCAATTAACTCAAACTTCGAAGTAAAATAGTTAAAAAAAACTGTGTAACACTCGGGGACTGCCGCGGTAAAGCTATTGCATAGCATTTTTTATCAACTTATGCAATTATAATTATTTATTTATTTTGTACCATGGCAACATGGTAGGCGTGGCGTGAGTGTTGGGTTTTATTTTCGTTACGAAATTTCTTGATTCAATGGCCGCGCTCAAAGCCCGCGATAAAAGCTATGCAATAGCTTAAAAATAACATTACGCGAATAAGATCCGGGAGAAATGTAAATAAACGAAAATAATATTAAGGTCGTCAACCGCACAGAAGACGGCCTCTAACAACCTTGTATCGTCTCCACAAAACCTCCTATATTACTACGTAGAAGACACTAATTTGAATATTAATATTAATATTCATAATATTCAAATATTGTAGTCTGTTTTTGTATTCGTTCAGATCTCGTCTGACCGACCTTTGACCGATACCAAAACAGGTTTCTGTTGGGCAAGACCTAGATTATTTAATCAATTTTAGAATTATTCTGCTAAGACATTTTAAATGTGTATGCTTGTGCACTTGTTACGGTCAAACGGGTCGACCGATTTGTGTAAAATTTTGTATAAAGTTTGATTAAGGACTTTGGGCGTTTTTACGTCAAAAACAACGTTTGTTGTATGGGAGCCCCTCTAAAATATTTGTTTTATTTGGTTTTTAGTATTTGTTGTTGTAGCGGCTACCGAAATAAGTAGGCACATCTTCTGTGAAAATTTCAACGATCTTAGCTATTACGGTTCATGAGATACAGCCTGGTGACAGACGGACAGACAGCGAAGTCTCAGTAATAGGGTCCCGTTTTCACCCTTTGAGTATGGAACCCAAAAACTACCTACTTACAAAATGGCATTATAAGTAGGTGGGCACTTATAATGCCATTTTGTAAGTAGGTAGTGTTAGTGGCACTTGTACGAGTAACTTATAAAATACGAGTGCTTATAATTTAATTTAGTGTATTTTGCAAAAAAAAACATGTTTCTAGTGGAATTCGGCAAAGCCGCCAGCGGACGTTAATGAAATTCTCTGTGAATCAACTCACAGAAAAATAAAACGAATTTCAAGCTCTGACTAATTTAAGTGATGAAAGTGAGTTCATGGTGTATTGCCGTGGTATAGCTTAAAGACGACTTGTTTTTAAAAGGATGGCGATTAAGAATATTCGTAGCTAATAAAATAGTTTAAGGGATATACAGGGTGGTTTAAAAAAGGGTATTAGGCTGAAAGGGGGTTGTTCTAGACGTCTAGGCGAACAACTTTTGTTTGACGACTTTAGGAAATTCGAACTTTTTTTTTCGAAAATGTTGAAGTTGTTTCTCTAAAAAAAAAGGATGTTATATCAATTAAAGTTTAATTTAAGTTCAGATTGTAGTGGTCCAAACTAAATAAAAAGACACCTTAAGGCCAATGACCTCAAACTTTAAGAAACATCCGATTATCATGTAAACTTTAAACTCAAAATTTTCGAAAACTACTTTTTGAACACTTGAACAAAAGTTGTTTGCCTAAATCTCTAGAACAACCCCCTTTCTCGTGTATAGCTTCTAAATTCAAAATCCATGTTGGGTAGGTAGGGGAAAGTGGGGGAAACGCGAACACCTAAGGGAAAACTTAAATAAAACAGTGGAATTTGATCATAGAGTTTCTATATTTTTTTAATTATTAAGTTTACTTATCTGTCTAACGAATTTACTAATCGACGTTTATATTGCTTTTAAAAAGTGTAACAATTTGACTAAAATACGAAACCCTTAATGTTCGGCTTTGCCCGACAGAAGTCGGGTAAATACGAACAACAAGTGGGGTAATTACGTACTAACATTAATAACGATAGTGATCACATTTATAAATCAACGATGTTCACTTTCCAGCAGTACAACTCTCGTAAGTCCATTTTTACACTTGTAGCATAAAATCCAGTCTTCACCAGGGAAATCTATATATTTGATCAAAAATGGTTGTTTTTGAAACATAATTAGATCCTGCTGCTCTGCCGATGTTGAGTTTTCAGATTTTAACACCATCTACAGCCTTTTTGAAATCTTCAAGACTGCACTTTGGGTTGGTCTTTCTTTTGTAATAACGGGGCATCTAAAACAGTAATAAAATAAGAAAAACGGGGAACTAACAAAAGGGAGAGGGGGAATGCCGGATGTTCGAGATTGCCCCACATGGAGTGTTCGCCTTTGCCCCGCTGGATCAAAAACAATAAATTAAGTAAAAAAAAAGATTAAGTATATGTCTTTTGCCGATTGCATCATTTTCATTTAACTGAATAATATGTGGATATTCCACTATGTAAAAGTTAATTTACCATTGTACATAGAATTAAAGCAACAACAACTTGAATTTACCAAAAATATATATCAAAAACATGCAAAATATTGAGAACTGCATACCTTGACAAATACGTGCGTTCGCATCTATCGTGTCATTGACTGGCACTAGTCGTGGCGTGATCTCCGAAATGGCGGCAAATAAAATCTGGCTACCTGCTTCTAACACATTAGAACCGTTGGATTCGGCATTACCCCGCGTTCGTGTTTCTCCCACTCTCCCCTACATCGAAAATTTTGATTATTATGTGGATAGGCTTCAAACACCCTTCGACATTTTTGTCTTGAATTGAAACTACACCAAAATCTACGAATCAAAGTCACGTCTACAATCCATACACCAAAAACAACATTTTCCATCATTAAATAATCAACAATTTTTACGTCCTATGCCTCCAAAAAGCCATACTTAGTACTACAAAAAATTAACTTCACGCAAAGTTTATAACTTGCACCAAACAACAAACCGTTGCTCCAAGAAGTAACTCTAGGCGATAAGTGGGTGTATCAGAACTTAATTACCGAATTTTGTCACACAAAATATTAAGTCACAAAACACCTTAGAGATGATAATGAAAATTAAATATTGATGGATAATCCCAC
Source organism: Idaea biselata (assembly GCA_958496205.1). Taxonomy (NCBI): domain Eukaryota; kingdom Metazoa; phylum Arthropoda; class Insecta; order Lepidoptera; family Geometridae; genus Idaea; species Idaea biselata. The sequence continues at coordinate 1,000,989 of OY292402.1, forward strand.
ATGAATTTGGAATTATATCATCTATTATCTTAGATAAATAATTAATTTGGGTATTAATTAGCTTTGGAAGGCATGCACGTTTTAAGTAGTTAGTACCGTTTTTTATATCTAATAGAGTCTCGAAACCCACCGGAACATCGGTATAAAATGTAGCCTATGTTTTAATCCAGATCTCCAGCTATCTGCGTACTAAGTTTCATCGCAATCGGTTCACTAGTTTTTGCGTAAAAGAGTAACAAAGTCACGTACAGATATACATTATACATACAATCTGTCGCGTTAATAATATTAGTAGGAAGGAGAGTCGGTTGATGGGTAGTGGATTGAATAGCAGTCGATGAGTCTAGTTAGAGGCTTTATGGTGTCCTGAAAACTGAACAATATGTGAGCCACACCACTCTGCGAAGAGTGGAAGAAGTATCTACACCAGTGCAAAATGACTGTAAGCCCACTAAGCTAGTAGAAGAAAAAAACAATCACGATGCTTTATTACTGGCTTACTGGACTGGCTTAGAAAATGGCGCCCATGTCAATGATAATTAATACTTACTTCAATCGGCGTTACTTCGTTCAAAAAAACTTCAAACAGCATAACCAATTGCCATTTTACTTACATTTCTGCTGCGCCTCTCTGTAAAGAAATAAAAAGACTTGGTTAATTTAAGTATTATAATGTTTTAATTATGGGTACAATGGGTAGTACCACTTTATTTTAAAACAATATACCTACTTTTGCTTTTTGAAAAAATGGTTTCAAAAATTTTAGGAGGTACACGGCGGGACTCGAACCCGCGACTACTGATATTCCGTTCCAGCGCGATAGCACGTTACGGGTAAACCTCCTCTCCGCCAAGCCGAAATTAAGAAAGCGTTTTCTCGAGAAGAAGCATTATTTAGAAGCACTATTATTATATTACCTAGTGTGGTAAACACAAAGAAATAACGTTTTGAATACTTTTACTTTAATATTTTTTACAGTTTTTATACTGTAGTTTCGCGGGTTCAAGTCCCGCTGGGTACTACAACTTTTGAAAGGATTTCTTCAAAAATACTGTAGAAACACTGTCGTTTATGTTGGTACATTAAATTGTTTGTATTTGTTCAATTGCTCACTGCACGGGTTAAATAATTATTAAAAATAATATTGTATTTTATTGGGTATTTGTATTTTATTAATTACCATCAAATTGATTCATTACATCAATTTATTTTTATTGGCATAATTACCAGGTGAATTTGTCGAATTCAATAAAATAATTGTTTATCCAGAATTGTTTTATTGAATTACAGTATAAAATATTCTATGTCCAGCGTTGACCAGTTCCTAGGTATCTTACCTGACCTGACATGACCATGTCCGTACGACATGGTCATGTCAGGTCAGACATAGGTTTGAAACTGAGTACGTTTGAATAGGTTTGAAATGAAACTATACAAGTACGCTGGAATTACTTTACCATACAAAATGACATTAGATCTTTGTGCCGATTTGATTTGCGCCATGTTTAACTCCGGAACTATTAGTTCCATGAACGGTCACCATCACATTCAATAGAAGACGCGCGACAACAGCGCAACATGACGCAGATCAAATAAGCACAAAATTCAGTGCGAGACCTCCTGTCCATGTAATTAAGGTCAATGGTTTTATGGCATAAACACATTTGCTCTAATATCTTTATCCAGGGAAGCAATAGTCGACTACGTTTGTACAGAGAAAGAGTAGGTAGACTTCTCTCTCAAGGCAAGAGAATCGTAATTTTGTATTTCCCGGGTCTTAATCGCGTGATTTTTAACTTTTTTAATGTACAACCATAGCCGGTACACGCCGGCTATAAATAGAGGACGACACCCGCCGCAGCTCCAGTCCACTCGGAACCAAGACCATTGTAAGATGGTCGAAACGTCGAGGTAAGAAAATTAAAAAAGTTAGAAATCACGCGATCATGCTAGTTTAAAAAGTTAAAGAGAATCGTAGTCTTCCGAATATAAAATACAAGGCCAAGTAAAGTATACGCGTCGTCGTATAAAACGAGCTTCCATTATCTACATACAATTATTTAAATTTACACTTTCCCATATTTTAGGTAGAACCATAAACCAGTTCCCGCGAGGAGCGTTCCATTACTGCCTTTTTAGACCACTTTCAATACCCAGGAGATAACGGAACATTATCTTTGAGAAACGATGCTTGTAAACCGGAGGTAGTGGGAAACCTATCAGTTTTGAGATACCTCCAAACTTATACCCGGAGCTTTACCGCAGCATTAACCCTTGTACTCTTGGATTACTAGTTGTGTTCAGCTGCTTCATCTAAATAAAATGTGTACAAAATAACTTAAGTCAAATTTTGATTTTAATCTGTGTGTTGTATCAAGCTAGATTCCTAAAAAATGTTGCAAATGTCATTTGGATTGAAACAATAGAAATATTTCATGTTTCATCATTTTCCGATTTTGTATTCGCAATTTGACAGTCTAATCAGCAACAGCTTTGAAACAGGAAAGATCAGCAACAACTTTACATATTTACCCCACTGTAGCTGTAGTTAATTATGTAATTTAGTGGCTAACAAATCTGAATTGAAACTAATGAAATGCTTTCACGCCATTTTGCGATGACAACAATTTGACAGTTACAGTTGCAAATTAATTGCAATTGAAACTAGCAACTACAACTGTAAAATTGGGCATGGGTTTTACCCAGTCACGGGAGACATTTTGATGATGCATTTCTATTTGTAAGATATGTATAGTAGAATGCCTTGAGCAATTTTCAAGGCTTCAGTTTAAAGCCTTGAAAATCTTTATCTTCGCAAAATGTTCTTCTTCCTTCCGTCTTTCTTCTTTCTTTCATCGAATACAGTCTTCAGATTGCATTCGATATGTTATAATCCAGTAGGCTATAAATTACGTATTGATAAAAATATTGATTAGAAAAATATTAGGTCTACATCTAATCTATAACAAGCAACCCTTTTACTTATTCATAATCTTTCAAACCCATCATACGCGTCCAGTATTACAGGCTTCTATACCAGCCTCATAAGCCTTAGTACAAGCAGGTCTCTTTGAACTTATCTCGAATAGTGGACGGTTACTTCCACGGTTCGCTGATTTCCTCAAATTTAACTTTTCCCTAGCAATCGTCTCATAGGGGTTTCTAAGAAATTTTTGGGAGTTATTTGATCTTGATAAATGCGGGCCTATTTGTACGGGCGAAAGGTTCTGTGTCAGTTGTTAAAGTTGATTGGAGTTTCTTTATTTAGTTTTGTTTGGGATATGGTTTTTGGATGATCAAGCGGTTTGGCGGTAGGTAATACTTCAGGTAACATAGGATTAGGACTAGAATGATGTAGGTGTTTTTGAAGTTTTATGGATTGGGAAGAGTCTTACGCTATCGGATTTTATGTTAGATTAAAAAGTAACAATTTAATATTTATCAAAAAATCTCGTAATTTTCGTAGTGTATTTCTAGTCTTTTAAGTCCTTTTTACACCGGAAGCGGAGGTCATTGTTAAGTTCGTTTAGCAAACAACGATCGTTTCTTCACCGACTTCAAAAATAGGAGGAGGTTCTCAATTTTGGCACCAAAAGAGTAAAAACGAGACCATATTACTGAGACTTTGCTGTCTGTTTGTCACTGGGCTATATCTTATAAACCGTGACAGCTAGACTTTTGAAATTTCACAGATGATGTATTTCTGTAGTCGCTGTAACTTTTCATAGCCATACGACTCCTTTGAGCTACAAAAACGATAGTGTATGTCAAGGTGCTCGTCGTTTTAATCATAATCTGCAATGACCACGGGCGCATGGACTCGCGTACTGATATAAGACGCTTCAAACTTAAAAGCCTCTACTTATAATAGAAGCTTAAAAAACCCAGTAAATGCTGCTAAATGTAATATGTAATGTTAACAATAAGTTTCTACACGACTTCATTCCCTTTTCGAAGCTTAACCTATTTTCTATCTCCAAAACATATTCCCTGAAAACAATACAGTAGGTAAGCCTCCAGTTCATTACCTCTACGTCATATGGTGCCATTGTTCAAGAAGCGACAGTAGGTCCTATCTATTAATAATTTATCATATCACACACACAGCCCACTTTATCTAGATCAACTGGCAAAGGTGATTCATCTTTGAGAACGGATCCTATGGAGTAGATTTGCAATTTGGAAGAGATGAGTAAGGCCTTCTACACAATGTGCGGATGCGTTGTTGGGTGGTATATGAGACAACGACAACGGCGCACGCGGCTCATAGAATTCTTACATTGCGTACAACATACTTTAGTGTACTAGCTAGACATCCTTTTTTATGATCTTGTGCGCTGTGATTTTTACATCTTATCTGCTACTACCCTGCTCTGTTCTGCGCACTTAAGAAAAAAGCTTTTGACTTTTTCTCTGGTGGGCAGGGTGGTTTTAATACTACTTTGCTATAAGCGATGGCAAGCTACACGCCATTAGGTTTTTAAGAGCAAATAGTTCTCCTACATTTATTAACGGAGATAATAATCCCAATGAATGCATCCTAGTTGCCCAGGGGAAACTACCAGTCATATATATATTTGTCGGAGTCGAACCAACTAAACACTTTCCACGTCTGTACAGATTGCATTGATTGGCCCGTGGTTTAATTTGAACTTTCCGGACCAACCAAGCACCGATGGCATCTCAAGGGAGTTTTACCCCAGTTAGCTTCTAGTGCCAAAATTGCAACCAATCGAAAGACTCAAATGTCCCAGTGCCCCGCTCTGACCTGGAAATTATAACTTCAGTATGATATTTTCCATGCTATCTTACAATAGTAGGGGTATTCGGATAGACGAAGATCGTTTTGACATGACTGTAACTGTCTTATTGCGTTGCACTGAGCGAGAAGCAGATAACCTTTTCCAACATCGGTTACAGACCGAAGTTCTCTGAATACCATTACAGTTTCCTCAGCGGAAGAATAGATGGAAGCAAATTTATAAAATGCAAAGTGAGGTCTTCAAAAATATTGTCCTTTAGAACTAAATTTGACTGGTTTAAAGTCCGTAATTTGAGAACATGAATTTGCCTTCCATGCCTCGGTTTTTTCGGAGACAAAATATTAATATTTGTTAGTGAGATGGATGGTTAGCAACGAAGGATAATTGCTTTGTGCACTTTATGTCGACGTAACGGTTTTGATCGATTACGTCTTCCTGATCACATCATTGGAGGCTGAACAGACTAGATACAATTTTAATGTTTCAGGTTTAGACCGAAACGGTTTCTCAACTTTGTCCTTACTATCAATTATCGTCCGACTCACAGTCTGTAGTTTGTCTAGCTCTTAAAGGCTAATAGGGTTGTCCCGTCGTACCCTATATCTGCTATAGGTACGTACAGATCGATGTAAATTACCTTCATTGTATCTCCATTATCCGATAGTATGCCCCACTCTATTCACGATAACAACGAATGTCCTTACTATTATTCAATGAAAGGATGAGCCCACTCTGAAACAAGATCCGTACAAAAGGGTCCCCATCAAAATTCGGCTCTCGTCAGTACCCTTATTTATCATTTTCCGCAAAATTTTCACTCAAAGAGACACATTAGTGTCGTGGTCCAAAGTGGGGTGATAGAGCGGAAGTTTATGGTAATCATTTACTTCTTAAACAAGTAAAGTTTAATACTTCAAATAAATTTTGATGGATATTTTCATAATGGTTTTCGAACAACTTGTTCAGCGATTTCAATTAAGATGCAATTTTATATGAATTTGACTAGGGGTCGTGCAAAAAATACGTAAATAGATACAGAAAACTTTTAAAAACACTTCGTCTTGTGCATCCTCCTATAGGCATTTAGAAATCAACCCATGCCACTCTAATATTTATTATGAATTATGAAGCTATGGAAACTTATAGTTAGATTTGTGGATAGCTAGCATGGCGTTGTTTGCATACCAACCTACATATTTAATACTACTGTTTTTAAATATTACAAAAAATACTTACCTTTAGCCGGCAGAAGTGGGGCTTACACTCAATTTTTAATTTACTTTCATGTAATAGGTTTTTGTTCTGATTCATGGACCGAGTGAGCGAAGCTACTTTGCTACCAGTTTGGCAGATTTTCTTTCGTCTGTCTGTATGTTGCTTCTATTCTACATGTCTTCACGAATCTTGGGAAATAGTTACTTTACATTTACAATTTTTTTTGTCAAGAATGATTTTTGTTCGGTGAGGTATTTCGCCCACCAAGGGGGCTAAGTGCTTGTGTGGTCTACTGTCTTCAGATTTACTAGTTTTTATAAAAAAAAACGATGTCAACTCGCTGTTCCTTTCCGGCTTGTACCACACAAAAAGAGCGTCAACATTCTATACTAGAACAGGGGAAGCATGACATTTTACGTGATAAAAGACGATAATATCAAGGATATTCCAGTTTTTTACCAAAATATGCTGTACATGTAGGGCGCTGTTCATCCGTGAAAGAAAACGCTGACACGACATGAAGATCACTTTATTGATATGTGTTTGATGTTTGGGAGTAAGTGAGAGTGAATTACAAATTGAATTTCTCGAAGCAACTGTTGGTTGATAGCTGTGAACTGTTTGTGGATGATTTTTATTAACTTCTTCGTTGTGCTCTTTCCTTTCAATCTTACGGTTCTTCCTTGTAAAATAAATGTGAAAAATGCTTTGATTTTTCTTCATCAGACTTCTTTTTATTTTTTCGATTAAATCGCGTTGCTTTAATTAAGTATATGCATTTTACAAAAGCAAAAGCAAATTATCTTAATCTCAGTCTACCCGTGAGCACTACTACTAAACAAAATAAGTGTCATAACCAGGAGCTGCGTGAGACAGAGATGAAATGTCTGCAAATAGCCTTACTATACGGAATGGCAAAGATCGTGCGAAGTGGAGGCGAACCCCTAACTCCCGAGAGGGATGCAACCAAGAACATCGCTCGGATGATGATGAAATAAAGTTGAGGGACTTTTTTCATTAATATTTTGAAATAGTTACAAATACTAACAATGATATCTTTAAAACAAATTCAAAGACGTATTTTCAATAACTCAATAAACACATTGACTGCGTAAGTTAAGATTATATTTAAATTCAATTTTGAATCCAAATAGCTTTTCGTAACAGTAATATTTATTTTCAATTTGGAAAAGCGTTTGAAATTTAATGCTTCAGAATCGCTTAGTATTTGATCATGACTTGGAATTGTGCAGTTAAAGGTTACTTGGGTGACTGTGGAATTTTAATTTTTACTATTACTATTGTGACTTTTTTGTTCATTGACTTACTGCCAACTAAGTTCAGGGATTCAAGCTGAGTCCCTAAGTTATCCATCATCACAACATTTCAACATCTCAAAATTGCGTCAAGTGCATAATGTGCAAACTTAGATATTTTCTTAAAGTTTGTGTATAACGTGGAGATACATATACACAAGTATAATATACTTGTGTATATCTCCACGATCTTTTTTGGTAGTCTACGGCACTACCTAACTCTTAATAATTTTTTGGATGATTGTTTTTTTATAGTCCCTACCCCTTACCTCTTTTTATTTTTGGAAATACATACATATTATACATATGCTTCAGACCACAAACAAATTTAATATTTATTTATTTCTAAGCATAAGCAAACACGTCTTGTATTTTTTGTGGTTTTAAGATAGATACTAACCTAACTCGTACCTTTGGGGTTTGCATTCTTCGCACCCGTGGGATTTAACCCTAGATGTCCCACACGTAACACCTGTTTGGATAATTTCCACGGCAATAATTTTGTATTATTATCAGGAGTCATAAAAGAGACCGCCCAACAGCCTTAACCCTTCACTCACCAAAAAAATACGAACGTTCTAATTAAAACCGACATTTTCCGGGAAAAACTCCGTATTTCCGGGATGATTTACTATCTGGTCTAATCCCGGACTCGATGTCCGGGTTCCAACAAACCTAAACCATTAACAATACCGTTTTTTATTTCATTTCGAGTTTAAATTGTGAACAGTCTATTCGCTGCGAGACCGTTAATTAGTTTTGTTTCTTTTAAATTAAAAGTTTGGAATGTTGCTGTTTTTTTTTGTGAGATAATAAAAGACGTTTTTAAGAACCTGTTTTTTGTGAAAAAGATATATTTTTATCTCGTCGTGGCAGGTGGGCTTTGGCCGCGTTTTAGTATGAATTTTACGTAGGTACGAATTTTACTCGTAAAAACACTCACCGGCTATACCGGGCGTTCTAGTTAATATTATAGAAAAAAACACAGTGACAGGAAAAAGTAACAATAATAAAATATTCTAGGATAAAAACGTTAACAGCGACAATATTTTTATATGTCTGTTACAATACAATACTAATTTGTTGCTAACAAATCTCGATAGAAACAATTAAATTTGTTAAATACACATCAATGTTCACGTCATTCAGTCGTTGACAAATTGCCATTGCAATAAAAAATTGCGACTGCAACTATCAAATTGTATACACGGTGCTCCGAGGAGGGGGTATTAAGCCGAAAGGGGGTTGTTCTAGAGGTCTAGGCGAACAACTTTTGTTCTACAAGTTTTGGAAATTCGAAGTAGTTTTCGAAAATTTTGAGTTTAAAGTTTGCATGAAAATCAGCTGTTTTTTAGAGTTTGAGCTCATTGGCCTTAAGGTGTCCTTTTATTTAGTTTGGACTACTACATTCTTAACATTAATTGCCTTTTTTTTACAAAAACAGCTGTTTTTTTAGTGATACAACTTTAAAATTTTCGAAAAAAAAAACGAATTTCCAAAAGTCGTAAAGTTGTTCGCCTAGACCTCTGGAATAACCTCCTTTAGGCTTAATACACCCTCGTCGAAACACCCTTTATATCAGGAAATGCAAAAATCACAATTTCAATTGTCTCAATCGAGATTTTTTAGAAACAGAGTTACGTAATCAGGGGCCAGGCAAACTATCAAAAGTATAAAGCCAAAAATGTTATTTTCCTTGCCATTCACATAAAACACCATACTTAAAAAAAAGCTTTATTGAGGTTTTAAACTAAATGATTGTTTTCACTGCAAAATAAAATTTAAAAACTGGATATTTACTTTACCATGTTTTAAATTTTTTTAATTAAAAAATTAAATTACTAAATAAAATAAAAATTCACTCACTTCACAGTTCACCAAATAAAAATCATAAGTCTGATTACAAAAATATATCATAATAAAAAATTTGGCCTGTAAAAAATGATTTTTATTAATATTACATTTATTCATTCATACGAGTACTATCGCAAAATAACCAAACAATATTTATAGGCTGTACTTATTGGGATTTCTGTGAGCCATTTCGGCCACCCCTTATGTTTGGGCGGGCCAACCAAATTGCTAGTAGGTAGGAATAAGTTACCTCTAAGGAACATTGTAGTGCAATGTGTAGGTATTTTGTACCTATTGGGAAAAAACTGGATTTTGTTGAAACATAGCAGTGTTTCACTTTTGTAAGCCCCGATTTAATAAAGATTTTTACACACGATAGCTGTACGTTGGCCTGTGCAGCCACTAAGGATGACGGGTCGGATTTTGTTCCACTGTCGTCTTCTTTCTTTCAGTTGAGCGTGTTACATCTTAGACCATATCATCACTTACCATCAGGTGACACATAGCTTTCTATGCAAGCCCACGCATTAAGAGGACAGTCTACCTACTCAAAAGAGTAGAAAACTCCATACAAACTTTACAAACGTAGTCGATTGTTTTCTCCCTGTATAAAGATATTAGAAAAAATATTTTTATGCCATAAGTCTAATATCAGCCATGACCATGCCCCTACGTTTTGTTTTTTTTTTTTATTTTCTAATATTTCTGTTTTTTTTCTATTTTAATTAGAAAATAAAAATAAAAAAAAACGTAGGGGCATAATCATGCATGACAGATAGGTATAGGTTTTATGGCATAAACATATTTTCTCTAATGTCTTTATCTAGGGAGGAAACAGTCGACTACGTTTGTATGGACAAAGAGTAGGTAGACTGTCGTCTTAACGTTTTTTTAAGTGACTGTTTTTGCGTGCGTGAATAGTGTTGATACGCGGTTCTGCGTTTTCAGCTATTCGTAAACCGCTTGCGTTTGCGTAGTGCGTTCTAAGCTTATATCTAGCCAGTATAAGGTGCAGCACGACAACCCTTTGACTTGTAACAAGAAGCAATAATCTTCAAAGGTAATCAGTATTTACGCATAAACTTACTAAAACTGCGTTATTTCTCCTTAACAAATATTAAAAACCAGTAAATCTGATCCGTAATAAATCGAGACGACTTTTCAATCGTCCCTAAACCTTACCAATTAGGGGTCCGAAATGGGGACCCAATGGGTCTAGCCCAGGGTGCTGTTCAGGATTACTGTCTGCTCACACGAGGGGTTGAAACAAAACTTTGGACTTTGCACCATAACCAGTTGGAAATAGAATTCATATTAGATTGCCTGCTGATTTGTGAAAAGGATAGGTTTGATTCTATCGGATAAGGAGGCAATATCATAAAAGAAAGTGCCTTAAGGACAGAAGGTTTAAGGGTATTTTCCTTGAGGTGGTAATTTGTCGTTATTAATTTGGAATATGATTTAGAATAGATATGGTAGTTTTAAGTTTTTTTTTTTTTTTTTTTTATTTATTTAACGGAAAAAAAAACAAAATTATACAAAATTAAAACTAAATAACATTAAAAAACCAATGAGGTTTATAAAAATGTTACCTTAATCTACGTCGTTAGTTGTTCTAAAAAATAGGATTTAAGTTTAGATTTTATGCTATTGGGTTTCATGTCATTAATATTACGCATACTCGGGGGTAGTTCATTTATGAGCCGAGGAATCAGGTAGCCACTCGTTAGCCTGCCATAGGTATTGTTCGCGCCGCTCATCGTACGTAGCTCAAACTGGTTCCGAGCCGCAGCTCGCGTTTGTACAGGGTGTTTGTATATTCGTTCGTACCTATATTCCTGGTTGAAAAAGTGTTGTTTGAGAAGCAAATATTTTAATTGTGTTTCTACAGGTATGATTTTACAATAGTTAAAAAGACCGTCATCATCGTCATAAAATTGTTGCTTGATGTTCGTGGACACTATAATACGAAGGATTCTACGTTGGAGATTAAATATATCGCTTATATAAGTACTATAGGTCCGACCATAACTACTTAATCCATAATTAAAGTAAACTCCACGTTAGTTTTAGCCCTAGGATTAGACACAATTTTGTCAAATTATTCTAGTAACATCTTGATTACAAACCATCCATAAACAGGTTCAGTCAACAAGAGCACTGTTTTGAAATATTTATAATAATAAACAAAAACAAATGACTTTCAAACAAAAACAAAAGACGCTCGAAAAAGGAACAAAAGAGGATCGATATAAATTGTCTGACAAAAGAATTGTCAGTTAACAGCTGATATTTGTTACTTTAATTGCTCAGGGCATTCTACTAGAAATAAAGAACTAGGATTACCGTGTGGCGTAATGGCAAGCGCACTCGCCCGGTATTCTAAGAGACATGGGTTCCGTTACGGACGGATTTATTGATGATGCACTTTTTCCTATAAAATACTAGCAGTGCCCGCGACTTCGTCCGCCTAATTTATAAAAAAATATAATATAGCCTATAGCCTTCTTCAATAAAAGAACTATCAACACTGAAATATTTTTTCAAATCGGACCAGGGTTTCCTGAGATTAACGCGCTCAAACAAACAAACAAACTCTTCAGCTTTATAATAATAGAAGAAGAAGATAGATAGTATAGATTACGAGTTGACAGCTGTCAAACTTGAAATAGTACCTAGTTCCTCCATGACGTAATTGGGCTCTAATTACATAAATAATCTCAATAGGGTAAGCTTGTAAAGGACAAACAATAAAGAGGGCCGAAACACATTTGCATCGCGTTGTTGATTGGAACCAGTCCCGACATTAAACAAGCTGTTTCGGACATGATTACACGACTGTAGTGTACACTGTAGTGTTTATGCTGGAATTTGACTACACCAATTAAAACTGTGGTTAATATTACTTACGTTTGACCAGGCAAAGGTTTGTTTGTACGCGCAAATTAAACTAAATATATTAGTACAAAATTTAAATTCTAAACTAAGTAACTAGGCTTTTGTTATGGTGACCCGATATAATACATAATACTTACATAAAAGTAACTTATGGGATCGTTATATCCCCACGGGACCAGGGCTTACTAGGAGGAAACCACGAGGGAAATTCTAGTGTTTTCATAACACCGGGCTTAGGAGTTACCCATCTAAGTAATAATGATTTTTAAAGTCTATTTACATTAAGTCCCGGGTCATTTTAAATTCTCCAACCTCGACGTTTCGACTACATTACAATATTTTTGGTAACGAGAAGTCTCCTCGCGACCAAGACTATTCGCGTAAGGTGTAGTGGGGTAAATCTGAAATAACTTATTAAATGGGGTAAATCCTTATTTATTCAAAAATGGATTTAATATCACTCTGATCACAGGTTTATTCTGTATTTACCCCACTTTCAGAGTTACCCCAGTACACCTGTATTTGTATTTTTAAATATTTTACCTCGATGAATAGTTTTAAAGAGAGTTTTAATTGACAATACGAGAATAAATCTCGGGATAAAGTGTAAATAATATAACTTAATTTGCAAATTAAATTGCAAGAGGTCAGGTCACTATCTACCTAGGTTATCTTAGTGCGTATACAGTTTCCAGCTTTCTTTCTGTATACGGCCTTAGACTTCTGCACTTACTATGTAGATTTAATAGTGGTCAAACGTTGCCTACACAAAATAGAAATAAAAGTTAACCATAATCTTTTTCTCATTGTTTTTATCACTAAGCAAACACGAAAGTAATACTTTATCTACTTAAGTAATTACCAAAAGTGTAGGCCCATCTGTTACCGTACCCCCTGTACAAAAACACAAACATTTTGAACCTAATTCGTAAGACATAAGCGTCTTGTGAGTGCGAAGTTTTATTCGTGACTGTACCTTGTTCGAGCGACACGAGTGAACAACTTACTAAGTTACTAAGTCATTAAGTTAGTAACTTGGGGAGGAAGAAGAATCAAATCACCTGAGGCGAGCTAGATAACGTTGGGTTTTATTTCGCTGTTGAGTGTTGAGTTTGGGGAGGCAATCTTCAGATTAGGACTAAACAGGGTTGTAGGAAATTTTAGATGGCTTGCTGTTAAGGGGAGCTTCTGTACATTTTGGCAAACAACTTTTGCTCCATGTTTTTTTTTAAATTTTGAACTTTTGTTTAGAAAATTTTGAGATTATTGGAAATTAAGTAGGTAAGTAACTGGATTGTTATTATTTTCTTAACGCTTTTGTTTCATAGTGTTGTTTTCTTTTGTGTGCCGTGTTTTTGCTGTCAATAAATGTTTTCGATTCTATTCTATAGTAAGTTTTTTAAATTTCAGACTGTAATGTAATCTGTTTTGTTTCTTTGAATTTGTCATTTTTTCTTCAGATGAAATCGTAGTCTACAATTAAAAAACGAAGAAATAAACGTTTATTTCGCAAATTTAAACTGTGTGCAAGACTTGAAATATATTTTTCAAGACCAGTACGTAACAGTGTGACAGTATAGGGCGTGCCTCGTTGAGAGTAAGAAAAGAGTAGCTATGTTGGACTTTATACCGATAGCGAATAGCAAAAAACAAATAGCGAATAGCGGGTAGTGCGCTGCCCGAATAGGCTGAGCCTATTCGGGCAGCGCACTACTCTCTACGTATATTTTGTTTTTATCTTTATTGTGTCTATTATGTTATTTACTTTTATAGTATTATTATTTTTTCCTGTTATGTAGTTGTGTGCTTGTCTAAATAAATCTATTTTCTTTCTTTCTTCTTTTTTCTTTCTATACCTTTTTAACACAGCACAGTATAGTCTAAGAATTAATAGCCAATATAAAATCTAAATGATAGGTAATATTTCCTATTTTCAAAACCAAAACACCTTATCCGAATTGCGAAAGCTTTTCCGTTTTTTTTAAACTCTTTCGATTTGCAAACATAATTATATTTTTTGTCCGGGTCTTATTTTTCGTATATTTTTTTTATTATTTTAAATTATACCTCGAAAGCATCGTGCAAAAATGTAATTATACCTATCTCCAAAGCAGACAGTTTAATATTTGATATAAGTATGATAAAAGTCAATAAAATATCCGCAAAAGATTTCACATTTCTCCAAAACATTACCAAAAACATGGATCAAAGTTTTTCGTTCCACCTTAATCAATTCAAAACCACACCGCGAAGTCTTTCAACAAAAAAACTAATTTCAAGAAGGTATCCGGATGTTGAATCGTGTTACGAATATCAATAAAATGAATTTAATTAGTTCTGAGTTAGCTTTGTTTGAATATTAATCAGATTTTAATTAAGTATTCTTTTGATTTTGTTTGGTATATTGGTTCAGGGATGTTTTAGGATTTCTTTGATGATATAGAATAAGTTTTTTTTGCGGGTTCTTATCAATAAATTCCGAGACTTCTTTTCAGGCGATCAAATTATTGATTTCAGAAATAAATTGGATTTGATACCCTTAAGATAAAACCGAATGGTTTTGACTCTACTTACTTTGAAAATGACCTTTTTGTATGAGTAACTTTGAAAAAAAAGTGAAAAAAAAGTAAAGAGTAATATTTCACACAAAAAACGCAGAACCGATTGCTATGAAACTCGGTATGTAGATAGTTTAAAAACCTGGAATAATACATAGACTATTTGTATCTCGATATTCCCACGGGATCGGAACTTACACGGATAAAATCGTGGGGCGCTGCTATAGAAAAATAAACGAAAAAAAGTAATAAAAAATAAAAATGGAAACTAGAACAAAATCCATAAGCAGTTTAGCTTACATTTGTTACACCACATGACATAGCTAGCCACGTATCAATCAATTTAAAAAGACATTAAAAGTTTACAGGAGGAGTCACAACTATTGTTCCGACTAAATAGAATATGAATGGAAACAATGGTGATAACCAAAACGATTTCCTCCCCATACTCTATAACACGTTAAATGTCAGAGTGACCTCAAACATATCGGAATGAAAACAATATCTACATTCGACCGAGCAATTTAGGCCACACGCAAACTTTAGCTTATAATTCTAAAAAGTAACTCAGTCTGGAATCTCGACTCAAGACTCGTTTCATCGGCCATATTAGAGGGAACAAATCTCTATGATCAGCAGTGGATATTGATGATTATTTCAATGGATAGGTTCGGTCTATAAATAATTCAGGATCGTCAGTAAAGTTGTTACCGATGAAAATCTATAGTTTTGAAATAGTAGATAGCAGCAGGTAGTCTGTGGCATTCCATTTATATAAAGTACCTATATATCCAGTATATCCTATTGAATAAAAATGGCAAAAAATACTTTTTGCTTTGTTCATTGTTTGTTGCTTTTTCTTTTATCAATCCTGAAAAAGGGACCTGTAAAGGTCTCGAAACGTCGGGCGTTGAAACAATGCTAAAAGTAAAGCCGCGTACAGACATTGCGAGGCATGTGCCACGAATGGTTCGCCTCGCATGCCTCGGGCTGTGTGGATGTGTGTGCTCACAGTGAGCATTCGCGTCATTCGATCGTTGCGAACGCCGCCCGCCTCAGTGCCGTGCGCTCCGTGTGGACGTAATTGTCTATTGTTCTACTGACGAACCATGTGCGTGGTTGTTTGCGTGCTCAGCTTGAGCATGTTTTGTGTGGGACGAATGCCTAAATGTAAACACACATGCCTCAGGTTGAGGCATGTAAGGCGAACCATACGTGGCACATGCCTCGCGATGTCTGTACGCGGCTTAATAAACACCACGCGATTAAAACCAAAAAATGTCTTTAATTTCAATACAACATCGCGAAAACAGAAGAAAAATCTACATAACGGGTTACATACAAATAGTAAATACCATAGACAACGTGTATGTACCTAATTATTAAATTAAATAAGTAGGTTATAGCAATTTAAAAAACAAATCTTCGTTAAAAAATCGTGTTATTTGAAATGCCGAATTATAAGATTACGAAAAAGTACAAGTCATTGTAAAATCAACCGCTCAGCGTGAGTAAAGTTGTGATTACTATTTTTAGAGTCAAATTGTTAAGTTAAATTGTGTGAATATGTTTTTTACGCATCATTTGCATAGAAATACAATAATTACATGCGACACAGTTTTGTAAAACGTTATAATAATAGCCAAATAATATGATAATAATAATATTAGTGGTTTATAATGTAATTTAATGTATTATGGTGTCTGTCTAAGTGAGTGTCTAGGCACGGAATACATTATCAAGTAGAAGAAGGTTTAATTTTCTACTACTGGAGGGTTACTTCGGTTCGTTTCGATACGACAACGATACGATAATACGATGGTTCTACTGTCACCATACTATCAGAATGTGACAGTAGAATCATCGTATTATCGTATCGATGTCGTATCGAAACACGAACCGCAGTAACCCTCCTGCTACATACTAATCTACTGCTTTCTTACTACTGATACTACTGTTGTACTTTTTTTTACGTAATACTACTGGTTAGGTATAATTCTTTATTGGCTTTCCAAAAATTTGCCCCGACAAGACTTGAACCTACAACCTATACATTCCGTGTAGGTACTGCAATAGGCAATTGGGCTACAAATGCATTGTCTTTACTTTCAAAAACAGCTGTTTCTCTAAAGTGGCATACACGAAACAAATTTTGAATGAAGACAACAGTTGCTGCCACTTTGACTTTAACGATGAAAAAACTGGTCGTTCTACTGTCTAATAAAATACCAACTGGCAATATAAAATCAAAAGAAAAGACACGTTAAAACTCAGCTAAAATTACAATTCGGTCACCGTTAATGATAGTGTTATTTTAAACACGCAAAAAATTCGTTTGCGTTCCAGCAAAATTATGTGCAATTAACCTAGTTCTATAAAAAATGTATTAAAACTAGGTATAGGAATATGCCGTTCTGTGTAATTTTGGAATTAAAATTGGTCGATTGCACCATATCGTTAACTTTGGACCCATTGCATTCATAGGTACCTATTTTAAATGAGGTGTTTTGTGTGTATAATTAAGTAAATAAAATAAATGTATCAGGACGTTGTAGGACACAGCGCTATCTAGCCCCAAACCAAGTTACTAGGCTTGTACTATGGGTACCTTCTACATAACGAAAATACATACTATTACATAATATACATAAGAAAACACCAGAATCAGTAGCAGACATTATCATGGTATTAGCAATGCTACTTTTACATATGAAATCGTGGCGCAGTGGAAGCGTGCTGGGCCCATAACCTGATAAGTAAGCGCAGTGGGACGTTTTCATAGACTAAATTTATGGTATCAAAGAGTACAGAGTAAAGTACACACAGATGACGCTAGTTCCATATTTGAAATGATTTTGTTACTATATTAACAACAGCTAGTGTTTTGGGGTATCAACGTTTCAAGTTTCATAGTAATAGGTCAAGTATTTTCACATATATACACACGTACAAACTTTCACATTTGTAGCTTTATTAAGATCACTGGAATATCTCAAAATATCCACTGTTTATAAGTTGCTTCCAAACTGAAATAACTTAGAAGCTCTATCCAACATTTCAAACCCAAGATTATAACTTACAAACTAACCCTCAACCATCTTGTTCAAAGATTTGTATGCAAATAAACCTGAGTTTATTACTACCAAATATCTCTCAGATTTTAAGCCTAATCTATATTCTATTAATAACTTGGATATTTTATCCAATCTTGTCTATACCTATACCACTGACCTTCATTATATGGATAGGAGGTCACGCACTGAATTTTGTGCCTATTTGATGCGCTGTTTTTCTATTGAAAGTGATGGTGACCGACCACGGAACTATTAGTTCCATGGACGGTCACTATTACTTTTTATAGAAAACGCGCGACAACAGCGCAACATGGCCCAGATCAAACTGGTACAAAGATCTAATGTCATTTTGTATAGTATATAGCAATTCCAGCGTACTTGTATAGATAGGGTTCAGTGACCTATATACACATCCCTTTCCTAAAAATCTTGGCCATTCATTAGTGAACACTACTGGCTATTATTTTCAAATTGAGCGTACGCTGTACAATATAGAGGAATTAATTTATAATTTAACTAATACATAAGCGCAATATATTAAAACAACATAATAATATAGGTGTTCATCTGTTTTCGCGATATTGGATAGAAATTAAACTTATTTTTCGGTGTTAATCGCGTGGTGTTTATTACTTATAGCATTGTTTCAACGCTCAACGCTTCGAGACCTTTACAGCTCTTCTTTAGGATTGAAAGATATGTGGTTTGTCATTCTATTGTATTAAAAATGTGAGCCGTCACGGGTCGCCTGGCAGATGTGAAACATTAAAACTGAACTTGTCGATGTTTTCGGCAAAATCTTTAAGTCAACAAAACGATTTCATCATCCCGAGAATCGAACGCCGTCCTCTTCGGAACAAAAGTCAAAGTCCCTACGTTACAGACTAACGAGTCTTTAGAAAGTGACTCAAAATTAACTAACACTTCTAGCACTATGTGTAGGCATGACACAGGGTTATTGATACGTAACAAATATAGCGTCACGCGGATTTTTATTTTTACCCGCGCCTACAGATGTTTCACATCAAAAAGTACCGTCTCAAAATAATAATAGATAAAGAATGACAGAATATTGTATGGTCGTAAGTAAGCAGAGACTTCCCATCGCAATACAATACTGAAACTTATCGTGGACAGCGACGTCCTTGGTTGAACTATGCGAGAGCCATAAATCTGACATCGATTTAGCTTTGACGGTAAATTGCTTATATTTATGATATCGGGATTACGTTCGCGTTGGACAGAAATTAACTATTATATCTCATAGGCGATAATTTAGGTGCAATAGCAGCTGGATTTTGAAAGGTCTTTCGTGGTAAGAGGTGTTTTAGTAGGGAGGGATTAATGTTGACGGTCTGCTGTAATGAGCGTGTTTTTCTGACTGTAGGTGTCTATCAAATTGATTGTATTATAGATCATTCACGGCTAGTTTCTTCACCTTTTTATAGGTCTTGAAACGTTGAGCGTCGAAAAAAGTAATAAACACAATGCGATTTTAAATCCGAAAAATTGTCCTTAATTTCAACACAACATCGCGAAAACAAAAGAAAAATTTATTTTTGTTCCTGTTTTTACAGGAATATGTATATAATTTGTACCTTTTTACCAGATTTTCTTTCGGTTTTAATCGCGTTGCTTTTATCATATTAAGCATTTTCAACGCCCAACGTTTCGTACATCTTTACTGAGCTTCTGCTTAGATAGTCTAATAATAAGTTTAGTTTCATATCAGCTTCGCGAAAACCGAAAAAAAACCCTGTCTTTTTTAAACAGTTATTTAGTTCATAATTAACACCCATCACTTAGAAAAGACACCTATCTAAATATAAATTTATTTTCGTATTTTGGTTGTTCGGTCGGACCTATAGTCCGACAATAAATTATTTCATTCCATTTCAAATTCTGTGGTAACTTGAATTCTTCATGCAAAGATAGTCCACAGACAAATTACCTGTGGATGAGCAGAAGATCCATTCACGGAATCCAATTAGTAGCTTCATTAAGTACAACGATAACTTCATTACTAAAATCAATCAAATTGATACGCATTTATGTTCCCTAATGAATGATTGTTGCGCTGCTCTGTTATTATTGTGGTTGGTGCTGATATTGTGAATTAAAGGAGTCTTATTTGATAAACCTAATATATTAATAGACAATAAGTTCGTACGAAGCCTTAAATTTGATCTCGACTTGATAAAAGCGAGAACGTAAATTAGTGGAAAGAAATTTTGTTTACATGGAAGATTTTTGTTCAAAGTTTATAATCAAACTTCCATTTTTGGGGGAAGGCCCGACTGCAATGTAGAAGGTCGCTGGTTCGATTCCCGCGGGGTGCAAGTAGGTATGCTTAATAATAAATATTTTTTTCTTGTCTGGATGTCTTCTATGTATCAAATGTATGTATTTACAAAAAAAAAAAAATGTAGTATATCCGTTGTCTAGTACCCATAGTGCAAGCATAGTGCTTTGTTTGGGGCTAGATTGTGTGTGTTACGTCGTGCAATATTTATTTATTTTATTGTATTATTCACTTAATCATAATTTTATTATGATAATGTTATAGGGTTGGACTCCATGTCATTTCATCCTTGCGTACAATCTATCCAAATTATCTGATTTTGGTTTTGTAATAATGTTTGTTAATCCGCGAAACGCAACTGCATTTTGTCATTTTAGCAATCTAAGTAAATAAGTTTTGCTGTTCACTGCCGGTCAAAATCAAATCCTAGCAAATTTGTTTCATTTATTTATCTTTACTTATACACATTTTACTAATACAGACTTCTCGCCAAACTGACCTGCAGTTTATTGGCAAGTATAGCGCATACTTGCCAATAAACTGCAGGCCAGTTACCTAAGGCCGCTAAAACGGAACAGCGCAGCGTAGCGGTTGGTGCGAGCGTAACTACTCGACTTCTGAACTTATGAACACCTCTTCGAGCATATAGCGTAGCGTTAACGTCAGTATACTGTACGCTACGCTCTAAACTAAGTACGCTATGTAGAATTCGCAGCCTAAAATTGCACCAAACACGATAAAATCCGTTTGCTTCCGATGAAATTCATCCCAATATTATAAAGATGAAAGTTTATGAGTTTTATGACTATGTATGCGTGTGTGTATGTATTTATTATTCAATCACGTAAAAACCGCTGAACCAATTACCATAAAACTCGGCATGTAGATAGCTGGAGATCTGGAATAACACATAGGCTGCTATCCCGATATTCCCGCAGGATCGGGACTTATGCGAATGAAACCGCGGATCGCAGCTAGTTCTTCAATAATTTCCAATTTATAGTCCTCAAGAAAATTGAAAAGTAAGTAAATACAACAGCGCTAAAGTGATCCCTATATACTTCCCTCGCTAATAGCATATCAGAATACCCCAATAAAGTACCGGTTTCTTCTCAAATTCTAATAAATATCCTCTGAAACCTTCACTTACAAAAATAAATAAGAAAAAATGAATCAGGATCAGACCGTTCGGTCATATACCAATATTTACACAGAGCAGTGTAATTCCTTGCGTTTACTTTTTATTCTGGCGAAAGAGGAAATTTTCCAGTTCGCGATTCTTTAGTATGTGGGTTGTTTGATTTAGTTGGGATTGTAGTCTGTCTGTGATAGTTTTGTTTGTTGTATGTGATGAATCGCGTATGAGATTCTCTGTATTTATATAAAGTAGGCGGAAAGTCTATTGTAGAGGTAAGTAGGGGGAATCCGCATAACGAACTGATATTTTGTAATTGTAAATTATACAATTACAAAATATCAGTTCGTTATGCACAAATATTTAATAAAACCTTTAATTATCTAGTACATAATTTAACCTTCCATTGAATAGTCATTACTTATTTTAAATTATCAACTCATAATACACTCAAGCGTCTTCAACCCTTCAATTTGATACACTGTTATTATACTGTGAAAGGCCCTTCATTGTACTAACAGTAAAGTCCATGTTACCATACATGAATCTTGCTTCGTCATATTACTACGCAATTTCTGAATAACCTGTTGCTTATTTTAGTTTGGCTGCTTATTTCTTTGCTTAATTTTGTCTTTTATCAAATTCGTTCTCGTACCTATTCAGTTTTGTAGGGTTCCGCAGATTTAAGAGAAAAAAATACCCTTACAAGATCACTTCTTCACTCGTCTATCTGGGTAGAATAAATGAATGAATGAATGTATAAAATATAGCATGAATGCATGAATGAATGAATGAGTTACTGAATGAATGAATTATTGAATGAATGAATTATTGAATGAATGAGTTATTGAATGAATAAATTATTAAATGAATGAGTTATTGAATGAATGATGTATTAAATGTATGAGTTATTGAATGAATGAATTATTGAATGAATGAGTTTATTGAATGAACGAATTATTGAATGAATGAACGAACTAACAAACGAACGAACAAACGAATGAATGAAAGTGTAGAGAATGGGTAGGTAGTAAGTAGGAGTCCCCTTGCGACTACGACCTTTGGCCGACACGGGTGCAAACAAGTATTTTATGCTTACAAATAAATATTTTTTTCTCGTGTGGGTTTTTATATAATTACTAGCTGACTCGGTAAACGTTGTTTTGCCTTATAAATTATAGATAGTAGCCGATTCTCAGACCTACTGAATACGAATATAAAATTTCATAAAAATTGGTCAAGCCGTTTCGGAGGAGCACGGTAACTAACACTGTGACATGGAAATTTTAGATAATTGAGTTTTTATAGTTTTGTTTTAAATTTGTCTGTAGGATCTTACACATCCAATCGATTGGTTAATAATTTATTCGAGTAATAAAATTATTTTATGTCGCATCTTCATTAATAAACGTATATTGATTATAATTTAAATTAAAGGTCAAATGCCACGTTGAGAACAAATGGAATTTCCTGTTTTAAAAGTTTTGAGGCACAATCACAATACCTGCGCATCTATCTGATTAGGCATGTATTAGGTACATGTCTATTATTGTACCTAATACATGCCTAATACGTGTCTATTATTAAAATACTTTTAATTCTTATTAATAAAACATTTATTTTACGATCTATAAAAGATGCTACAATATACTCGTAAATACTGGACCAGTTGATTCTTAGAATTTTATAAGCAAAACTATTATTCATTGACCTCGGTGATGCAGGTTTTTCTTCTAATTTCGTGATGTTGGATAGAAATTAAACTCTTATTTCGGTTTGAATGATACCTACCTACCTGTAAAGGTCTCAAAACGTTGGCATTGAAACAATGCTAAAAGTAATAAACACCAGGCGATTAAAATAAAAAAATGAGTTTAATGCATCGGTGATGTGTCGTAAAAACAAATAGTTTTGATTGCGTCTTCTTTGATTTTTATGGCTACAAAAAGTTAGGGTACCTACCTACCTTACCTTAAGTTTGAAGCAAGAGCGAGATGTACTTATGTTATTTTAAGTGAGAGCGAATTTGTTCACCATTTTTTAGAGGCGTATTAGATGTTTTTTATGCTTAATTATCCTGATTGACTTCCGTTTCTTAGGTTTCCGTACCCAAAGGGACTCTTTTACTAAGATTCCACTGACTGTCTGTCTAAAGTAGGGAATTAGTCTCCCATACAATACAACAAACGTGTATTTTTTATGACAAGCAAAGGTACGAAATCCTTCATGCGCGAATCCAACTCGCACTTAGCCGGGTTTTTTTCCCGCAAAATCCAGATTCCCTTTTACAAAATTTGGCAATAGTACCACACAATCGGACTTAAAACTTATGTCTAACTAACCTTGTTAGACAAAATTTGGCGTGTTTCATTATATAAGCGGAAATTGTTTTAAATGAGCGAAACATTCCTACCCTTAAATTAACATAATCCGGATAGGGGTAGCTGAAGGGGTAACTTTCACAAACTCGACTTGTGTTTTATCATTTTACAAACTTTTACATGGAAATATTATTATTTGACAATTACTATAGTGTACAGTAGCTATACTAGTGTACTTTATTCTATTTTAGAAATTTAGATCAAAAATGTAAACATAGAACTGTCAATATTAAATAAAATGTATGAGTTTTTTGTTTACATTTATAACAGACCAGCTGCGACCCTCGGTTTCACCCGCATATGTCCCGATCCCGTGGGAATCGGGGTCAAAAGAAGCCTATGTTACTCCTCGATAATGTAGCTTTCTTTTGATGGCATAATTTTTGAAATTGGTCCAGTAGTTTTTAAGTTTATTCATTACAAACATACAGACACACACGCACACAAAAAAATACAAATCTTTCCTTTTCATAATATTAGTTTAGATAAGGAGCTATTTTTATTATTATTGAGATTTATTATAAATTCATAATCTAGACGTTGACTTTAACCCAAAATACCATCAATGATTATTTTTGTAAAAACCTATGAGTAATTTCGTTAAACAGAATACGTTGTTATTTTTAACTTATAAAAATATTAGATGTCAGTTTTGATGTCTTCTTGAAGTTAAAATAACACAACGCTATTGGATAAGCCTGCAAAATGCTAGAGATTATTTATGTTTGTTGTTTGCGTTGACGAGACAATTGTTTAAACATTTTCTATTTTTAAGTGTTTAAGAGGAAAGTCTATCTACTCTTTCTCTATACAAACGTAGTCGTAGTGTTTTGTTTATGCCAAAAAATCTGTATCTGCCACGACCACGCCCCTACGTTCTCCATTTTTTGTCATTTTCGAATTATAACAGAAATTAAATCTAGAACAATTAGAATATTTATTTATTATCTTTATTTTATTGTAATTTATTTTTGGTGAGAACAATAAAGCGTTCTATCTATCTATCTATCTAATATTTAAAAAAAAACGTAGGGGCATGTGCATAGCTAATGTAGAACTTATGGCATAAACATATTTTTTCGACTGTTACTTTATCCAGAGGGGAAACAGACGACTACGTTTCTAAATTTGGTATGGAGAAAAGAGAAGGTAGAATTTCCTCTTTTAAGTCTGCACATGGAAATATTTTAAAGGAGAAGATACATATTTATTAACACAGCGCATATTTTTGTCCTGAGTGACTCACTAACTGATCAATTTAAACTTATGATAGTAGAGAGCTGAAATTTCGATAGAGTTTTCTTTATAATAATAATGTTTCTAATAATAACAAAGATTTTTTCGAAATACTCTCGGGATCAGGAAATATGCGTGCAAAACCGCGGGACCCAGCTAGTTTTGTATGAGACGCTTCCCATACATCACTCATACAAGTTACGTAACATTTGTACTACAAAAACTTCAATTAAATTGAATTGCATGTCAATACACGTCAACCTAACGTCAAGCGTCAACCTTAGAGCACTCAATTAATTTCGACCTTGTCACTCAGAAAATACAGTCCATTATACAACGGAGCGAGTTTTGTTATTTCGTACACTTAATAACACTGCGAAATTTTCTATTGAGGGAAGGTTGTATTCGAATTGATGCCTTATTTTGTTGGCAATAAAGTTATTTTTTGAATAGCGATTTGGGATGTAATCAAAATATGCCAAACGGGCGTTGACAAAGGTTTCAAAGTGACGGTTTCTTTTGGGTCAGACAATTATGTGTGGTCATTATCTTTTACAGTGTTTTCTAAGGGCTAGTGTAGACTGCAGCGGTTTCGATCGACCGATAATTTTATTATCATAATCACCACGATAACTCCGATATGGTGCATATTTTTACTGTCTCCTTCAAAACTGGGACGAGGGCCCAAATGCCCTCTTCTTTAAATTTTATTGATAGTGATCAACTGGGCCCACGGCAGTTTAGACATAGGGAACAAAATGCACTTTTCTCAAATTGGATAGTCGAAATAGAAACAAAAGACGATCGAAACAAAAGACGAAAGACGTTAATTCGGGCTTTGAAACGGCTGACTAGGTACACATACTATGAATATGTGGTTGCCAAACCTTAAAATTTTGAATAAATTTCAAAAGTTGTAGAAAAAAATTGTAGACGGGTAAAATCACCTAATTTGACTAAACTAACAAATTTATTTCCATAACCGGAACAAAATCGTTATAGATTACTTATAAAGTAGATATTCACTCTAAACTTGAAGACACTACAAGTTTGTAGTTTAAGTAGAGAATACCAACGTAGGTAGTAAGTTCCACCTAGTAGGTACACTAAGCAATTTTAAATCAATTTTGTTTTTTCAACAAAGTTTTCAGTCTACGTTCACCGAGTAAGTAGGCAGGTATTTTTGATAATAAGAACTTTATTCTCAGGTTGAATATTTGTAAATAGCGGGTTTTGTTCGCTGGCTCATTATCGTTTGTGGCCCTGTATTTGGTGAGTAAACGTTTACCTACTTTATTTTCATGGTACTGTGGAATTGTTTCGGTTTTAATCCATGTTTAAGTGTGTTGGTAACATAACAGATATCTCTGGTTTCATATAATGTAGCGATTTTATAATATTTTAAATAGCAGTGTCCCACCGCGTAGGTTCCGATCTCGTGGGGATTTCAAAAAACCCTTTCTTATCGAATGCCTACACCATAAAGAACACATTAGTTACATTTTCCCGGGTCTTATAATCGCGTATTATTATTTATTTTCTTACCTCGACGTTTGAACCATGTTATAATGGTCTTGGTCTCGACCAAGATAAATAATAATACTCGATTGAGACCCGGGAAAATGTAACTATGTTGTCAAATCGTGTGAATTTAAAAAGTTTAAAGAAAACATTTTTTTAAATTTCAGCACTCTACTATTAATGGCTGTGCGTTGATCCAACACTTTTCGACTAAGTACTTATTTCAAACGAAAAGTGAAAAAAAAAATCTAATAAATGTTACTGTTTAGAATCGACTATTTTATGTACACATCATTTGTCCGCTCTTACCATAGTATTATAGCCACAGTGTGAAGGTGCCTTAACCCATATTTTAAAGTCTTTGATGAAGACACGGATGACGACCAAATAATTGCCCAATTGACAAATTACAAATTAAAAGCACAGTTTAACCAATAAACAAAAATCATTAATCATTTCGAGTTTGAAGCTAATCTGTTGATTGGAAATGTTGAATGGAATGAATGATTCGAAATTATATTTCTATTAACCTTTTTAGGTTAAACTTTTAACTTAGAATCTATGGCAAATACGATTCACGATAATTAAGTACGTTTTTTTAAAACACTATAGGTAGGTGAGTAAATAAATAAATATTGCACGACGTGACGTTACACACAGCTTCATTTTGAGTCTACTGTTTGCAATATCAAAGATGTTGAAATCAAATTTTGGACAATTCTAACCGAAACAACCATACTTCACTAGATTGAGCTGTGTATCTACGAGTATCATAGAATCAAATTCAGATTGGCATGAAAAGTGCAATTTACGTCGACAAAAAAAAATCGCCCTTCGACCTTTAAAATTATTTACGCCACTTTAAATATAGCCTTTCTAATTCGTGTATGACGTCATAATCACGAGTGTGGTAAGGTTCTTAACCTACATGGCGGGCTTAGCGGCGCGGCGGGCGGCGGCGTTTAGCACCCGCCCGAGGTAAGTGGGTACCATGATTTTGTACCTACCCACCTAAATACCTACTAGGGGGTTGCAACCCGGTTTTTTCAGGTTTTTCAGTTTTTGTATTCTTCATACGGCAACACTGAATATCGCCTTAAATGTCGGGTTTTTAAGAAAAAACCCAAAAAAACGGGGTTTTCGGGTTTTTTTCTTTCAAGTTTGCATTCCTAC
The DNA here is from genome assembly GCA_958496205.1 of Idaea biselata. Classification (NCBI taxonomy): domain Eukaryota; kingdom Metazoa; phylum Arthropoda; class Insecta; order Lepidoptera; family Geometridae; genus Idaea; species Idaea biselata. Next base: position 1,028,415 of record OY292402.1, read on the forward strand.
CTATAGACGAACTCTGCGGCGCGTCAGGGGAATGCCCGACTGCAATGCAGAAGGTTGCGGGTTCGATAGCCGGCGGGAGCAAACATTTATGCTTAAAAATAAATATTTGTTTCTGGTCTGGATGCCTCTCTATGTATGCTGGGCCGCTCTATGTAGTATAATATGTATGTAAGTATTTACAAAAGGAAAATAAATATGAGTAGGTATTTTAATTAAAGTCCATCTGTATAATCTGTATAATTAATTACATCTTCGAAGACCTCTGTGGCGCATCGTGCGAAAGCGCGACTGCAATGCAGAAGGTTGCGGGTTCGATTCCCACCGGGAGCAAGTATTAATGCTTAAAAAATAAATATTTGTGTCTGGTCTGGGTGTCCCTCTATGTATAATATGTATGTATTTACAAAAGAAATATAAGTATTATATCCGTTGTCTAGTCACCGTGACACAAGCTTAGTTGCTTACCACGGGGCTAGATGGCGCTGTGTGTTGTTTACAGAATTTGTTTATATTAAATAAACAAATTCTGTAAACAACACAACACAGGTTATTCTAATTTCCCGGATAAAACAAACTTCAATGAAACAATTAATTAATTTATTAAGAAGATCTCGTGAACTTCAATATCCCGGCACAAATTATTTCCCTCCACTTATAAATTGCCAGTCGAATTATAATTTTACCCGAAACTACGGTTACCCCAACTTTTACGATGTTATTACCATTTCTTACCCTTCGCCTAATTAATTCGGGGTAAAGTTATGGTAAGGTGATAATTTTGTTGGCAAGATTTAGTTTTATTATAATAAGGGTGGATATAAACTTGGGGTGTCACTGATTATTATCATGAGGAACTGTTTAGGGACTAAGTATCCTCGATTCACTTATACGAAGGTAAGTGAATCATCAGTATTTTATATCTGGTTAATAATAAAGTCCTCGAAAAGATATTAGAAATATTTTAAAAGAAGAATCTACTTAATGATATCGTAATTTGAGGAAAAATAAATCTTTAAAAATTAAAGGAAAAGGCTCAAACTCGCGTCTCTAGGTTTTCATTTACCTCGACTGAAGAACTGAACTAACATTAAAATATGTAATAGCGTCCCTAGTTCCCCACCTGATAGCCTCGAGGCGCTCCAGCCGACTATGTACTATTCTTCGTTTTTGATGTGAAACATCTATAGGCGAGGTTAAACCTAATAGTTAGCGTGGTGATACTGGCCGTGGCGACGACGCCTCGCCACGCTATAGGTATATCTATATAATATATGTATAGTAGTGAGTCGATGTTTCACATCTGCTAGGTGTCCTGTGACGGCTCACATAATATCAATTGTAGGCTATGATATCGGAATTAAAAGTATATTATAGCCTTCCTTAATAAATGGACTACCCAACACTGAATGAATTTTTAAAATCGGACTAGCGGTTCCTGAGATTAGCGCGTTCAAACAAACAAGCAAACCCTTCAGCTTTATAATATTAGTAGGTATACTCGTAGATTAGTAAACCTAGTTGTTATCCCCAACTATGACTTTAGGTGAGACGAAGCGGTCAGTGTGGTCTCAGTAAACGAGTATTTACTCTTTGGGTACGGAACCCTAAAATACTAACCCATGCCGAAATCATCGACCGATTTTAACTTTCTAGTCTGCATTCACTAGCACAGGCTCTTTTAGATAATCTTTGTGGTTCATCCACGAAAGCATCCTGTGAACTAAAATTCAGTAGATAAGTTCGAACCTCGTACCCTGATGGAGATTTAATGACGTAATAACAATAACGATGTTATGGACTGTTATTTGGTGTAGTTCACGATGATTAAGGGGACCAACGGACATTGGCAGGGGTGATAAGGGGTGAGTGAATTGTAATTTTTGAATTTTTTAAGACTTACAGCCTGTAAATCATCATTTAAATAAGTTTTCAGACCTGTAACTTTCAGGCCTGAAATCGATTTTGGCAAACCTTTACTCTAGAAATATTTTACAAAGAGAAATGTATCATCAAAAATTAGCAAAATCGAGCATTAAAACAATGCTAAAAGCAAACACCACGCGCTTAAAAGCGAAAATAGAGTTTAATTAAAAAAAATATGTGGCACTCGGGGACTGCCGCGGTAATGCCGGCTTTCCCCAGCGAGCGGAGCGGAGTTAAAAATTTGTCAGTTTAACATACAACGATTGTTTCCATAGAGCGAAAGAGTTTTATGACTATGAAAACAACCGCTGTACGTTGAACTGACACATTAATGACTCCGCTCCGCTTGCAGTGGAAGGCCGGCTATATAGCTATTGCATAGTGTTAGGTTTTATTTTCGTTACGATATTTCTTGATTCGGTCGCCACGCTCAAAGCCCGCGATAAAAGCTATGCAATAGCTTAATAAAAACCATATCAAAACCACGGGACACAGCTAGTAGATGCTAACGAAAAAAAGTGTGTAGACAAGTCTTGAATACCAAAATGTCAACTCGTATCCCAAATGAACCACTAAGAAAAATTAAAGAAATAAAATAAAACATCCAGAGTAATACTTCAAAAAACTTAATGATTTAAAACCCTTTTACAAGACATAAAACGTTAACTTAGGAAAGAAGCGAAGAAAAAATTACGAAAAGAAAAAGTTGAAATGAAAAACCCTTTTCTGTAAAACACATTAACTACAATCTCAAAACTCCAAAAGTTCCTTACAGTTTGACAATTTTGTGTCGGCCGATGATTGGAGCGATCGAAAAATGGGCAAACACTTTTTACCAGACTACGGAAAAAGAAGGGTTATGATTTTGACCGCGATGTATGTTAGAATGTTATTGGGGTAAAGGAAAAAGTAAAGGTAAAGAGTTAACTTAATCCTCCTGATACGAAATCTATCAAGCCTAGTTCTATCCATAATTCTTAACTTTAACAGTAGATCAGTAGGAAGGAAGACAGTAATACTATAGTGTTGCGACTGCGGTAACGCTACATCAAGATGTAGCATGACTCAATGATGATTTTGACGTTTTAATCGTCAATTAGCTTCATTTCAGCACCGGAGCAATGATTATTTTGTTTTTACGTTATAAGTAACAATATTGTCAGCGCTGCATCGTTCGTAGTAAAAAAATAAATATAAACAATTTATATACAATTTCGGCATGTTCGTCTGTTTCGAATCGATATTTTGTAAAAGGGTAAAACAACGAAGCTACTTGAATGCATTACAAAAAAAAACAGTAATAAAATTTAATTATTACGTGTACCTATTTATTATTACCTGGAAATTGTTTGTTGTCCGATAGTCAACAGACAACAAACAATTTCCAGTCCACGTAGACTTCAAAAGCAATTCCACTTCGAAAGTCAAACGGTACAATTTTAAAACATCTCAAATTATTCAAACACCTGAGCAAATTTTGCTAATGTAAATTATTGCCTTAGGGGCGAGGTATTTTCGATTTACAGAGCTTCACATTTTTTTTTCACCATGAAAAAGTAATTAAGGAGAACTCTTTAGCGGATATCACGGTCACGGTATCCCTTAGATTTATCGTTTAAATTTAAAGTTCCGGTAATGGACAGCGAGAGGGAAATCGAGATATTTTCGTGTTGAACAATTTTCGAGTTTCATTACGGTTGAGAGTGTTTTTCGAGAATGATTAAGTGTTTTCAGCGATTTGTGAAGTGGAAAAAAAGTTACTGCAACGTTTTTACGGTGTTGGGTGCGTTTTTGCTTTTCCTTTTTAGGGTTCCGTACCCAAAGGGTAAAAACGGGACCCTATTACTGAGACTTCGCTGTCTGTCTGTCCGTCTGTCCGTCCATCCGTCCGTCCGTCCGTCCGTCCGTCCGTCCGTCCGTCCGTCCGTCTGTCACCAGGCTGTATCTCATGAACCGTAATAGCTAGACGGTTAAAATTTTCACAGAAGATGTATTTCGGTTGCCGCTACAACAACAAATACTAAAAACAAAATAAAACAAATATTTAAGAGGGGCTCCCATACAACAAACGTGTTTCAAAAACTACAAGGGAATCGAGTAGGTCGTGGAATTCAAAATGGCCGCCCTGTCTGTCAAATATACCAGTCTGCCTTCACTTACCAAAGAGTTTCTTATACTAAGTTTCAGATTTTCTTTGTGCCAAAGTTTTTTTTTCTTTTTTTTTGAGTGGTGTGGTCGTATGAAGGGAGTAAGGATCGAAGCTAAATATTTCACATTTTCCTATCAAATTTAAAAATTGGATGTAAATCATTTTAGGGTTCCGTACCCAAATGTCATAGTGGTACGGAACCCTTCGTGCGCGAGTGTCGCACTTGCCCGGTTTTTAAGTTTTTTGTTCGAAAGTGAGCGTTTTTAAGAGGACAGTCTACCTAATCTTTTCTCCATACAAACTTTACAAACGTAGTCGACTGTTTTCTCCCTGGATAAATATATAAGAGCAAATATTCTATGTTTTTATTTTGAGTGCTTAAGCCTGCACTGGGATTTCATAGAAATATTTTAAAGAAACAATTCTTCTGCAAAAACACAACGCACTATAGACGTAGGGCTGGATTCGAACCCGCATCTGTTTTTGCAGAAGTATTGTTTCTTCAAAATATTTCTAGAGCAAATATGTTTATGCCATAAAACCTATAGGTATGCCATGTAAGATCGTCATTTCACATAGGTCGACGAATATTATTAGATCACAAGTGAAACATTTATAACTAAAAACATCTCTATTTTATTACACAACAAGACATCAAACATCGTTTAGTCTCACCCTGAAAAAGGTTTAGGTTTACTCGAGAAAAATCTCATCAAGTATACCAATAGTTCTCTCTACACTTCTCTTCAGAGAAAAATAACAGGGGAGCTTTGTTCGCGAAAGCCTTCCCGTCTATTTTAATATTTATGAATAACTACAACTTAAAGTAGGTTCCTTGCGGGCGGACGGGAATTGTGTTAGAGTATTTCTTTGCTCCAGTGTTTACTTAGCAGGAACTTTTGTGGGTTAATTTACTTACTAGACCAGCCTATGTTGCCCGCAGGGCTAGCCTAATACACTATTAACTTAAGATGAAAGGATCTTTATGATTAGAAAGAAAGAAAATGCCAAAGTCAGAGTCGGACTCGCGCATGAAAAGTATTCCATATCAAGGGGTAGTAGGCCAGAACAGATTTCTCTCGGACGGGCAACTATGAAATTTATTTGAACCATCAGTTTTAAAAACAATACTTATTAAAGTTGAGAATATTTACTAGGTCCTGATTGTTATGAAAACACGATTACAGAAAATTTCATCGATAGACTCAAATCACAAACTTACCTCCAAATTATACAAATAAATAGTTTTTTAGTCAATATTAAACTTATACCTACTAATAAAAGTAAATGAACTGATCTTAGTTCAATGGTTGGTTTGAAATTCAAAATTATTATTTATTACCGTGTAATTACTACCAATTGTTTGATTTTACGCTCTAAAATCTTGCGTACCTACCTACTGGCATCTCACGTCCTTCATTAACACATCTGAAATTCGCTAGCGCTATCCCTGTCATGCAATTGGGGTTATATGGGCCCTTAACAACACAGTACCTATATCACAAATAATACGTAAGCATTTATGTAGGTACCTAAATACTTTAAGTAGGTACTTATATTTCATACACTGAAATTGTTCGCTTAGAAAAAGCAAATTATTTCATACCTACCTACTCCTACTCGTAAAATGAACTCAATTGTTTTCTATTCCAAGAAAATAAGGTTAAAACAATTATTTGTAGGTATGTTGAACCGAACGATGGAAGTTTTTTCAAGCTTTTTCATGATAAAGCTCTCGAACTGTCTGTGAACTACACAGAGCGCCATCTAGGCCCATGGTACTAAGCTAAGCTATACTAATATAATACAATGCTTGTGGTGACTCTTGACATCTAATATGATTTACTTATATTTATATTTTCTTTTGTAAAAACATACACATTATTATATAGTATACATATAGGGAGACCCGAACCCGTAAAGTCAAAGTCAAATATATTTATTTATTAAGAACGATGTATAAGTTACATGAACGTTTAGAAATGTCGAGATTTTACTGTGGTTTCGGAACGCGCTCTCCAATGAGAAGAAACCACAAGAAACTCGTGGGATTTTTTTTTTGTGTACATGTGTTAAATTACAATCCTTCACATTGTAGTCGGGTATTCGCCCGACGCGCCACAAAGGTCATCAATAATTTTGTCGTAAATAATGTATTGTGTAAAATGTATTGCAAGTCCTACCATGTTTGTTCAGACCTTAACTTAAGTGGGTAATTCAATGTTATCATCACGTAGAAACTGAAGTAATTGGATTTTATTTCATCAATAAAGCTTCTTAAATATATTTCAGGATGATTGATTTGTTTCTTTTTCCAGAAGCTTCTTTTGGTATTTTTTATTATTTATACATGAAATTCGTTTGCAAGAAAACTTGCACCGGTTGCACTCGATCGTTATAAAAAATTAAAAGGACAGTCTATCTACTCATTTCTCCATACAAACTTTACTAACGTAGTCGACTGTTTCCTCCCTGGATAAAGATTACCGCTATAACCTAACAATGATTGGTTAATATTACCGGTGTGCAACGAGAGAAAAATTGTACTAATAGGTGTTACAAACATTTCGAAAGTCTTCTAATAAGTTGTGAAACAAACGCAATCATTTTAGACAACTAGAACTCGTTAAAATCTTCAAAGTTTAAAGTTGTACCGCTTTATAAGTTAACCAAGTCATATTAGGGAACTCGGGCAAAATAAAAATAAACTGCCACCTTATAACTTACCGAACTGTCAAATTTAAAATGAAATATTTCGATAACGGAACTATAAAATGAAATATGATTTTTTAAACCACATTATGATTTAAAAATACCTATCTAACAATACCTCGCACGATGGGGTAAACGAGAAAAAATAATCATCCCCCATTTCACATGTGGGGTACGCTGAAAAATATTTATTTTTATTGTACCACTTTGTCAGCGTAATCAATATGTTTACACATGCAAAGTGACAGCTTCTTGGTACTAATCTCTGAACTAAGCCGCAGAGAGACAGCCAAACACACAGGCAAACAGACAAGACGAGACGAGATTCAAACCGAAAAATGTCTTTAATTTCAATACTTTTATGGTGCTGAATAAAAGCTTTATTGCAACCGAAATCGCGGCCGGTAGCGGCCTGGAGGTAGCCTTTTTAAGCCTTCCACTCCCAAACCGGGCCTTTATCAATTTAATTTTATAATATTTTATTTCTATAGTGCATTTTTGTGGGATAGATACGGAATTTGACCACTAGGATCTGAGTTGTGACTGCCTGCAATAAAACTCTTTTATTTATTTTTATTTTAAACTAACTATATTCCCGCGGGATCGGGACTTACGCGAGTAAAACTCATATGATTCATTATTCTCATTTATGAACAAGCACGATCAAACCATTTAAAACCCTTTGAAACTCTTAACAAAAGACAATCAAGTCGAATGCGTGCGGCTGCTCTTTAAAAACCAATTTGAATTGTCCAAACTGCCTCTAAGCTAAGTTTCCAACGTGTTCGAATAGAGAGTGAAACAGAAAATAAATCATCAGCTCACATATTTGGGGCATTAAATTAATATTTTTTACGTTGTTATGTCATACATTTTTAAATATTTGTGTTTTAATCTGTCCAATCTCTTATGTAACGAATTTTACATCATTAAAATGTATAAAGTTAATAACGTTATTTCGATTTCTGTTTGGAACCTTGACCAAAGGCTCCATTAATTAATATATTGGTACCTTAGTGTTTTGTCGACTACGTTACCTAGCCTAGACTTTGATCCCTTAGCTATGGCTCCAAGGTCACCTAGTAGAAGTCGCTTTGAGGAGTAAGCCAACCTATTTGTACGATACTTATTTAGTTTTAAATATTTTGTGTGTGTGAATATGAAATAATAAAAACGTAGGGGGATTGGTCATGGCTGATATAGGTTTTATGGCATAAACATATTTCTCTGATATCTTTATCCAGAGAGGAAACAGTCGACTACGTTTGTATAGTTTGTATGGAGAAAAGAGAAAATCCTTATCCTTTAAATCAGCGATCAGAATTAGCTGATACAATATACTTTACTAAGATTCCTATAGGAACGTGAAGTCCTGTAATTGGCTCTATATTTCCTAAATCGTATCCTTCTATTTTTTTATAATTGTTGGATGTAAATATAAATAAATAAAAACTGATTAATAATTATCACAAAGTAAAGTAGGTAATTTTTTTGTAAGTGTTTTTTTTAGTAGGTAAGTAAAGGTTGAACTATTATGTATTCTGTGGTACAGGGAACTTAAAAAAACCGGCTCAAACATACAATTATTAAACGTTGCGCTCGTATTGTATGTAGAGTCTATGAGTGAAGTGCGAGTATATGAAGTACCACGTTACGTATATCTGCAAATGCATTTTACCCGCATCGTATTTGCAAATGCATGCATGAAACTGATTATATCCTCGATTAAGGTCTAGAACATTGCAAATGGAGACTCACAAAAATCTGACTTCAAAGTGGAAAAGCTCCTAAACGTCAGCTGACAGCCTAAACACTACGCCATACTTCGTTTTTTTAATTTCAGACTATAGTCTGACGTTTTGTCTCCTTGTATTTGAGATTTTTTCTTCAAGGAGATATTTCAAATCATAATTCACAATTAAAAAAACGAAGTCTTATCATTAAATTTAGCATAAATAATGTACCTATCCACCAGCTAAGTACTTACAAAAAAATCAACACAGCTCCTGAAAAATCACAATCCTTCACTATAAAATCACTCAATTTCATCCAAATTGTAACGAAAACACTTCATTACATAAGTACACAACACAATAAAATCACCGAAATGATTCAACAAATCACTGCCAATCAGCAACGTCCAATGTCAAGATTCGAAAAAAGAACGAAGAATATATTCCAATCGTAAATCGTAATTCAAATTATGAAGGAGAACAGACGTGCGTCCTCTACCGCTGTTCAATGGGAACTGAGAAGGTTTTGTAGTAATACCTGCAGAGTTACGCACACAGATGCATTGCCACGCACACAATCGTGTTTAGAACTTGCGCTTTGAGCTTCACGTGCTTTTTTCGATTGTTTTTTTTTCTTGTCCCTTATCATTAACATTCGACACATTGTACTGGACTAAGGGAAATTTATGATCAGACCGTAGATATTTAAATTTGGAAATAGATAGGACATCGAAATCTTATAGATAGGTAGGTAAGTAGATACGGTTTATTGGGATAGTCCCCACTAAAAGGTCCCCACTAAAAGGTCCCCACCAACCAGAATTATCAAAGATAGTGGGGAAAACGCCAATTTGTGTTTCGAAAAATGATGGGTTCTTTTAGTAGAGATTGCGCCAATAAACCGTGGATACAATAAGTAATATTATGAATGAATGAATATTTCGTTCAGTATGAATATTTTTAGACCAAAGTTTTTGATTCGGCTTGCGAGGGGTTGATCCGAAAGTCATAACTTTCGGATAAACCCCTCGAAATCCATTCCAGAGAATTTAATTAATATATCTTACATAAATAAATTCTATAAATCAGGCAGCGCCATCTAGCCTTATACAAATATAATACTATTACCTATTTATCTTTTGTAAATACATACAACCCAGACCAGAAACAAAATTTTTAACAAAAATACTTGTTTCTGGCGGGAATTGAACCCGTAACCTTCTGTTAACAGTCGGGTATTCGCCCGACGCGCCACAAAGGCCGTCGCACGTTAGTTCATTATTTTATTTTTCATATTTTTTGTTAATTCGTTACCCAATTTGTCGGTGTGGTCACGTCTACAGCTAGCAAACTTAAATATCTTCGGTAAGGACTGAGAAGTGTCATTTTTTACGACTACCCTCGCGTGAATGGGAGGATGGTAATGAAGCCGGTTGGGGCTGATATTAAAATATTTAACTGAAGTCTCTATCAGCATAGAGGCGTCGACGTGACGTTATTTTAGCCGACTGCGCGAGCGACGCAAAGAAGGGATAAGTGTTTATCAGCCAAATAAATTGATTTTAGTTGAAAGTTAGACGTAACTTTGTGATTATTTTTTATTGTTTAAAATGAAAAATTTTGTTTTTTCCATGAAGAGGAAGTATACATTTTCCCGGGTCTTCATCGCGTATTATTATTTATTTTCTTTTCTGGCATTTCAACCAAGTTACAATAGTCTTGGTCACGAGCCGGGAAAATGTAACTATGTCAACAAATCGTGTAAATTTAAAAAGCTTATTGAAGATATTCATTCCTCCAAATATTTTCGTTTAATAAAAAACTTGCTTGGTATTATAAATCATTCATTATTATAGATAAGTAATCGGCCGACTGTTTAGTCCAAAGTCTGGTTTCGGATAATTAGTATTGGGTTTTTTGAACAAGTGTTGTAGGTTGTAATGGAGATTTTTTGTAAAGGATGAGGTCAGATGTCTTTGTTCAAGTTATCTTAGAATGTGTAGGCGTTGTTTTGTGGTCAATGTACATTTGTATATTTAAGTATTTGAATTATTTTTATCTAGGTACATAATAAGAAAGGTACAGAGACAAATTCATTTTAATTTTCAACTAGCAGCGAGACGAAGTTTACCTTACCAGATTTATCTACCTTACCAGATATTAAATCTAGCTGCATAAAAAGTTTCATCGCAATCGGTTTAGCAGTTTTTGCGCGATTAAAACACAAACAAACGTGATTTTTGACATTATAACGCAAGGTTACTGCGATGTATTTTTACCACTGGCGCCATCTAGTAATGGAGTAATAGACTGGCGCTACTGGTAAAATAAATTTTTACGTTCGCATTGCGTTCACGGATTAGTTACTCCAGTGGGAGTACTACTCATTTTAGGGTTCCGTACCCAATTGTGACAGTGGTACGGAACCCTTCGTGCGCGAGTCCGACTCACATTCGTCCGGTTTTTTTAATCTACCATAACAATAATTTAAAATTTAAATCGTAATATTTATTTCCATTAACACGCGCACTGCCATGACAGATTTAACGACGTGTCTGCGCAAGCTTAAAAGCTCAAACCTAACAATGATTTAGCTTGAGCAAACAGCTGCACTGTCAACTTCATTAGTCCCTTAATGGTGGAGGTCATCACACCTAACTCATTTAAGATCGTGTTTACATACGAACTAGTTACGGCTTACGACAACGTTCTCTGGATGTGGTCGTCTTCACTAACAGTATGGCTCGGTTATGGCTTACAGCGCCGAGGCGCAACAGCTACTACGTGAAATTGGTTGGGTTAAGATGTTGGGAGAGATGGACGGAATAGCTTGAATGACATGACCAGAAGACCAATAGGTAACGTTACGGGTTGCAGATTTGTGGTAGTAGGGGGCACTTTTCTTATTGTCTACGATATATACTAAAATATATATTTTATACGTCGAGCAGGAGCTGTTTTCTCAAAACGTTGTCGTTTTGAGATTCATGTTCATAAGTAAAACATATTTTTTAAGTGGAGAAATTAAGCCCAATACGCCCAATTGCTGTAAACAAAATAAGTTATGTGTTATAGTATGTCACGTCAATGAACTGGGCTCTGACTTTTGAACCTTTCTGGCGCGGTGACAAACAACCACCTGGAGGGTTACTGCGGTTCGTTTCGACACGACAACGAAACGATAATTCCAGCCGATACGATGATTCTACCGTCACACTGTGATAGTAGGGTGACAGTAGAATTATCGTATCGGCTGAAATTATCGTATCGTTGTCGTGTCGAAACGAACCGCAGGAACCCTCCAGGAAAGTAGAAGATCGCTGTGTTGAGTCTCGCATTCGAACAAATAACATTACATCTCGCATTGAGATTTCGAAGTGCAAGCCGAGCCGCTTCTGTTCTGTGCTGTTTCTTGCCAGTAGATATGCATTTGTATGTAAGTATATCAAAAGTAAATAATTAATACATAATATTAATAAACCCTATGAACACCACACATCCCATGGTAAGCTCTTTAAAGTTAAAATATTACCTGTGTATTTGTATTTGAGCGCTTAAAATGTTGTTTAATAATACGTAAATGATCTAAATTCATTGTAGGTACGCTAAATTGTAAAAGTGTCACCAAATACTGACAAACAAGGGCATCGAAAGAAACGAATTGATTCAGAAATATTTAAGGCTCTTATTTGTTATTTATCAATGCTCCAATACTTATTTGAAAGACAAATATTATGTTAACAACAATGATGTGTCAAAGTAACACGGCATTTTAAATAGTTCACATTTTGAAATGTTGACTCTTTAGGGCACTTGTCTAGTTGCTTTTTTCTCGAGGCATGTTCTTTCGATCGACTTTTGTTTTTAATCTGCTGCGAACGTCTTTCGATTTTTTCTCGATCGTCTTTTGTCTTTGTTTCGATCGTCATTTGAAATCACTGGGTGTGGTCACATGGGTTTTTGAACAATCCCGCGGAATCGGACCTTACGCGGATTAAACCGCGGGTTCTGCTAGTAAGTTATAAATCCCTGTTAACATTTATAAAATAACATTCTATTTAACAATAGAATGTGCCTACTAGTCTTGACCCTCAAAAACCACGAACAAAAAATGATATAACGATATCTAAAAAAGCGAACTGTTTATTTAGGTCGTCAAAAAAACAGACTCAACTTCTATAGGTATGGAGTAAGTCGTGAGTAAAATCATTATTTGAAATGTTTTTGTTGAGTAAGATATTTTAATACCAATAATAAATTTAGGTCCAGTAGGAACTTGGTTGGCCGAGCGAGGGGAGCGTGTCTGGTTCAAGTCTAGCAAAGTGTTCTTTCGTCTGTCAGTATGTTGCTTCTCCTCTACAGGCACTGAAATGAAACTATACAAGTACCTACCTAGTTATTGTGTATGGTATAGCTGGAATTGCTATACCATGCAAAATAACATTAGATCTTTGTGCCGATTTGATAAGCCCCATTTTGCGCTGTTGTCGCTCGTTTTCTTTTGAAAGTGATGGTGACCGTCCATGGAACTAATAGTTCTGGAGACGGTCACCATCACTTTCAATAAAAAACGCGGGACAACAGCGCAACATAGTGCAAATCAAATAGGCACAAAATTTAGTGCGCTATGTTCTGTCCAGTTGTAATGGAGGTCAGTGTCTACAGTTCATGTTTCTTAAGAACGCGGCGACTGTTAGGTACCATTTCCATACAAACTTAATACCAAAATAAATTATGAAAAATTTCGTTTTCTACCTTAATATCGATATTATTCAGATTAAGATTTTACTTTTATAGGGTCCCCTCCACAAGGTTTTCCAAAATATTAATTCGAAATGAAATAAAACGGTGAAACACTTTTTTTTCATTTTTACAGCGTAAATAAAAGTAAAATCTTAAACCCTATAAAAGTAAAATCTTAATCCGAATAATATCGATTAGAGATGGGCCGACTAGGGGTTCTGCCGACTAGCAGACTAGCCGACTAGTCGGTTCCAAAATTGCCGACCAGTCGGCCGACTATATAGTCGGCAATGCAGATCATAATAATTCCCAGATATTGGGATTAATCATGACCACTCGGCTATTGTTAGTATTTTTGGATAAATTTGCACTTCGAAAGCTGTAAGGAAATTTCCAAAATATGTTTAAATGAAAATAAAAGTTGGAAAAAAATATTCATGGAGCTTAGGCATAGTTATGACATTTTAGATGTTTAATGTTTTAAGATGATGTATGTAGGCTATGACGTGTTTTGTATACGTTTTTCATCGTTTTTCATCAGTCGGCATAATTTGCCGACTAGTCGGCACCTGCCGACTAGTCGGTTGAACTGCCGACTAGTCGGCTTTCCCGACTAGTCGGCGACTAGCCGGCCCATCTCTAATATCGATATTAAGGTAGATAACAAAATTTTTCATAATTTATTTTGGTATTAAGTTTGTATGGAAATGGTAACAGTCGCCGCGTTCTTAACCGGTCTTCGCGTAACTTGATATACCTATAGGTATTTTAGGTACAATATTTGAATTGATAGATATTTATGTGGGCATTTTTATTGGTGGTGGTATGTCACATAATAAGGTGTCTATTTTTTGTCAACTGATCGAAACTGAACTGACCTTAGAGCCCCTCAAGTTTGCTAGCAGTACCGTCCCCCATGCCCCATGCCCCGTGTACCCCTGTGTACTCAGACCGAGTATTATAATATAATCTCGGAATGTATTCGTGGACAAGAGACTGTCGCATGGACTTGTAAATGTAACAGTTAGTAAATGGTTTAAAGTTATTGACTGTCACTTGCTTTTTTAAATATTTTACAATTTACAATTAAGGGTTTCTTAGAATTAGACATTAGTTACCTTAAGGCCCGTACACACATGGCTCGCATTTGAAATTGACGGCGATGTTGATACATCTTCATTTCGTGTAGGTAGTGGTGTAGCCTAAGTTAGGCCTCTAACTTGGTCTAACGTTAACTGCAACTACCTTCATAAATAGTTAGATGAACACTTCATTTGCAAAACTCAAGGTACAATTACATTACAAGACATTGAGTATAGAAACACAAAAAGCATATGCAGTGCATACCAAGTTCCATCGCAATCGGTTCATTCGTTTTTGCGTAGTGTTGCCGTTCGATTGCTCACAACTATCGATATCGATAAGCTATCGATAGTTGTGGCAAATCAATAGTATCGATAGGCCTATCGAAAAACTATCGATACTATCCAGTTGTTACTATAGCCAAATCCGATAGCAGGTATTGCAGTTTTCGATACTATTGTATTGAACTTAGCTATAGATAGTATACCGATATTATAGATAATTTTTGACATTATCTTAGTATCAATACTATCGATTGTGTCGATTGTTGTTACCTATCGATATTATAGATGATTTTGACATTATCTATCGATTGTAAAACTATCGATAGTGTCGATTGATGTAACCTATCTGTTGTTGCCTATCGATATTATAGATGATTTTTGAAATTAGCTATCAATTGTAAAACTATCGATAGTATCGATACTATCGATAGTGTCGATGGTTATTACCAATTTGTTGTTACCTATCGATATTATAGATGAGTTTTGACATTAGCTATCGCTTGTAAAACTATCGATAGTTCGGTAACGCTACTTTTGGGCGAAGCATGCTCGTTTACTTACATCCACACTAACGTTCACCTTTATAATACTAGTAGGATAAGAATGAATGTAAATTCCAAATAATTCCACTATTTAGTTTTGACGTAATATTTATAACAGCCCATTCTAAAAACTATTTGAACATCGACTTAATTGTAAAGATATCAAATTACAACCTACTGTTTGTTCAAAATTAACACATAATTTATAATAATAATAAACATAAAAAACAACATAATTTATGTATTTCTGACCATTATCGAGTAATTTGATCTTCGTATTATTGTTGTTTGTTTAAATATTATCGCCCGCGCCGTCAATTCGATGAGAAAAAAAATCTGTTAAAGCCACTTTTTTGTCTTTAAATCAGTAGGAATAAACCTTGCCAACACTGCGGGAACGTTAGATACTATAAGCACGGGTCGGTTACCATCAACTTCTGTGACACATTCCCGCGTCCCCCGACGCGGGAACGTAAGGTACCACATACCTACTCAGAGACATGAAATTTGTTTTCGGCCTATTATTTTTGCCTTTTTAAAGTTTAGTTTTGTTTTAATTTAGAAGATTTTTTAAGTCGGGGGTTTTTTAAATTTTTAATTTAATTTTTTTATTTCCCCCTTCTTGTAAAAGCGATTTTGATTAAATATGCATATTGTTGTCACAAAAGTAACGTCCTTTCATTTGATACCCCACTCGGGTATATTTGAAAACATTCGGTTTTTATTTCCGAGTTTGTCCCTTCATATACTTTGAACGGCTAAGCCGATTTTGATTAAACATGCATATTATTGTCACAAAAGTCATGCTCTTTTATTTGATACCCCACTCGGGCATATTTGAAAACATTCGGTTTTTATTTCTGAGCTTCAACCAACATATATTATGAACGGCTGCACCGATTTTGATCAAACATAGCTAAGAACACTCGCGCAATAGTCACCTATCAACCAAAAAAACTACATTGAAATCGGTTCATCCGTTCGTGAGCTACGATGCCACAGACAGATACACACACAGACAGACAGACAGACAGACACGTCAAACTTATAACACCCCTCTTTTTCCATCGGGGGTTAAAAAGATAATCGCAGTGTGACAGCACGTGTTCACGCGGCAACGGTTCGACATACGACTGAGGCTAGTGCGTCAGCTAGACTCAGTTTTATCGTCTCATTTTCCGAGACTAGGTAAAGTATCTTTAGTTTTTAGGGTTCCGTACCCAATTGTGATAGTGGTACGGAACCCTTCGTGCGCGAGTTTCGCACTTGGCCGGGTTTTTTTTGTTTTAATCTAAGCCTTCAAAAGACAAATTCTCATATACGTGCCAAATGTTATCGCCTGCGGCGAAACAGCTCAACCGATTTTTATGAAACTTTTTATTATGATACATTCTTCGTCTTCTTTTTCGTTTAGTAATGTAGCTTACCTAGTGTTAGAGTTGTTAGGTCATCCTAAAGCCTCAAGCCTGAATTCAAGTCCCGGTTGTTATATTTTTAGCAGTTCGGCATTAGGTATACTCTTTAGGCGTTAATTTTAAGATTTCTGCTACAAAGCCAAAAAAGCTTCATAGATGGCCTAATCATGCAAGCTATTTATTAATCCACCTTCTGAATAACGCCATCTACCGAGAGACATAGCTGTGACGAAAATAGTTCTAAATTTAAATTCTGTCAAAATCAAAGCATTGTTTGCCTTATGCCCCGTCACTGGTCAGGCCACTTCTCGAAATGCCGTTCACTTAGATAAACATTATTCTTTTAATAAAACAGGTTTCTGGTCTTTCTTATTTTAAACACGATATTAACTAGAATTTCGGTACCGCGGTAAAGCTATTATTATCATTGTTTGTAACGTCTCCGTTTCACGAGGCTATGGAGCCCCGGACCTTTGGAAGGCGTGCGTGGGGCCGAAGCCAACACGTAGAGGCCCGTTTCAGTCACAATTTTAATCGCAAAGTATGAAATGGACACCAAACCGGCGCGGCGGTTATCCCTGTCTACACTATAAAATGCAGCCAAGGACAACCCCCGGTTTGGATAGTACTATTGTGTAAACTACGGATGAAAACTACTTGGGCTATGAAAATGGGTTGGTAGTGGATTGGATACTGGGGGGAACTATGGCGCCTGCCGTAACAATGTACTCCCCAACTCGCCAACTCACAAACTGGGCCAACCTAAATGAATCCGAGCAAATTACAGCCAGGGGGCAACAGGGGCGTGAGTGGTTGAAGGATGTAGAGGCCTCCCTGGATTTTATACTCAGGTCACGGGCTCCCCGAGGGTCTAGCCTACCTGGCCCACTCACCACATACGATCGGCATTCATCCTACGAGCAGAGTGGGAGCTCTGCTCTCGCGACTCCACTCTGGCCGGCCGGTGAAGGCAAGCCAGAGGCGGGGGACCGCTTCCTCATCAGTGTTCACTCCGACCAGCCAACTAAGGCAAGCCGGAGGTGAGGAACGGTGGTTTCCCCCTGGAGCACTCGGGTAGCCGCGGCGCGGGGTCGCTACTCCCCGACACCTCGCCTCAAGGTGCCCTGCGGGCTATTATCATTATTATTAGAACTACGGGTCTAGCAGAAACACTACTTAAAATTTGAGTTGTACTTAATCAAATAACCAGCTCTCAAACTCAAAAATTCTTATACAAATTTTAAATTCAGAAGCTGCTCAATTATTTAATAATCCCTCAAATTTTAAGTGGCGTTTTTGAGCTAGCGATGATCGGAAAACGGTAAAGTTTAAAAAGTGGACCTTTTCTGTTAAAAACCCCAATAAATACAATGATGAAGTAACATATTTTTGTTTGTTTTTTAAAAGACTTTGATTTGACACATCTTCCTAAAGAAAAAAATGGCAAAAACATAGAACCAAAACGTCAAATTATAGTCTGAAATTAATAAACGAAGTATAGATAGTTCTAGTTTTTTTAGTTTGGTTTATATAATACTAGCTGCGTCCCGCTGTTTCACCGTCGTAAGTCCCGATCCCGTGGGAATATCGAGATCAAAAGTAGCCTATGTTACTAAGGATGAAAGTAGCTTTCTAACGGTGGAAGAATTTTTGAAATCGGTCCAGTAGTATTTGAGTTTATTCATTACAAACATACGACACACACACACACACAAAAATACAAATCTTTCCTCTTTATACTATTAGTATAGAATAGATTTTTCTTAGGGTCCGTGTATTACGGAAGCGTAGGTATCAATCACAAATTACTAGTCAATAGACAATAGAGAGTCGTGTTGCAAGCGCTCGCTCGTCAATATTTTTTTTATAGTTATCATCAATCATTTTCCGCCCACCAATTGACATGTCAGTTTTATTACTTCACTTTATTAGAATGTTTTTTTTTTAAATTCAATACAGTTTTACTTTTATAGAGTCATAATTATTATTATGTTAAGTAAGATACCTAAAATAAGGACACATACTCTATATTTTAACCCCATTACTTATAAACAACGATTAACAGTTGCATAAACTATGTATCGTTTGTCTTTTATTGTCACATGAAGATTCAAAGTTGACAGACAGACATTCATTACATAAATTAGTCATCTGTTATTCATCGTTTATAAGTACCTCAGGGGATTCATCGTTTAGGCACTGACGATGAGGTCAACCTAAATAAATAAATATTTCATTTGTTGCCCAACAGTTTTAAATCAGTGTTAAATATAAACATCTACCACACTAGGTTGAGCCTGTCCCAAAGATAAGTAACCTGACAAAAAATGACAAGACCATGACCTATTCACATTGATTTTTGTCTGTTGTTGTCTGGAAATTGTTGTGTCTATCTCTCTCTCTAGTCGATCCTTCATGTCTGAAGATCGCAACCACCACTCTTCTTCACCCAGCGGTTTGTAAGGCTTCTCCATTTACAACGATTTGCAGCCATTCGAAGAACCTCCTCAAACCTATATGAGCTCTTTGGTTTCAGCTCGTCCGACCATCTCATCTCATCTTCCACGTGACCTCTTGCACTTCACATTTGCGCAGATAATCGGTTTCTCCAGATTCTCATCCTGGCGCCTTATTATGTGTCTAAAGTAGCGGTTGTGTCTATAATCTACTTTGATTACGAACTAAAATTTTACCCGATCGAAATTTAAAACGAAGTTTCCACGGATCGGACCACTAACTTTGAACAAATCTTCTTCTGATACTAACGTCATAAAATTTTCGGTCGTCCGCGATTGTGGAAAGAAGTAGAAACATACACCATCATCATCCGAGCGATGTTCCCGGTTGCATCCCTCTCGAAAGCCCGGGGTCCCCTTTCCTACTTTTACGTCTCCACTTCGCACGATCTTTGTCATCCCGTGTTATGAGGCCATTTGCAGTAGTAGTGGGGTCACAGATGACACCATTTACCTCTTGCTACTTAGCCCAAGCTGCCAAAATAGAAGACTTAACGTCGCAGTCAATGTCGAAAGTAAAAACATACACCACACGACTGAAAGAACGAAAAATCATTTTTCGTCAAAACTGAGTAAGCTCTTTGATGCGTAAACTTGTCCTTAGTCTCCATCCATCGTCTGAGAAATAACAGCTAGAAGAAAGTAAGAAAAACTGTAGAGTAAGAGGACGTTCGGACAAAATGTCTATCATAAATGTCTGTAATAGAAAAGTTCTCTTTCTTTATTTACTTACTAAATGAAAGCACCTAAGTACATTTTGTGGTCCATGTTATAGGAGGTTTAGTGCAAATCCTTCTAATAGTGTTGCCGTTCGAAAGCTCATAGTTGTGGCAAATCAATAGTAGCATTAAGCCTATCGATAGTATCGATACTGTCCATAGTTTTGCCCAATCGATAGCGTAGACTATCGATACAATCGATAGTATCGATTGTTGTTACAGTAGTAAAAACTGAATTACGCTATCGATAGGTATGGCATTGTAGAGGCCCAGGTCTCATTGCTGGGCAGAAGTATGTCCTATTATATCCCAAGAATTTGGAAGCGTTTTAACATAATCCGTGACAATCCCAAAAAAATATAGAGAACCTCCTCTTTTTTTGGAGGTCCGTTAAAAATGGTCCAGCACAGTGTGTTGTGTCCACTTTTCAGGTACGAGTTGTTTGTTGTTGTTGCCTGTTGAAGTTACCTCTTTCAACTTATGCCAGCCGCGTAACCAGTGAAAGCAGAATGCCGGTGCCGAGTCGATTTATCAATGTCGCCAAAAACTCTGGTAATCGATAACTCGGCGACAAACGAAGGAAATTCGACATTTAGCTTACCCAGGTGGCTATTAATTGAACAATGGACGGCGAAGATCGAAATCACCTTTGAAGAAAGTTAATACTTACATAGCATTTTTTGTAGTTACGAAATATAATGTACCTATTCTATTTTTATTTGAAGTTTAGGTGTTTTTAGAAATATTTTATAGGAAAAGTATGTCTACAAAAACACAACGTGTATATTGTCGACACTGGGCGGGATTCGAACCACGCATCTTTACTTAGTTACACTTCAGTTTTCACCAAACGCTCTCAACGGTTTCAAGTCAGTACTACCCGAATGAGGAAAGATGCGTGGTTCGAATCCCGCCCAGTGTCGGTCATGTGTCGTGTTTTTTGTAGAAGTATTTTTGTTTTTAAGTATTTCTATACAGGTAGGTGTAAATGTATTTTAGGTGGCCGACTCCAGTGCATATGCACGGCTAACTCAAGCATATGCTTGAGTTAGCCGTCGGCTATGGAAAGTTTAATCTTTCTCCATTTGAACCGCAAAATAGAGTAACGAAGTAGCTCGATCCTGCTTGCAGCGGTAGCATAAGAAAAAAAAACGTCCTTTTTCTCATCGTTTGAGAAAAAGAAATGAAACATTTTTACCTATTGAGAAAATATTTCTCGTGTTAATACGCTATCACTGCTGAACACGGTCGGTCCGTGGGCAGTTTTTTTTGGTCGGTCTATCAATTGGACGGTCTTCTTAAAACAATACCACTAGTTCTACCGGAATAATCGATAGGACCACGAGCACTAGTCTGTTATGGTTTTATTTTGAGTGTACTGTTTGCAATTTTATTGCATTGATGTTGAAATTAATTTCAGGACAATTTTTTTACAGGAATAACCCTAGAAATCAAAAACTTGGTCAACCAAAGAAATGTGTATAAAACACAGAAAACATGGACTTGTAATATTAGATTGTATGTCAAGTATGACAGTTACATTAGCCCCTGGAGTCCAAAATGTCCTTAGTTATTACCATAATAACTTAAAAACCTTTATCTAAAACAATAAAAACTTAATTATAATTAAAACACAGTTGTAACCATTTCCAGAACATTAAAAAGGGCATAATTTGTTTTCCTCCATGTTTCAGATAAGATAACGGTTTGGTCACAAAATGATATCTCGCTGGAAATTAATTTTATTATAGTTCAACATTTATTATCAACATTTGTTATGTTTAGGGTGGGTATTGTGAAGCGTGATGTTTTCAATTTCTAAAAAATTGTTTGGAATACTTAATTTCAATTAAAACAAACTTTCTTACACTTTTTTACATTTCGACCGCATTTGTAACTGAGTTTTGTAAACAGTTGACGGACAGTAGAGTCCTAAGACTCCACTGTTCCGTCTGCCTGTCTATATAACGGGACCTCTTTACTAATAAAGAGGTCCCGTTTTTAATGTTTGGACAGGGAACCCTAAAATAATTATTTTATAACGTTAGTAATTACTAAAGTATATTCAAGTAAAGTCTTAATACAGGGCAAGACCCTTGTACTAAGACTTCACTGTCCGTGTAACTCTAAAAAATACCCTAAAAAACTTCAAAAATCAATAGACACAATTCATAACAGTTGCATATTGGAACGTCAAAAACAAAAACGGTCTGGAAACTCCATCATTATGTGAATTGCAGCAATTATCGACGAGCGACTGGAACTCTTAAAAACTTCCGATAGTGCACTATTGTTGGTGTTACAGTTCCGTTGAGTTTGCGAAATGAAATGCGGGTAGGTACGGAGTTTAAGTAAAATAAAAGATTTGCAGAATGATCTAAGTTACTAGTTCGATTTTGTACGTCTCGTTTCTTATCTTGGAATTTGATTTTCCGATTAGATAACTGCAAAATTAGGGAAAATGAAAGTTTTGAAAATGAATGAACATTTGGGTATATACCTACATAATTTTATATTTTCACGGGTCTCGAATCGGTATCGTAATTCTATACCGGTACCATAACTCTCACACCTCTACCGCTTTTAGCCCCTGCTTAGGACTCTACTGTCCGTCTGGCTGTCTATATTTATTTTAATGTAAGTATAACTAGTTATTACGGTTCATGAGATAAAGCATGGTGACAGACAGACAGAGAGTGGAGTCTTAAGTAAAGGGGTCCCGTTTTTACCATTTCGACACGGAACTCTAAAATATTAATTATTAATCAACTTTAGTAACACTGAAGTAAATCTAGACTCAAAATCAGATTTGACTAACAGTCAATCTGATTTTGAGTCTAGATTTACCAAATCAGTCGAGGCATCTTCGAGTTATCGGGGAACATAAATAAAAACCCAAAAATTTATTGTTTTTTTTTTCTAATTTTGTGTGAAAATCTTAATCTGGTTCACCGAATACATCTACTTACCAAGTTTCAACAGTATAGCTCCTATCATCATCACTACATTTCAGCTGTAAGAAGTCCACTGCTGGACATAAGCCTCCCTCATAGATCTCCAGATGCTTCGGTCATAAGCGGCCTGCATCCACCGTGAACCCGCGGCCTTAAAACCACCTTTTTTTATAGCTCCTATAGTTTCGAAAAAAGTGGCTGTGACATACAGACGGACGGACAGACAGACAGACATGACAAATCTGTAGGGTTCCGTTTTTTTGCCATTTGGCTACAGAACCCTAAAAACATATAAAAAAGTATATCCCTCCTTTTTTTGAAGTCAGTTAACAATTTTGCATATCATCCGCTATCCCAAATTTTTTGTCCAAATATTCGCTGACAAAGACAAAATACTTTGTTAGAACATCGACGTCTGTAATATGCGAACTTGCATTTTAAAATATATTCCAAGTTTGATTAAAACTGACTCGTAGTAGTCCCGTCTTTGTCTGCCTAACGAGGTTAAAATAAGACAGGAGTATTAGTTGGGAACAGTGTTGCTAGTTGCGAACATTTTGTACATAATTATTTGCAAGTTTTGTAGAATAATTCTAATAAATAAATATTTACCACACTTATGAATAACGACTTTTGAAAAAATGCTTTCAAAAATGTTAGTACCCGGCGAGACTTGAACTCGACTGGTATTTGGTTCCAGCATGATAACCGCTACACCAAGGATAAGGGAGGCTTATCCTTGTTGTAGCGGTTATCGTCAAGCCAAAATTAGAAAAGCACCTCCTCGTGTTAGAACACCACCGCCACCATGGTGGTAATCCCGGGGCGGATCGGGTGGTGTTGGGCGGGTTGTGTGTTTGTGGATGTGATAATAATAGTTTTTTTATAAGTACCTATACAAACTTATTTGAACAGACAGACAGAGTTACTTTCGCGCTTGTAATGTTTAGTTCTATAATTCGGCCGTAGTTTAAAGTTTTTTGTGTAGGTATATTACCGCCGTTTAAGGTTTTGTTGTTTTTTAATTGTAACTGTAATGTAATTTCTTTTATAAATGGTATAATCTTCTTCCTTTCGTATAGTGGTGTGGCTCAACTGGTGTGAGAGGTTTCGGGGCGCCCTAAGGCTTCTAACTTAACCTAACGACTGCTATCTCAGATAACAACCGGGACCAACTACTTAACGTGCCTTCCGAAGCACGGAGGAGCTCAAGAAAATGATTTTTTGCTACCCAAATTTATCAGTCACCCATCCAAGTAATGACCGCTCCAAGCGTTGCTTAACTGGCACGACTGTTCATGATCGGCAGGTATAGCTCTGCCAATGAGCTCCAATGTATACCATTAGTTCATCATTTCAGCTGTAAGAAGTCCACTGCTGGACATAAGCCTCCCTCATAGATTTCCAGATGCTTCGGTCATAAGTGGCCTGCATCCATCGTGAACCCGCGGCCTTAACTAAGTCGTCCGTCCATCTCGATGGTGGACGTCCAACGCTGCGCTTTCCGATCCGCGGTCTCCATTCGAGAACTTTTCGGCCCCAACGACCATCTGTTCTCCGTGCTATATGTCCTGCCCACTGCCACTTCAAAGAGCTAATCCGTTTGGCTATGTCGGTGACCCTCGTTCTTCTACGTATCTCCTCATTTCTGATTCGATCCCGTAGAGAAACCCCGAGCATAGCTCTCTCCATAGCTCTTTGAGCAACTCTAAGCTTATTCATAAGGCCTATAGTGAAGCACCACGTTTCGGATCCGTATGTCATCACTGGCAACACACACTGATTGAAGACTTTCGTCTTAAGGCACTGAGGTATTTTAGACGAAAAGACGTTGCGGAGCTTCCCGAACGCTGCCCATCCGAGCTGGATTCGACGATTGACCTCTTTCTCGAAGTTGAACCTACCTAACTGGACTGTCTGTCCTAGGTATACGTACGCGTCAACAACTTCGAGAGCCGAATTCTCAACCATAACAGGGGTAGGTACAACATGGGCATTAGACATGACTTTCGTCTTGTCCATGTTCATCTTAAGACCTACCCGCTGGGAGACTTGATTGAGGCCTTCGAGCATCGTACTGAGTTCCTCCATCGACTTTGCCATGACTACAATATCGTCGGCAAACCGAAGGTGAGTGATGTATTCGCCGTTAATATTGATACCCAGTCCTTTCCATTCCAGAAGCTTGAAGGCGTCTTCCAAAGCGGCCGTAAAGAGTTTCGGAGATATCACGTCTCCCTGTCTTACGCCTCTCTTCAATAGAATCGCCCTCGAACTCTGTTCCTGTACTCGGACCGACATAGTGGCGTTTTTATACAAACACTTCAACACTTCGATATACCGATAGTCAATATGGCATCGTTGGAGAGACTCGAGTACCGCCCACGTTTCGATCGAATCAAAGGCTTTCTCGTAGTCCACAAACGCTAGACAGAGCGGCAAGTTATACTCTTCGGTCTTCTGTATAACCTGTCGTAGCGTATGTATGTGGTCTACGGTACTATAACCTTTTCGGAACCCGGCTTGTTCGGGAGGTTGGAAGTCATCAAGCCTGCGTTCGAGACGATTTGCAATGACCCTAGAAAAAAGCTTATAAACATGGCTCAAAAGCGAGATGGGTCTATAGTTCTTTAATAAGGTGTTATCACCCTTCTTAAGGACAACACCACCACGCTTTCGTTCCATGCCTCGGGCGTGGTACCTTCGAGCAAAACGGAATTGAAGAGCCTCTGAAGGACTTTAAGTACCGGTGATCCACCCGCTTTCAGAAGCTCAGAAGTAATTCCGTCCTCACCAGGCGCCTTGTTGTTCTTAAGCTGTTTCAGGGCCATCCTAATCTCATACAGACTGATGTCCGGGATATCTTCGGTAAAGTGTCGGGTCAGTTTGGCTCTTTGGTCTGAGGTCACACTTGTAACAGGCTCAGCCACTGAATCGTAGAGCCGTCCATAGAACTTTTCGACTTCTCTCAACACTTCCGCTTTCGTCGACGCTACACTGCCATCATCCCGCTTCAGCTTTGTCATTCGGCTTTGCCCAATAGACATATCTCTTGCGAACACTTTGGAGCCTTTATTCCGCTCTATCGTATCTTTAATACGAGCAGTATTAAAGATACGAATATCGTGTCGCAAGGATTTCCAGATACGTCTATTAAGCTGCCTGTGTGACTCAACATCATCGGGGGTCTGCAGTCTCAGCGAGCGTCCTTCAGCCATAAGGTTAAGAGTGTAGTCGGAGAGGTTCTGAGTTTTACTATTACGGCGAGTCTTAAAGAACTGAGACCCGACCGCATGGACAGTTTCCACGAACCTGTTATTAATCTCGTCCACCGACGCGTGATCTTCTAGACAATCAAAGCGAGTTGAAAGCTCTCGGGGTTTTCGATCTGAGCGCGAGTAGGTCGGAGCGTGGACTTCATTAAACCAGACCGTTCTAGTTTAACGTTTATATTCAATGTGCCTCTCACAATTAGGTGATCACTACCGGTTTTCACCCTATGAATCACTGAGACGTCATTGAATATTCGTCTCTTGTCGGTCATAATGAAGTCAATCTCGTTTCTCGTGGAACCATCGGGGCTCATCCAGGTCCATTTCCTGTGAGGCGGCTTCCGAAAGAAAGAATTCATCATAAAGAGTCCTTCTTTCTCCAGAAAATCGGCCAGCCTCTGTCCCCTAGGGTTCCGTTGCCCATACCCGAAGTTCCCCACCTTCAACTCATTATCGCTTCTCTTGCCCAGCCTCGCATTAAAGTCCCCCATAACAACATTGAAGTGAGTTTTGTTAGTATGTATGGCCCTACTAATGTCCTCATACATAGACTCTACCTCCTCATCTGGGTGTGACGAAGTCGGCGCATAAACCTGAACGACCTTCAGCGAGTACCTTTTAGATATTTTGAGTGTTAGGTATGCGACCCTGCTCGACACACTGTCGATGGTAATGATGTTGCTAATGAGGGACTTGTGGACGAGAAATCCGACACCACCTTGGGACTGTTGGTCGCCCTCCCGGTAGAAAAGCAGGTTACCAGATTTCAGAGTTATCGTGTCCTGGCCCTCTCTACGGACTTCAGACAACCCCAAAATATCCCACCGTAACTTGCTCAGTTCTTCTTCCAGCTCAACAATCTTCTCGTCAGTCCTCAAAGTGCGTATGTTGTGTGTTGCCAGGGCCAGTTGTCTTTTGGATTGGTAGCCGGGCGACTGCCGGGGATTCTTAGCACCCCTAGCCCCGCCGTTACCGAGACCGCTACCGTAGTCCGTGCTAGCGGGGCTGCCGGGGACTCGGGGCCGTTTGTTGCACTTTCTGTCCATAAAGGGATTTGCCAATACTCGCCACGCTTGGCAGGCGGGTTGGCGAGCGCAGTATAATTTGTATTTGAACAAGAAGGTGCTGCTGCCCATCTTCTGCTATATTTCCCTTAGTCGGTTTTTACGACACCCACGGGAAGAAAGGGGGCAGTGCTATTCGTAACCGACACTGCACGGTATGCCATTAGTTAGTTATAAGTTATTCTAATCTTTTGGGCTTGAAATCTGTTTTTTTTAACATTAGTCAACATCATAAATTGTACCTTTCAACAACAAAGGCTGTAGCAACACTGGTTAAGAAGCCAGACTTGTAAGATTGAACAGAATTCTTACAAGTTTGCCTTTTATTTGCCTTTTAAAAGAGTTTGTAAGTTACTGAAACTTGGAAATGAACTGAAAATCTAATTGTTAGTCAGAGGAAACTTTTGGACTTACAGGTAGGTATGTTTTATGTAAACTTTAGCCAACTTTGGTTGATTATTAAAAAAGCTCCGACGAAAAAAAGTTTTGTAATGACTTTGAACCCGTTATATACAATCACTGGTGCCTTCAGTTCCGCCTGATCGGAAATTAAACCGTTTTATGTACAGATGTGCTTTGTAATATGATTTTTGAAGCTCTAGGCTTATCTACAAGTACAACCAACTACTAGGTTAATAAAAAATAGTCTTGAATACGTTATACATACGTAGGCATACTTACTGTAGAAAAAAATCTTTCAAAAAATTTAGTAGGTCCCGGCGGGACTCGAACCCGCGACTACTGGTAATCCGATACAGAATACTGAATATTTCGGTTTTTTTTTGTTTTCTTTTTACCTATTTCCTAAGTGTGGTTAACACTTTAATAACGTTAAGTATACGTGTTAAAATTACAATCATAGCATAAGAAATAAAACAACATTACAAATTCAGGGTGCCACTCCATGTCGGGTGGAGTGAAATAACAGAAGAAGCACCTTACTTTTGGGGGTAAATATTCTACTAATATCATTATTATAAATGGGCAAGGCTGTCGGTCTGTCAAGAATACTGAATCGATACCCGTGATACAGTGCAATCATCACGGTCTTTGTATTATTTATCCTGTGACCGTAATTAATAAATTAGGGATTCGCTATGGCTATTCTAAAAAAATACCTGTAAAAAAATAAGGTCATAAAACTTCGCTAAGTAAGTTAGAGATTTATCGAGGTGTCTTGTCGAGGCGTCTGGTGATCCCAGGGCTGGTAATTTCTTGTCCCAGCGGGTTAGCCTAGCTATCCAGCGTGGGAACGCTGCCAGCGTTTTGGGCACCATGCCGCAGGAGGGCGGTGCCGACAACTTCTTGTTCCTTTAGGTTTTAAGTCTTATTTCTATCTTATTTTCAGTTCGATGAGCAACATAATATCTATCACACATAGGTAGGTATACATATAGATCTGCAGTTAAAATAGTTATGTTTCAGACATTAGAAGGTACAATGAAATAGGTACCTACTATTTAATGAAATTATTTTTGACAGGTGTTTTTATTGTGGAGGGTTTTTAGCAGATCTCTAACTTAGGTACTTACTACAGCCACAGGATACAAATACAAAGGACGTGATTACACTGTAAAACAGGTATCAGTTCAAAATTCTTGTTTCATGTTCAACTTAACATTCCTACAAAACAAGACGCGAGTAAAACAGAAGAACAAAGCCAGTCGTTAATAAAGAATATCAGGCTCATCTTAATCTCGGAACCAATCCGGAAATTAAAATATTCATCGTTGAATGGCGCAGGCGTTGTGAATACAAACCTTTGGTTTTTATGTTCTATTGAGACGGTAATGTATTGGAAGGATTTTTATCATTTCATGCTTCTCAATATTGGATTACGTGTCTGTTGAATTGCGTAAATAAAGAGTGTAGAATCGACACTTGTTATTCAAGGCAGATCGATAACAGAACTGTAGTTACGCAATCTCGTTGCTTGGAAGTGTTAAGTTGACGACTTGAAGAATTTGTAGATTAAATACAAGGTGTATTTTTCGTTCTAAAAATTTCAAGTTGAAATTTACACAAGACTAGCAAAATCCCGCGGTTTCACCCGCGTAGTCCCATTTCCGTGGGAATATCGGGATCATAAGTAGCCTATGTATGTTATCTCCCTGATCATGTAGATTTCTATTGGTAAAAGATTTTTTGGAATCGGTCCAGTAGTTTCGAAGATTACCCACAATATTACATTCATACACGTTACTAACGTTACCTCTTTATATTGTTAGTATACTCGTAGATACTAAGCCAACCTTGAAGTTACATTTTTAACCCAGCTGGGCTCAAACACGCCTTTGGCGGAAAAATGTTCACGTCGTTTTTTTTTCTGGTAATGTTCCGTAATAGGCCTTACAAATAGTAATTATAATCAAGAACAATGATACTTAAAATGCCTAATTGACACCTGTCATTATGTTCAATCAAATATCATCTTTATTTAGAGCGTAATGTGGGTCATTTCTCCATACAAACGTTTGGATGAATAAAGTTTGAGGTCATTCGCCTTAAGGTATCCCTTCATTTAGTTTGGATCACTATATTCTTAACATTTATAGCCTTTTTTTTCAAAAACAGCTGTTTTATCAGTGAAACAACTACAAAATTTTCTAAAAAAAGTTTAAATTTCCAAAAGTCGTAGAACAAAATAAAAGTTGTTTTTCTAGACGTCTAGAACAACCCCCTTTCGGCTTAATACCCCTACCTCGGAACATCCTGTATAGTTCAGTCAAGATATTGAATTTTATATGATGTTTAGATTACTTCGATAGGTATAGGTATTTAACTTTCATTAGGCGACTTTTGCCTGACGAACATTCATTCATTCAGAGATTCAAAAATAATATTTTGTTAAATCAACACCTAATTTATGTATCTGTCGTAGGATAGATAAGTTAATTTGCAAAAAATATAACTTATTTCAGTAAGATTGAGAAATATCAGAGATAACGTCTAATTATTTACTTATTTGCATAAAACCTAGGATTTTCGCAAAAAACCTGTTTATCTAATTATCCTACGACATATCCACTGTTCTGTTAAAATTTGTGTCAATAAATAAGCCGCAATCAAATCCTCCAAAATATGTACTAAGCCCTTGCTTCCATAAGTTCCCACGGACCTCCGCACTGTGGCTACTTACATCGTGTTTGGACAGATAAACGAATGTGTGACGTATCGCTTCTGGGGATCGCTTGGTACATAGATGTCAAAGAGTAAGTTAATTGCAGTAAGGCGACTAGAGCGTGTACAGACGTTGTTTAGGGCTTTTTAATACCCAACGGAAAAAGAAGAGGGGGGATTTTAAGTTTGAGATATCTGTGTCTGTATCTGTCTGTGGCTTTTTGTTTGATAGGTTGATTCTTGATTGGTATTCGGTCGCACTGCAACGGCGCGTACCGTTAATACCTAGGAATTAAAAATAATGTTATTTAAGGTCTTAGAGTGACCTGAAAACTGTAAGTCAAGCTCCAGCTATCTATAAATTGAGTTTCATCGACAACGGTCCATAGGTGTAACATTTCCAAAAAGATTGAACGCAATGTACCTACAACGAAATATTACGTTATTTATATCAAACTGTCGGCGGATAGTTTGATCAGTACACACTATAATACACAGATTTGGTAGCTGCCGCTATGTTAAGAAAAATACGAGTAATTTGTTGGGGTAAAAGTCTCTGATTTGTGTCCTATTTATTTCAGAAGCTTACTCTTTGTAATTCCTAAGTAAATATCTTGAACTATGTTTGGTGTCCTAAGGAGTACCTACTTGTGAATGCTTGTTTTTGTGATCAACGTGGTAGCTAGAATTAAAATATCCCTTACAATTTATGTTCACAAACAGAGCTATATCAGTTGTTTAACGACTACATCTTTGATTTTTTTGACTATTAGACGACTTTAAAGGCTGCTAGAGCAAAATTTAAAATACAAAACGTCACTTCCTAATCTACTATATAAAAATAAGTCGGGTTTTCCTTCCTGACGCTATAACTCCAGAACGCACGAACCGATTTCCACGGTTTTGCATTCGTTGGAAAGGTCTCGGGCTCCGTGAGGTTTATAGCAAAGAAAATTTAGGAAAAATTTAATTATCTATAATTTATAAGGCAAAACAACGTTTGCCGGGTCAGCTAGTTTGATTATAAGAAAAATTACGTGACAAATTTATCTAATAAAATTGCAGTAAAATACAAGTAGACAAATTAATAGTGACCAAAGAGCTGGCGGCTACTTTGGCAAACGAATAGGTATTGCTATCCAAAGGGGCAATGCAGCCAGACTTTTGGGTACCATACCTAGGAACTCATTTTTGGATTTATAAATTTTAATTATTTAATTTAATTTAGTGAATCAAGATGGTGTACTATTGGTTATCCTTTTTAGGGTTCCGTACCTAAAGGTAAAAACGGGACCCTATTACTGAGACTTCGCTGTCTGTCTGTCTGTCTGTCTGTCTGTCTGTCTGTCTGTCTGTCTGTCTGTCTGTCTGTCTGTCTGTCTGTCTGTCTGTCTGTCCGTCCGTCTGTCTGTCTGTCTGTCCGTCTGTCTGTCTGTCCGTCCGTCCGTCCGTCCGTCCGTCCGTCCGTCCGTCCGTCCGTCCGTCCGTCCGTCCGTCCGTCCGTCACCAGGCTGTATCTCATGAACCGTAATAGCTAGAAGGTTGAAATTTTCACAGAAGATGTATTTCGGTTGCCGCTACGACAAAAAATACTAAAAACAAAATAAAACAATTATTTAAAAGGGGCTCCCATACAACAAACGTGTTTACAAAACTACAAGGGAATTCTACGATGTGAGGTCGCTTCTGATTGGTCAAGTCAAATCGAGTTGGTCATGGAATTCAAAATGGCTGCCCTATCTGTCAAATATACTAGTCTGCCTTCACTGTCCAAAGAGTTTCTTATAAGTTTCAGATTTTCTTTGAATCTAAGTTGTTGTAAACCATTTTAGGGTTCCGTACCCAATTGTGATAGTGGTACGGAACCCTTCGTGCGCGAGTTTCGCACTTGGCCGGGTTTTTTTTAGTCTTATGACCCAAATAAATTTAAATAGTAGACAAATATAAAGCAAAAAAAAAAAACAAAAACAGAACTAGATAAAGTAACCTACCATTACCTATAATAATTAGTTTTAAATACAATTATTACAACACCATTGAACCCCACAATAATCAAGTAAACCGTAAGAGGCCATGTCAAATGCCTAAGGTAAGAAAGAACTCAAAACATCGTGTTCGAGCATAAATTAATGTAATAATACATCATGAGAACTGACCTCAGACCTCACGAAACAAGTTCATTTGTTGTCTTTTAAAATACCTTTTGGAGTTTCACAAACATATAGCGGTCATCTATAGAAAAACATAGGGGTTTCTATTATAATATAACTGTTTAAAAAAAATAGATTTCAACATCATTGAAAATTGCAAACAGTATAGTTTGCAATGGGTAATTTTGAGTGTATAGGTACTCAAAATGAAACTATAACCTACAACTGCCCCCTTATTTACCCGACTGCGCGACGCAAAGAAGGGTTATTTGTAATTTTGTAACTAACAAATCTCGAGGAACACTAACTTTTTATCCCGGCAGAGGGCGTTAATCGAATAATCTTAGGTTTGAATTAAGAACTGTCAAACAGATGTTTTTTTACAACTCTCGGCGCCAAATTGGCCATATCGGTCTCAGACCGAAAGAAAAAAAAAACTCGGCATTATCATTGGTGGAGGGCCATCATCAAAAAAAAAAAGATCATCCGACGCCAGCGCCATCTGCTTACAGCTTTGCGTGTGGCACCCCATTGGAATTATTGATTACACGTTATTTTTCACGTCATCCAGTCGCTGACATATCGCTATTGCAATTAAAACTAGCGACTGTAGCTGTCAAATTGTATGTAACTAAAACTGTACATGTCACTGAACTGAAACTATACAAGTACGTTGGAATTGCTATATCATACAAAATGACATAAGTACTTGGTGCTGATTTGATTTGCGTCATGTTGCGCTGTTTGTTTGAAAATTGCACAGTCTGTTCTATTGAAAGTGATGGTGACCTTTCATGGAACTAATAGTTCCGTGGACGGCACAAAGATCTGATGTCATTTCGTATGGTATAGCAATTCCAACGGTCGGTCATTTGGTCGACAAATGTGTCGAAGACACGTTAAATATGACAATTACATTCTATCGACACTATATTAAGACACGATTATGAGAGCAGACTTAAGACCCACGCCAGTCAAAATGATCTATTTGTAAACATCTTCTTTAGATTAAAATTTTGGAGTATTGAGTATCACCAGTTCTTTGGTACCTTGAAACTGAGGTGACCCTAAAATTTTATTGACTCTGTATTAGGTAATTTGATATGTTCATATCTGTTTTCTATCAAAATAGTTATTTATATGCATTATGACTTAATTCAGACTACATGCGATGATAGATTACTAGAATTTAAATAATATTTAGATTTATCAGTGTGTGAATTAATCTTATTTGTCAATTTTGAATTGAAAGCTTCTAAAATGAATGTGATTGCACCCATTTTAAAGTTTAGAGAGATTTAAAGGTATATTTACCTACAGACTAAAAATTTTAACTGTTATTTATTTTTGGATAACTTACTTTTCAATACATTTATTGAACCTCTAAATAATTTGTACAGTTCGCTTGAAATTAAACTCATTTTTAGGGTTCCGTACCCAAAGGGTAAAAACGAGACCATATTACTGAGACTTCGCTGTCTGTCCGTCTGTCACTAGGCTGACATGTAAGCCTGGTGATCTGTCATGACGGGGTGTATCTCAGAAACCGTGATAGCTAGACAGTTGAAATTTTCACAGATGATGTATTTCCGTTGCCGCTGTAACAACAAATACTAAAAACAAAATAAAACAAATACTTAAACCTTTACCGCATAGAAATTTTATTTTTGTTATAAAAAATACAGTGGATGTTTAAACCTATTTATAGCCTAGTATAAATATCTAAAAAAATCTAAACATGTTTCCAAAAAGTATATTTATAACGACGTTCTAAATTAGTTACAGGCAGCGTTCAGATTACACAGCACAGGCTAAGCCCAACTACTAAAATGCAAAAATTTAGGTTAAACTACTAGAAAAAAACCGGCCAAGTGCGAGTCGGACTCGCGCACGAAGGGTTCCGTACCATTATCTATACAACAGATTTTGTTTTGAAAGGTAAACTGCGGTTTACGATTTATGACGATTAAAAAAAAACTACTTACTAGATCTCGTTTAAACCAATTTTCGTTGGTAGTTTGCAAAGTAATGTACATCATATTTTTTTTTAGTTTTATCATTCTCTTATTTTAGAAGTTACAGGGGGGGACACACACATTTTACCACTTTGGAAGTGTCTCTCGCGCTAACTATTCCCTTTAGAAAAATATGATATTAGAAACCTCAATATATTTTTGAAGACCTATCCATAGATACCCCACATGTATAGGTTTGACGAAAAAAATATTTTTGAGTTTCAGTTTTAAGTATGGGGAACCCCAAAAAAATATTGTTTTTTTTCTATTTTTGTGTGAAAATTTTAATGCGGTTCACCGAATACATCTACTTACCAAGTTTCAACAATATAGCTCTTATAGTTTCGGAGAAAAGTGGCTGTGACATACGGACGGACGGA
This sequence comes from Idaea biselata, assembly GCA_958496205.1. Taxonomy (NCBI): domain Eukaryota; kingdom Metazoa; phylum Arthropoda; class Insecta; order Lepidoptera; family Geometridae; genus Idaea; species Idaea biselata. Next base: position 1,063,189 of record OY292402.1, read on the forward strand.
CAGACGGACAGACAGACATGACGAATCTATAAGGGTTCCGTTTTTTGCCATTTGGCTACGGAACCTTAATTACAAATAATGATATTTATTCAGTAACACCTAATTGCAATTTATAAAGAAACGTAAGATTTTGACCCAAATATTGTTTATTTTATACTCGCTTAGTTATTCAAGTGAGATAAAAATATTGATTTTGTGTCGAACGTTTTACTTAAACTATGTTTATTCAGTTATGTTTGGCAATATTAGTAGTAAGTAGTACGTAATTGAGTTTAAAGTATGAATATTTTAAATAGATATCCCTTCATGATTTATTTTTAAAGTGACACTTAGGTAACTTTTTTTTTGAAGACATTTTTGTGTCGGTCCTATTCGGTACGATGTTCCTGGGTGTATTCCACCCAGGGAATACAGAGAGAGGGAGCCCAGAGTCCGCTTAAACCCCATATTATTTTGGGGTTTTGGGTAATTGGGGTCAGCACAGTAGGTAGGTAGGTATCTCATCATTAACCACACCTTGAAATCGTTTTTGGAAACGTTTTGACATATTAATAACATTACATTATATTCTGGACCTCAGTCGAGTACCGTTTCTCAATTTTATACGTCGACGCTTCCGCGTAAGGTCCGCGTTATGGCTATACCATAATATTACAATACCTATAACTTGATCGCGACGAGACAAGAAAAAAAAGATCTTTTACATATTCCCGTCGAGAACTCCACAAACAAAATCCCGGCGCACACAGTTACTATCAAAAAATAATAATTCACTAACGCCTACTCAAAAGCAGCTTCTACACAAAAACAGAATACAAAGCGGCACATTAGCGCGAAAGTTTCTAAAACAAAAATCTCATCATTAAAACATCAGAAGTTTGGCCACATGTCGCAAACCACATTGGAACTACGAACTAATCCTACTGGAGGTCGCAAAACTCCCTAACAATCAAACTGTGATTAGATCCGCCATATTTGTCTGACACAACCTAACCTAACCATGCGCCGAGGCGAACCGACTATTAAGTAAACTGTGACCGACTGACAACGCACAGTGCTGTGTACTTCAGTTTAGGAGAATGTACATTCTCCTAAACTGAAGTACTGTGGAAGTCACAGTCGATTCCGATTGCGATACCGAGTCGCAAGCTCAACTGTGACTTCCACAGCAGGTAAGTATGGTACTGGTAGATGCCTAAGCTTATATGAAAAAAAAAATGAAATTGATAAAATTTGTTTGAGACCAAGAATTTTTTCGGCCTATCGAACGAAAATTATACCTAAATTGTGAAGTAGTATAGGTTCGGGACTGTGGTTAATTTGCTTTCGTACGTCAGCTTTCAGTTTTTGTACCAATTATGATTTTCGCGTCATTTTTGATTTTGATTTTGATGATTTTTTCGTAAAGATGCATATAATTTGGTTTCTGCTGCGTCTATTATGCCAAAAGTAACTACAGTAGCGCCTTTAAATTGCCTTCGGTTCCAAAATACCAAAGCTCTGATTGACGTCAAAATGTTGAATAATAATAATATGTTTAGAGTATATTATTAGCCTATTAAATACTGTCACGCCCTTTGGTCACACCCCGTAAAGGGCCCCACACATGCCCCACATAATAAAACAGTCCGCAGGCATATTAGTTCAACTTGCCGAGCCTCCAAGCTAGTGCCATGTGTGGCATGGGCGATGATAAAAACGAGTAGGTATGTCTTGTGAATTATCGCCTGATAAAACCTTTCAAGCAATGCACACTGAGTTGGTAACACAAAATTAGGGACAGGGAACACATATTTTCTATTCTAAATATCTTTTGGCACACTTTAAAATACTGTCTTGATGCAATTTTTTGTCGTTTGTCGTTTCATCATTGTGCACTTACTGATCCTTGGGTAATATTATTCAGAATTTAGGAATTATGTCGGCATTTGTCCGTAGCCTGTTTTAGATGTGTTGATAAATGATGTCCTATTTGGTTATGAGGAGAATTACACAGAATAATTTGGTACCTCCAGTCCCCACCTCTCCCCGTGGGTGTCGTAAACGGCAATGATCTGGGGGAGACACGTGAACCTGGAATTCTTTCCCGCGAGTAAACTCATTGTTTCCAAGGAGGGTTGTGTCAGGCAAGCGGCCGACTGTTAAAATATTGTTTTCAATATAAAAAAAAATAATAATAATAGAAGTTTTTAACTTGAATTCCAAAATGGAATTAGCTACATGCTAGAAAATAGCGTGCGTGTGCGCAAGCCAGTTCAGGCAAACAGTGATTTGTGTTCACATGATGTTCGCGAGGTCTACTGTTCGTAGAACTACAAGTCTAATGTGTTGACCCCAAAGAATTTGGGATAAAGACAGGAAGAGGAAAATAACTTAATAGAACTCTACGTCTTCAGTTGGTATTACAGGCCAAAATTAAGAGCCATTCTGGGTTCTGATCGTCCTAATATTATAAACGTGTAAGTTTGCAAGTAGGTACTTATGCAATTAAGTAATTTTGTTCCTTTTTCACGCCAATAACTACAAAACCGATTACAATGAAACTTGATATGCAGACAGCTATATAGATACCCGAATTAACACATGAGCTACTTTTTGATCCCGATAATCCCGCGGGATCGGGACTCACGCGGGTGAAACCACAGGGCGCTGTTAGTTTAATATAAAGAGAATGCATCTTACGTAAGTATTTTGTTTTCGTCTCTACATTGAAATAAATTCAAGTGCGGGGCGGTTTGGGCGGTGTTGGGCGGGTTGTGTGTTTGTGGATGAGATAGTGTTTTAAGTAGGTAAATTATTTTTTTTATGTTTATTATTTTGTATATTATAACTTATTTGAACAGATAGACAGACAGACAGAGTTACTTTCGCTCTTGTAATGCTAGTAAGGATTATTATAGTAAGTATAGATTATTGCTCCAGTTCCACTTTTCTTCAATAATATTATATATGCGACAATGTAAATCACATGATTACTGCAAAAAAAAATATACAAAAAAAAACCCCATGAGTTTCTTGTGTCTTCTTCTCATGTCATGGAGGTCGCGATCCGAAGACATAGTAGAGTAGATTAAATAAAATAAAAAATGACATGTCAAAGAGATATCTTGCTAATATCCGAATGAATAAACGTACTTTGATTTTTGATTGATTTTTGATTTTAAGTGTAATTTCGGTTTCGCTACGTTTTCTATTACTATAATAATAGAATTTTGTAGGCGTAATATTCAATCTCGCGGTTTGTAGATTTTTTTCTCAGTAATAGATATCTAAGATATTATCTACCGAAGGCCATTTATGACAAAAACATTAAATATAGGTACTGTTTACAATAAAATTGTGCTTGTAATCCACTACAGAGTTAACTGTATCCTCCTCTTTTAGAAGTCGGTTGGAATTTTAGACATTTAATTAAATAACTAAATAAATATTAAGTAAGTAATCACTATCACTATTTTATAACTCAAGAACGGCTGAACCGAATTGGCTGAAAAGGAGAGGTAACTTAAAACCGGGAGAAGGACATAGGATACTTTTAATCGCGTAAATCCTGCGGGATCGGGACCTACCTTACGCGGGTGAAACCCCGGGGCGCAGCTAGTAATTAATGTTTCTTATGTTTAATTGCTCAAGGCATTTTTACTAGAAATATTTTTCAAGGAGAAAATCTAGCGGTAATAATAATATCCATATTATCATAAATTCACCATATCACGTGGGTCCCCGTGTGGCGCAGTGGCAAGCTCGCTCGGCAAGCGAGGGCCACAGGTTCGAATCCTGTCATGGGGGAAATTTTGATGATGTATTTCTCCTTGAAAAATATTTCTAACAAATCGTTGTTTATTAATTATCTAGGTAATCTAAACCTACCTACAGAAATTATGTGATGGCGTTATTGGCGTTATTCAAATATCATTTCGACGTCATTTCGATACCATTGCGCAGTCTATCAATATCGATTTTTGGTGTTAAGAAACTACATCATAATTTAATGGTTAAGAATGATATTTAACTTTTAAATTTCTTAAATCTCTTCACAACGAAGTAATAGGAGGTCGAAAATGGCCTGAAACGCTTCAGGAAACGGATGATACGGCCGTGGCGCTTTGTTGCTCGACTTGGCGGGGGCATTGCCGTGCTCTTAGATAAAAAAAAATGCCGACACAAAATAAATGAAAATCAACAACTACCCATAATCCCCGACTCCCCCTCAAATATCTAGCTAGACCAACAAGAACAATTTCGAAAAACCACACCAAATTTCCCAACCAGAGAATAGGGAGCGACTTAAAATATTCATTTCTTAGTAAAATCAGCGGTAACTCGACAATTTCTCAAGACACTTAACTCTCAAAGTTTTAAGGAAGATTTTTCAAAAAGTTTAAAATTGGTCCCATTAAATGCAGGGCTCTATATAATTCAGGCACCCTCTTCCAGGATATGGTGTTTAAATAATATATTGGTAGATTTGAGAGAGAGCCTTGGATGTTAGAATTTACGATTTAATTTTAAAAATAAATTTATTACTCCATTGTTGAGGTTCTGTTAAGGTTTTTACGGGCTTTGAATTTTCTTGGCGTTAAATATTATTCATTTAAAAACTCTGTTTTAAGAAGCAAATTTATCAACGGAGTATTTGAGGTCAAGTAAATGTAAATTGAACGTTGAAAATTGAACCCGCAACCTTCTACATTGCAGTCGGGCCTTCGCTCGACGCGCCACTGAAGCCGTCAAAACACAGACATCTTAAACTTATAACAGACTTTTTACAGACCCCTCTTTTTCCGTCCAGGGTTAAACATACACCGATCGTTTCCACAGCGCAAAAGACTCGTTTGGCTCATCATCATCCTCACGATGTTCCCGGATGCATCCCTCTCGAGAGCCCGGGGTCCGCTTTCCTACTTCGCACGATTTTCGGCATCCCGTGTAGTGAGGCCATTTGCACGCATAAAAGAGTCGTTTGGCTAAAGCACGCTAAAGTATGCCTAAGAAAACAGGAAAAAAGTTTGAAAGAGTCAAAAATTCAAAATAACAATATTATTTTTTCTTATGTTTTTACTGCTCAAAGCATTTTTACTAGAAATATTTTACAATGAGAAATACATCATCAAAAATTCTCCCATAACAGGATTCGAACCTCTGCTCCTCGCTTGCCGGGCGAGTGCGCTACCACTGCGCCACACGGTAACCCACGTAACATGGTAAATTCATGATTATGATTTCTCCTTGTTTTTTTTACTCGGTTTGAACGCCATCTACCAGAACAGTTTTACAACTATTGACTGGCTCGGGCGGTTCACTTTACAGTTAATGCCTCCGACATGAGACGTCGTTCTTTCTCCTATTTAAAATAACCTATTTCCTATTTTCGTGGGACAATTTTTACCCGACCGACTGCGCGACGCAAAGAAGGGTTATTGATGATGTACTTATTTCTCCTTGTTGCCCTGAGTGACTCACTGACTGACTGACTAACTGACTGATTGATCTATCAACGCATATCCCAAACCGCTGATAGTAGAGAGTTGAAAACTGCAGAGTGTGTTATTTATACAATATTGGCATCCAATAATAAAGGTTTTTTGAAAATTCTCACGGGATCGTGACTTATGCGAGTAAAACCGAGGGACATATCTAGTACCTATATCTATAAAAGCCGGAGGACACAGCTAGTAAAAAATAAGACTGAATAGACAAAATTAAATAATACCTACCTATTCTTAATTAATTTCATCTGATATCATATTCGTTCTGCGGTTTTTCTTGCTAAGTAATTGTAATTAGTAAGGAAACTTCCGTCCCCTGTGGTCCCTTGATTATAAACCTAATAAGTTACGAGCTTACGGCCGAAGCTCGCGGCAAACTTTCTAGCTTCGGCTTTGGATGGAAGAAGACAATATTAGGAGTTTTGAATGTTTAATATGGGTACCTTTTTGTATTATGTGATGTGAAATTCGTTTTTCGAAAATCAAGACTTAAGATTAGATTACCTATAGAAAAAAAACTATAGTAATAGTCCAGGATCCCTGGTACATTTTCGCAAATTGATAGCTTTCAAGCTAGTTTTTAATTTCCTATACGAAACTCTTAAATTGTAGTAGATATCAGATGTAGGATCTGTTCTAATCTTATCTACCACAATCGAGAGTTTCGTACAGGAAATTGTTGGGCGTTCCATCAAATTGAAGCTAGTTACGGAAAATTAGCTTGATAGTAATCAATTGCAAAAATGTACCAGGGATCCTGGACTATAACGGGACGGGATTACCTATGGTATCTAGGTACTAGTACTACCTATACTAAGTAAATACTAATTATGATGTAGTGGACTATTTTTTAAGTCTACAAATTGTGTCAATTGGTAAGCGTATAGTTACCGCAAATTTTAGTGTTCATTCGCCAAGCCGTTCATTTGTGTCGATTGGTCAAGTCGTTCATTTGTGTCGATTGGTCAAGTCGTTCATTTGTGTCTATTGGTCAAGTCGATCATTTGTATCGATGTACAAGAAAATAAAATAGTTAACATGATAAATATAAAAAGATTAAACTAATCGAATTATCCGCCCCTTATCGTTCCTGGCGCAAAGGTCCCCATAACACTAGATGCGTTGCCACGCTGAATGGCAATGGATATCCTTTGCACCAAGAACGCACCACCACCACCTTTGTACCATATATTATTTGTATCGATTGGTCAAGTCTTCGAAAAGTGTCAACTGGTCCAGTCTTTTTTTTCAATAAAAGTTCAATAGTATGAAACACCTTAGGTACATATCCTAGTTAATTTAAGGTGAGACCATAAAGTATGGCAACAACTAGCCATGTATTAGGTATAATTTTGATAAGATATCATAACAATCTTTAATTAATTTTCCAATTAAGACTGGTGATTAGATAACAGAGATCAATAATTGCAATCATTTGTCATGTCGTCCAATGGCTTCGCATGATTAACTTCGTGTTTCATTATGTATCTGTAGTATACCTAATATAATTACTGCTATATTATATACCTAGTTCAGGAATCCTAGAAAGCAATACCTAAGTAGTAGATATATTTATGGATTATGATCCATAAATATATCTACTACTTAGGTATTGCTTTATATTGATGTATTTGCTTTATATTTTTTATATTGATGGGCGGTTGGCCGAGATTCTAACGTATGCGTTAGAATCTCGGCCAACCGCCCATCAATATCTTTTCCTTGCAAAAAAGAGTGCTTTTAAAATCGCTCTTACGGTGAAGGAAAACATTCAGAGGAATACGATGGGATAGCTAGCTAGGCTTGGAGAGAAGTATAGGTGCTGGGCAATTTTACTTCGTCTAATAAATTTTTTACATGGCAACGAGTGGTGAGCAGCTTCATTGCTCCGGTACTAGTCTGGACAATTTGATAGTGTCATTTTGGGCATGAGGCAGCTCTCCTTTAAGAGAACCGGACTAGTGATTGGGGACACGATCTGTCTAAAACAGATCCCTGTCGGATGCCCTACGGAGTGGCCTGACGGTACAGCGGACCCCTCTCTTTATACCTTTGCTGGTCATAGCTGGGGACGCTATAATATATATGCGTAAGTATTAGAAAACTGGGTTAGCTTGTTCATTTTTAGGGTTCCGTAGCCAAATGGCAAAAAACGGAACCCTTATAGATTCGTCATGTCTGTCTGTCTGTCTGTCCGTCCGTCCGTATGTCACAGCCACTTTTCTCCGAAACTATAAGAGCTATACTGTTGAAACTTGGTAAGTAGATGTATTCTGTGAACCGCATTAAGATTTTTACATAAAAATAGAAAAAAAAAATACTTTTTGGGGTTCCCCATACTAAGAACTGAAACTCAAAATTTTTTTTTTCACCAAACCTATACATGTGGGGTATCTATGGATAGGTCTTCAAAAATGATATTGAGGTTTCTAAAATCATTTTTTTCTAAACTGAGTAGTTTGCGCGAGAGACACTTCCAAAGTGGTAAAATGTTGGTCCCCCCCCCTGTAACTTCTTAATTAATGGAATGATAAGACTAAAAAAAGTATATAATGTACATTACTATGCAAACTTCCAACGAAAATTGGTTTGAACCAGATCCAGTAGGTAGTTTTTTTTAAAACGTCATAAATCGTAAACCGCAATTTACCATTCAAAACAAAATCTGTAGTATAGATAATGGTACGGAACCCTTCGTGCGCGAGTTCGACTCGCACTTGACCGGTTTTTACACTGTGACATTTAGTGACGAAACTGACTTAGTCTACCTTTAACAATGAGAACTGTAAAGTTGCATATCTATTTATACCTACATACCAACGCGACGCCTGTTTTAGCCTCTACCCTTATAACTCCTTAAACTGTACCCAGGATTAAACGGCTCGCCTTCTTGTCATGTCTTTCCTGCTAGAGGACATCATTAATTCACTATGCAATGTTTCTCAAATTAAGTGAGGGTAGGTGTGGGTGTATGTATACTGTATAGGTACCTACTTGTTTTACCTATCCTAGTTTATGTAAGTAAGTAGGTATGTAAACGAGTAAACTTTTAAACTGATTGCGATGACAATAGGTTATAATAATACACGGAAGAATAACGCAGATAGCTGAAGAACTGAACTAAAAGGTGCGCTATTTTTCTTTATCGCCAAAATTTTTAACTTTCTAAAATGTTGAACTTCCCAAAATGATAAATCTCAAAATGTTGATTATCCTGGTATTAGGTACTGCCAGATCGGGCGCAGTTAGTATATAGGCGTTTATATACGGACTAAGTCCGATTTAAATCATATATCAATCCTGCTTCCATCGCCGCTTTTATTTTCTGCGATAGCACAGCATTCCTTCCTGCGTGAGAATCGTACCTGTTATTTTCTACCGCCAAGTGGTTTGGTTTTAGATAAAAAGTCAGCATTCAATCAAATCGAATAATTTAATGAAACACCTTGTGTTATGCCGGCGCCTCACATGGGCTTATGACTTGGTTCCAATCTTGGCTAAGAATAGAATGGCCAATAATTGCAACCAAGGTTGCGGCCTCATATGGGCTCCTTTATAATTGGGCAAACACTCGTGCCAAGAGCATTGGAAGGCTGGACGTTCGAGCAGATATCATTTATTCATCAAATTTATTGCTAGCAAGTCATGTCGGACGGGACACTTTTCGCTCTGGCTACTTATGCCCACGCATTGAGCACATATTATTATTATTTAATTAGTCAAAGAAAAAAGAAGCCAAGAAAACGGCGATTCTGGGTGATAAACATATCGTATAAATAAACAAAATATGATATGTCATATGATAAACAAAAACATATCGCAGCACGTAAAGCACTCACATCGGCAGAGCGCGTACTGAATAGTACTGATGCAACCAATGTGTGGATCGAGAAGCGACGTTGGGCCCAAGTTGCCCCCCCGCCTACACACTTCACTCCCCTCGCCTTTGAACTTGTACAAAAAACCGACACAAGTCGGGTTGACATTGGCTATTGGACGAAATGTTCTGTTTTTATCCAATAACGTTCCAAGATCGATCCTCACATTGGTGTGTTGGATCCAACAGTATAACTTGGAGCCAACATAGCCCATGTGAGGCGCCGGCATTACGGTGACTAGACAACGAATATAATACTTATATTTATTTTTCTTTTGTAAATACATACATATTATACATAGAGGGACACCCAGACCAGAAACAAATATTTATTTTTTAAGCATGTTTTTATTTTTTAATACTTGCACCCGGCGGGAATCGAACCCGCAACCTTCTGAATTGCAGCCGTGCTTTCGCACGACGCGCCACTGAGGTCGTCAAATACGCGGTTGAAGGTTTGATTCCCGCCGGGGAAAAGTTTTTGCTTCAAAAAATAATACTTGTTTCAGGTCTGGGCGTCTCTCTTCGTATACGTAGTTTACAAAAGAAAATAAATAAAAGTATTTTATCCGTTGTCTAGTCACCGTAATACAAGCTAAGTTGCTTACCATGGGGCTCGATTACGCTGTGTGATGTTCACAGAAATAAAAGCATAAACCCTGGTTAAAATCTTGGTATTAAAAATAGCCTGTAAGTTAAATTTTCAATGTTATAATACTTTACAACACAACTTATTCAGGTCACTCACAAAGAGAATTTTTACATTGTTCGCAACAATAACCAACGAAACACGAAATCCTGTATTAGCATAAGAATTTCATCACGAAAACCCGTAGCTATAGAGGGTTTGTAATGTGATGTCTGTTTCAACTTTTCATATTAAAGGTACCTATTATTAATTCACATTTTTTATCTTCTTTTCGGATGTTGCGATTTTATCTAACTTAGTCTTATCGAAACATCAAGTAAATGTACAAGATTAACAAAATTTGTTACATGGACCTAAGTTAGAGCCAATCGCTAAGCTTATAAAAAAACTAAAACAGCGATTATAATTTTTTGAAAAAGTGGATACATATATCATATATATATATATGACTTAGGAATGAAACCTAAAAGGTTAATCCAAGATTTTTTTTTTAAATTATAGATATATTTTATTGTTTTACCCCCGTACTTGTAAACGATGAATAACCCATCGGGCAGTTTTATTGGGTAGATCCTGATTGTAGTTTGCCTGCCCGACTTCACATTACATAACAGACTGACCCGGCAAACGTTGTTTTGCCTTATAAATTATAGATAATTAAATTTTTCCTGAATTTTCTTTGCTATAAACCTCACGGAGCCCGAGGCCTTTCCAACGAATGCAAAACCGTGGAAATCGGTTCGTGTGTTCTGGAGTTATAGCGTCAGGAAGGAAAACCCGACTTATTTTTATATAGTAGATAAGTCGGCATTGTATGCAGATGAGGTTTTTGCCCTTATTTGAAGTCGGTTTTGAAATATTTAAAATTATTTTTAGACATAATTAATTATTCCTGGCAGGAATCGAACCCGCAACCAGAAGGTTGCATTACAGTCGGGTATTCGCCAAACGCACCACAGGGGCGGAACCAGACATCGCGAGGCGTGCTTTGCGAATGGTTCGCCTTCCATGCCTCGGGCTGTGTAGACGTGTATGCTCACAGTGAGAATTCGCATCATACGATCGTTGCGAACGCCGCCTTACGCAGCGTACTACGTGGACGATTGGATGCGAACGCGATCCGATCCGATGCGTTGCGGAAAAAACAAACAGTCGATAGCCATTGAAGTGGCCTACGTGCGTAAGCTGCGTTGCGGCGCGGCACGAATTGATGTGAACGCTATCTGTCGACTTGACATTTACGTCCGAACTAGATGCGATGGACGCCGCGCCGCCGACACCATATTTTGGGAGGACGATACGCGCGCACGTAGGACAAAGTCGCCGCGTCACACCGCACCGCACCGGATCGGATCGCGTTCGCATCTAATCGTCTACGTAGGACGCTGCGTTAGTGCGAGCCGTGCACTCCGTGTGGGCCGACGGGTGTTTTTCTATTGTTCGACTGACGAACCCTGTGCGTGGTTGTTTGCGTGCTCAGCTTGACCATGTGTTGTGAGGGACGAATGCATAAATGTAATCACACACACAACAATTTGCGACGCATGACTCGCGATGTCTGATTCCGCTTTAAGGGTAGTTTACCTACAACCTTAAATAGAAAACAGTCTATAGCTAAAGCCCGAAAGAGTCGGTCAGCGTCCCTCTCGTCCCGACACTCGGAACTCATATCCGGGCAATGTGTTTAGAGAACAGATGGGAACTATTGTATCAGCTTTTTGGCAATGCTTCTCAAATAAGGAAAGTAATGTTGCGATGTCTGTTGCGCGCGATGAATGCTACATTTTGTGGATGCTGTGAGAATAGGAGTTACGGTGTCAAGTATTTTGTATGTTATTGTATTATAAGCTCTTTATTGTTTGGGGGTTCTTGCAGCAAAAAATAGTAATAATAATAATTGCAGTCACTTTAGTCGGAATAATAAAATAATTGCTGGTACTCAAGTAAGTGAAACTAAAACACAATTACAAACGTTACATAAACGTAGTCATCGTTTATGAGTAAGGGGTACTTATAAACGATGACAAATTTTAGGTAACGTTTGTCACTGTTCAAAAACTTTAGTATCCGGCGGGATTCGAACCCGAACCCGATATTGGTAATTCGAACCAACGCGTTTGACCGTTTCGCCACAAAAAAGCAGTATTGCCTAAGTGTGGATTAACACTAAGAAATAATGTTTACCCTAAAAACATGTCAAATTACAATACGCTCCAACGAATTCCTAATACAATAGATACAACTAAATAATCAAGGAATAATACCAAAAAAAAGAAACAAAATGAATTCGCACTCAATCCAAACACAGAAGGGTCATTGAAACATCTTACATCGTTCTATCACGCCCACTGACCCTAAGGGAAAACCGGTACCACCGGGTGAAAAGGGATTCTGACAGATGACAAGCGATCCGAACGTATCACCTTGTTTGTCATTCTATTAGCAAAGAAAACATACTCTCGTAGCCTCGTAGCCCCTAATACTACGGGTGACGTCATAGATGGCTACAGTACACTCGAGGAGTAAATGACTAAGGTATTGAGTTTTGGCAGGAACGAGCCGAGAACATGACGTGTTTTAATTTTATTTTGGTGAAACTATGTTGGAAATCGGGTTAAGTTGTGAAATTTTGGTGAATGTGTACAAGTGTAGAAAAAAACAAAATTGAGTGTTATAATAAATAATAAATATTGCACGACGTTGCACACAGCGCAATCTAGCCCCAAACTAAGCACTAGGCTTGTACTATGGATACTAGACAACGATATACTCCATATTATACTTTTTTTGTAAATACATACCATATATAATACCTACATAGAAAATACCCAGACCAGATACAAATATTTATTTTATAAGCATAAATACTTGCACCCGGCGGGAATCGAACCCGCAACCTCCTGCATTGCAGTCGCGCTTTCGCACGACGCGCCACAAAGGTTGTCACTATTAAGCAATAGTGGAACTGGAGCAATAATCTATACTATAATAATCCTTACTAGCATAACAAGCGCGAAAGTAACTCTGTCTGTCTGTCTATCTGTTCAAAAAAGTTTGTGAACATATATAAAAAAAAACACTATCACATCCACAAACACACAAACCGCCCCGAGACCCACCAGAGCTCTTTATTACTCCAAGTACTTTATTTTGTCTTTGACTTCATACATACTATCCAAATATTTTCTTACATTCGGTAATTGATACTAGGGGTTGACTCGGGAGTCGAGGGGTAGTACGATAGTTCCATCAAAGCCACCGATATAATTATCCTGCTTGTTGTGTAAATATATAGGGGAATTCCAGCAAGTTGTTTGACTTCAATTTCTTTCATTTTACGGCAGTTTACTACGACAAATATACACGTAAGAGGACAGTCTTGTTCAGTCTACCTACTCTTTCTCCATACAAACGTAGTCGACTGCTTCCTCCCTGGATATCTGTATCTGCCATGACCATGCCCCTACGTTTTGTTTTTTTTTTCATTTTCTAATTAGAATACCTAGAAATAAAAAAAAAATAGAAAATATAAAAAAAAAAAAACGTAAGGTATGGACGACCATGCCCCTACGTTTAGATTTGTTTCTTATATCAGCCATGAAGCTGATAGTATGAGACTTATGGCATAATATCTTTATCCAGGGAGCAAACAGTCGACTACGTTTGTAAAGTTGGTATGGAGAAAAGAGTAGGTAGACTCCCCTTAATATTCTTATGTTTTATCGCTTAAGAGGAACGCCAACGACCTTGAAACTGAAAATCCCTGTCGGGCTCATCGAAAATTGTTGATTATTTCATGACGGAATGTCGTAGAACTTTTTTTTGTGTACAGATTCTAGGTGACATTGTTTCGTACATTTTGGTGTAGTTTTAAGACAAGAACCTCCTATTGGTGCAAAGCCTATTGAAATTTTAGACAAAAAATGTCTGATTTGGCTAAAATGTCGATTCCATACAAATATGTCGAAACGTATTGAAGCCTATGTCAATGTCACCTACAATCTGTACACAAAGAAAGTTCTACGACATTCCGTCATGAAATAATCTACAATTTTTGATGCGCCCGACATGGATTTTGAGTTTAGCAGGTATAGGGCCCTTACCTTAAGGCACTATACCTGCTCCTGCTTTCTACTAGAACTATTTTTAAAAGTACAAATGCATCATCAAAAATTCGCCCTTGACTAGATACTAGGAGATGTGAATGTGTGAACTTGCCGATTCCGTATACCTACTTTAAATTCTTTAGTTAATCGTCTAGCCAACTAAAGTATCCAAGGCCTATAAATGTATCAAACCCATCGTTAGTTTCAGACCGATTTCAAGTCAAAGTTTCTAAGCTTCAACAAGATAAGTGGAACCAATTTATTACATAAGTTTCCACATCTTATTAATTGTTTAGCTTCAAACTAGATACTGGAGGGTTGTTTGCAATTGATTAGGTATGATGGACGGTTAATAACTGAAGGAAGTGCTTGCCTAAGATAACCATACAAATACAAATACAAATAAATACAAATACATTTATTTATCCAAAAAAGAAAATTACAAGTTTATACAAACAGTGGGGCTCGCACTAGGACTAGCCTGTGTCGCAAGACCCCGATACCAGTAACTTAAACATACGCTTACAAATTAATGATAATAATAAGGCCGGATGACAAAAGATAATTTTGAAATTACAATCTATACTTAAATACAAGGCAAAAATGTATAACTTAACAAAAGAGGAAAACAATACAGAAGGAAGTACATGCCGGTGGAGTCCTCCACGCAACACCAAAATCTAAAAACCCTGGGTACGCAAGCAGACTCGCCCGACAATAGTACAAACCGAGGAAAACGGGGAGATTAGGTTCGCAGAAGGCAGAGCTACATAAATGTGAAACAAATAGGTACCTAGTTCTTTAAACTATAAAAAATAAATAAATAAAATACATAACCTTATTGTATCTTTACCAAAATGGACTCTGTTTCATCATAGTCAAGTGAGAGGAGCCAGTTCCTTATTTTAATTTTTGCGCTATATAGAGAGCAGGATGAAATATCACATTTCGCGATAATTTGACTGTATATGAAAGGGAACGAGAAATGCCTGAGTCGTTCGGTAAAAGCTGTTTTGACCGATGGAACAGTGATCCTTAGGCGACGTTTGCTTTTAGCGGTAGCTCTAGATTTGGCAAGATTTGGAGACCTGTGATACAACAGTGCAACCTTATGAATATAAAGTTTCCTCACTGACAAGGTCTTAGCCACTTCGTGCAGTTTTACGGTTGGAAATCTAAAAGGTTTCCGAAACATAACTTTTCAAACTGACCGCTGAGCTCTTTCAAGCTTCAGTAGAAATGATTTCGCAGCCCCACCCCACACGGATATGCAATAATTAATCAATGATAAACAAAGTGCGTTGTAAACAATCATAAGTAACTCTCTGTCAGCTCCGTCTCGGAGAAGTTTCATGACACTAATTATTTTACGTACACGGCCAGACAGAGAGTCAATGTGATCTTTAAATGTTAGTCTTTCGTCCACCAATACACCCAGGTATTTTATATTATCCGCTCGATCAATAGCAGTGCAAGAACAATCAGTAGATTTCTCAAGATGACATTTGTGAATTCTAACTATCGGCTCTACAGTTGGCGCAGAGGCCACAGTTTTGTAAAAACATAGAAATTTAGTTTTTGCAGCGTTCAAAGTGAGCAGATTATAATCCAACCACTCCGCCACCCTAGCCAAACCCGTCTCAGTGTTATAAATAGCCTCGGCCCAAGTTCTGCCCTTAAACAAAATAGCAGTATCATCAGCGTAGCAGACAATCTTGGCACCGCTGGATTCTCCCAACACTTTAGCTATGTCATTTAAGTAAATAATAAAGAGAGATGGACCGAGAATACTTCCTTGCGGCACGCCAAATGAAGTATGCATTACTCCGCTAGTGTTCCCGGCCACCGTCACACATTGCGACCTATTGGCGAGATAACTTTCAAACCAGGCCAAGGCAATACCACGTATTCCCATGCATTCGAGTTTACGCAGCAAGATTATCGGGGAGACTGTGTCGAATGCCTTGGCCAGGTCCAGAAAGACCCCCACACAACTCTGGCCAGTGTCTAGTGGCTGAGCGATTGCATCAACCAATTGGGAAACTGCATCCTCCGTAGACCTGCCCTGTCTGAAACCGTATTGGATCGGGGTAAACAGGTTATGATTTTCCATGTATTTGTGTCTTTTATTGACGATTTTTTCCAAAATTTTGGACAAAACTGGGAGAAGCGAAATAGGGCGGTAGTTTGAGGGCGTTGTTTTAGTACCACTTTTATAAATAGGTATGATGGACGCTATTTTCCAGCAATCAGGAAAAATACCGGACTGCAGACTCAGGTTGACAACATGTGTCAAGGGCTCCACAATCAAGTGCCCAACTCTCTTTAGCAAACAGCTCCTAATACCATCTAGCCCTGGTGCACTTTGGGTCTTAAGTTTTTTAATTATGTTAGATATCTCCATGGTGTCAGAAGGTGACATAAAAAAGGAGAAAGGTGACGTGTTTGAGATTAGTTTGACTGAGGCCGCAAGATCTTCCTGAGTTTTCCCAAGGTTAGTTAATATAGAATGAGCCAAGTTTTTTCCTACCGTTGAAAAGTAATTGTTAGTTAGATTTAGTGATTCAATCGGACAGTCTTTAAGTTTTGTAAGCGCTACGTTCGAGTTGTCTCTACCTTTCATTTCGCAGATATCTTTCACAGTTTTCCAAAGCTTCATCGGCTGTTTTCTCTGCTCCAGAAGTCTTTTTTTGTGATATTCCAATCTGACAGTCTTCAAGGCCTTAGAAAATGAATTCCTATGTAATTTATAGACCCTTTGTAGCACAAGATCCGAAGGATTTTTCTTACATCTTGCATGTAGTGCATCTCTTTGTTTCATACTCTTTCTAAGTTGCGGGGTAATCCAATCCTTTTTGATACGATTACGAGAGCTAACAACCATCTCTACAGTATGCTTTTGCACTAGTTCTACCAAAGTGTTATTGAACTCTGCTGCAGCTGCAGATGCGTCGGAGCACCTATAAACGGTGTTCCAGCATGTTGACTTTAGTTCGGACGATAGGGCTACATAGTCAGTTTTGGTGATTGCTCTGGGACGGTCGGAAATTATCGGAACAGAGCTGCACACTATACCAGACATTACTACATCGTGATCGGTAACACCAGTTTTACAAATAATACCCATTGCCTCCGTTTGAAGACCCACCATAATGTGATCCAGCAGAGAAGAGTTTCTAGTGGGTGAGTCTAAAATACACTTGAGTCCCAGTTCAGCCATCAAGCACAAATAGTCGTCAGTTTCATTGCAGTCATTTAGTATGTTTATGTTAATGTCACCAGCAATTATAAGATGATTTTTCTGAATCTTCAGATCCCCGACCGTAGAGTCCAGAGAGTTGAGAAATGTGTTAATTTTCCTGAAAGATGGAGAGCGATAAACGACCAAGATTGATTTAAGGTTTGAAATCTCAATTAGCAAACTATCAGCCTCCATAATTTGAGGCTCACTGACTGCAACGTCAAGACCCACCCTGATATAAGCCACCACTCCGCCGGCTTGGTTATTAATTTTAGATGACACATAGTAGCTGTAGTTTGGTAAGTTTCTAATCAAATGACAGGTGCCGAGGTGACACTCTGTCAGTATTACGATGTCGAAATTAATATTAAGTCTTTTGAATAAAACAAGAAATTCATCAAAATTACGTTGGATACTACGAATATTAAAATTCAAAATTTTTAGGTTGTATCGATCCTCGAAAACAGCTCCACAAGATTCAGCAATATCGAGAGTGCGGCAATTGACCGGAAACGCTTTGTCTAGTTCACTGTTAAGCTCTATGGTGGCCATGTTTTACGTAACATTTGTGTTAGGAGGTGTAATCTTGACCTGAAATAAGCCGCACAATCTATTGGGAACCTGCCGTTATAGTGGGTGAAACTGAAATAGGGATAATGTAGGTGAGATGATTGTAAAGTTCGGTATCCATTTTTGCGTGAGTATATATACATAATGTTGAAAATAATTCAAACAAATTACAAATACAACAAAACAATAAACACTAAAAATAAAGCACAGATATATATCTAGTTCATTGAGAGACGCGTTATGTCGCGTTACCAAATCTTTCCGTGAGTTTCTCCAATGTTTCCAATACGAATCGCGGGACTGCCATCCAGTTTACGCACATTGACAAAGCCGTTGCTCGTCCAACAGTATTTATACCCAGCAGCTCGCGCTCTAGCTCGGGTTTCTCGAAATAATAGCCGATTTTCTCTAGTTAATCTTTCATTAAAGAAAACATTTTTAGATTTTTCGTCAACAGTCAAATCAGTAGTGGTGAGTGACTTCCTGGACTTGGCTGCTTTAAGCAATTCATTCCGTTTAGTAAACCTCACTAAACGTAGGACAGTGGGGCGGCATACTTGTAACGAGCTTGAGGTCGTCGCACTACCAGTTTGTTTTTGTTTCGCCAGCTTGGGGCCCGCTCTGGATATCCAATCAATGTCTTCCAGTTTCAGGTCCACATTAACCTTCTTCGCTGCAACCAGGGCAATATGATGTACATTTTTGTTTGGGGACTCAGGAAGCCCGATAATCTCTATTTCATTACGTAGGTAGGACTGTTCCTGAGTATTTATCTGGTCCTGAAGTGACAATACCTGCTGAACAAGAGAAGATCTCTCTGACTCATAGCGGCTCTCCAAGGCTGAGACCCTCTCATTGGTGCTGGCCACACTCTTAATTACCTTTTCTAGCTTTACATCGATTTCTTTTTTAAATGAAAATAATTCCTCTCTGAGTAGACGAATCTCATCAGTAAGCGCCTGCAGATCTGATGAAGGCAACGCACGCTTAGGGGCAATTGTCGAACCGACAGGCTGCTGAGCCGAGATCCTTTCGGGGGTGTCGCTGTTATCACCCTCTCGCTTACTCTCACCCTTACACCGAGGACAAACCCACGAAAAAAGTTCTTGTTCGGGAGGGAGGGGTCCAGTGCATACATCTTTATGATATCGCCGCTTACAAGTACCACGGGAGCATGCAATATAGTTATCTCGTTTGAGTTCCTTTGAGCAGCTTGCGCAGTTTTTGTTCAATGTAACTTGTGTCGGAGGCATATTGTTATTCGTCACTAAAGATGCACGACGAATGATCTACTAAGTGAGAATACTGTACTCACTTTTCAACGCATAGTACTAGTCGCTCGGTGGCGCGGTGGAAAGGTACCTGGATTGTGGAACTCGGTGCCGGAGGTTCGATCCCCGAAGACGCACCGACGAAGTTTGCCGAATGTTGTTTTTGGGAGGAGATTTATCTTGTATCTCACTCTGACCGCCCACCAGGAGGAGTCACTCGTGTAGTTTCTTCAAGAAGAAACGAGAATTACCTCCATCAGTCCCGGTCCAATAGTGATTCGAGATGTTAAAAGCTTTAAAAAATCGGAAGACAAAGCAACACACGACCGCCTCGTACAGAGTTAACCAGCCGAATCATGATTTGATAGTCTCCTTCGTTTTTGGAAATCGGTTAAAAAGTATATCTATCTATGTATTATTTATTAGTAAAAAATGCTTTTTGTTCAAAAAAAACAATGCTCCTTGCAAGACTTGAACCCTCAACTTCCAGTTCTCTAGTGGGGAATGCTAACTGTCCCCACTAGAGAACAAGCGACAGGGTCAAATCCGTGAAATAAACGGATTATATATACCCAACCTAACCCGAAATCCTAATTAGGTCGCGGGTTAGGTTAGGAACTCGAAAAAATGTAGTATTTGAATTCCTAACCTATCTCTCTTTTTAATCTAACCCGATTTATCGTTCCTAACCGAACCTGACTAATCATTTCTACAGCAATTTTCCAAAATACATTTTTTTCCTGAAGTATATGGGTAACACTAAATTTACAAAACCCTCTTTTACCAGTTTTGCTAACTTGGTTGAAAAACTGGGGAGCTAAGCCAAACTAACTTAGTTTAGTTAAGGTTAAATGGACGGCTCCAATGCCCGCCTGTCTGCGGAGTGCCTAAATAAATGTCGACAGCAATGGCTCTTACTGTAACAAACAACGGGAGTCCATTGTTTAGAATATCTAGATTTCGAATTGCAAGTCTTTTCTGGAAGTTTTAGGGAAATTTTGCTATCGTTATATAGTAAGTATAGTAAACGTTAAAAGTTTAGTTTTGGTTCTAGTTTGCTTTGGTATCATCATCATCCGACCGATGTTCCCGGTTGCATCCCTTTCGAGACCCCGGGTTCCGCTTTCCTACTTTTACGTCTCCACTTCGCACGCACTTGTTCCAGTTTCACTATTGTTCAATAGTAAATATGCGACAATGTCAATCACATGATCACTGCAAAAAAACCTCATGAGTTTCTTGTGGATGTCGAATTCCGAATACACATTAAATTAAATTACTGACGATTCAAAGTGTTATGTAAATATTCAAATGAATATATTTATTTTATTTATTACCTTTCTTACGAAATTTTCTGTTACTGTTGTTGGCAATAATAAGTAGGTACCTAATAAATAAATAATCTAGAACCTGTAGCCAGCGTTATCTCTTAAGCGCAAACCAGACGGTGGCGTATTTACCCAATGGACGAAGGTACACCACATTTTTATTGGTAAAATACTATAAACTTCGATTCCAACGAAAATTGAGTTTTGTCGACATTTTTAGTTTACAACAATTTATACCTGACCACAGCGACGCCAAAAGGAAGGGCTATGCTTTTGGAAGTCTATATTATGTATGTATGCATATATGTTAGGTATGCATTAATGTTGCATTGTAGCGTCTAAACTACTGAATCGACTTAATTAACAGTCATCGTATACGCAGAGCATAGTTTGATTGCAACATATAATTAGCAATGGACAGAGGGAGTAGAAGAATCAAAGACACCCACCGACTTAGCTCTCAAAATTAGCAAAATTAGGCTGAAGAGGCTGAAGAGGCCATAGTGCAATCCCCGAAGACGCTCCCCACCAATATTTGGTTGAGGGGATCGCATATTACTATAAACGGTTAGAAGGAATGGTGGGGCGCGTCTTCGTGGATTGCACTATCTGTATCTCGAAGATTGATAACCGTTGGAGAGTAAAAGTCCTCGAGCGGCGGACGGAGTGGTAGAAGAAGTTAGTCGATGGATGGAGGTGGCTCGGGATCTTTATATGTGGCGTCGTATGGGGGAGGCCTAGGTTGAAAGAAAACCTACTCGGTAGACCGACGACATTGTAGCGATCACGGGGAGTCCTTAAATGGAGGCAACTCGATATTGGTGCGTCGTATGGGGAACGCATTTGTTCAGTAGTGGACACGAATAAGAGCTGGAATGATAAGGGAGTAGTGGTGCAAAAGCAGCACAAGAAACATAGTATGACTGCAGAAGAACTATACAGTAGACATACAGACCTACAACTGTACTTAATAAAACGGAATCGGTTATGCAAAACTTCATGCAATAAAACATAAAACGAGTTACTTAAACTGCAGTAACTTAACCACTTACTTAGTAAACGAATTATTTTTAATTTCAACCGGGTGTTTCTAACGTTGTTACGGTTCTCACGTAGGTACATCGTGCCAGGGCCGGTTTAAGGGTCAAGCTAGCCCTGGGCTGGGCGTTATTGAGAGGGCGCGTCATGGGGGCGCATCACCAAGCAGAGAAACATGTCTTATTAAGAGTAATTTTCACGATGTTATTAGGAGGTGTTGCCATTATTTTCAACTATAAAATTTAACCTTAGAAAGTAGGTTTATTATATACTTACTATGTGTATATGTTGTATTTTACTCATACTACAAGCCTTGTTTGTATTCAATATATACATTTTAAGTAACAAACTAGGCTACGGGATAAAACGTGACCTAATTATAATTATTCATAGCCTTATTAGTAAACGTGGAGTAAGGTCGGAGTAGTGAGAACGTGCTTTGTGTTTTAACGTGACGAGAACTTTCAAAGTTGATAGATAGAAACAAAATGTGATAAAATTATTCCACGTTTATTAATAAGGCTATCAAAGTTTATTTCACAGAACAGCACAGTGTATAAAGTATATTCTGACTTCAACATTGGGCGCCTTTATATGGATGCGCATGCGCAGATCCAATGGTTTACCTGCGCACCGAGGGCGCAAATGTTTCTTTGCAAATCTTGGTGCAGCACGTGTAGATAGTTACAGTAACAGGGACAGCAGCAATATGTCTCCTCATATTTTAATCAATATCCATCCAGTTGTTAAATATATTATCATCATACTTAATAAAACGCAAGTGTAACTCACTGACTGACTGACTGACTGAATGATGGACAACGTACAGGCTAAACGGCTGGGTGTAGAGACTTGAAATTTGGAACATAGGTTCTTTAGGGGTTGAAAGTGAGCACTAAGAACCGATTTTTGGAAATTCCACCCCTAAGGGGGTAAAAATGGGGCAAAACGTTTGTATGCAACTTCGTAACGGCTTGACCTAGAAACTTGAAATATGACACATAGATTGATATGGTGTCGTAGGTGAACGATCAAAAGTATTTTTGTCGAAATTCAACTTCTAAGGGTGTTAAATAGGGGATGAAAGTTTCTATGGGAATTGGTTCAAAGAGATTTCAATACTATTTTAGGGGGTTTGTACGGGGCTCTCTGATTGGTCGACGTGAAATCCAGTTGGCCATGGAATCAAAATGGCTGCCCTGTGAAGACCTGTTTGACAAATACTAGGTTGACTTCTCTAACCAAGGAGTTTCTACTAAGTTTTAGATTTTCTTCGTGGCCAAAGTTTTTTTTTTAAATTTTATTTTGAGTGATGCGGTCGTGGAAGTTATAATTGAAGCTACTTTTTGTTTGAATCGATTTAAGTGAATTTGAGACTGAGTTTGGATCGGTTTTGAATTAAGATCCGGATACTTTTTGCATTTTCGACTACAACATCGGTTTTAATTTCCATATCCGATTTGGTTTTTTTTCTATTTGTTTTCGGATTTGTTATTTTTTATCAAATTGTAATATTTGTTTGATTGTTTTTTTTTTTAAATTTTATTTTGTTTGTTTGATTTGTTTGTTTTTGTTAGGTTTGTTAGTTTGTTAGGTTTGTTCGTTTGTTAGGTTTGTTAGGTTTGTTTGTTTGTTAGGTTTGTTCGTTTGTTAGGTTTGTTCGTTTGTTAGGTTTGTTCGTTTGTTAGGTTTGTTCGTTTGTTAGGTTTGTTTGTTTGTTAGTTTTGTCAGTTTTGTTTGTTTGTTTGTTAGGTTTATTTGTTTGTTTGTTGTTAGGTTTGTTTGTTTGTTAGGTTTTTTTGTTTGTTAGGTTTGTTTGTTTGTTAGGTTTGTTCGTTTGTTTGGTTTGTTCGTTTGTTAGGTTTGTTTGTTTGTTAGGTTCGTTTGTTTGTTAGGTTTGTTTGGTTTGTTAGGTTCGTTCGTTTGTTAGGTTTGTTTGTTTGTTAGGTTTGTTGGGTTTGTTCGTTTGTTAGGTTTGTTCGTTTGTTATGTTTGTTCGTTTGTTAGTTTTGTTTGTTTGTTTGTTAGGTTTATTTGTTTGTTTGTTGTTAGGTTTGTTTGTTTGTTTGTTAGGTTTGTTCGTTTGTTAGGTTTGTTCGTTTGTTATGTTTGTTCGTTTGTTAGTTTTGTTTGTTTGTTAGGTTTATTTGTTTGTTTGTTGTTAGGTTTGTTTGTTTGTTTGTTAGGTTTGTTCGTTTGTTAGGTTTGTTTGTTTGTTAGAATGGTTCGTTTGTTAGGTTTGTTCGTTTGTTAGGTTTGTTTGTTTGTTAGGTTTGTTTGTTTGTTTGTTAGGTTTGTTCGTTTGTTAGGTTTTTCGTTTGTTAGGTTTGTTTGTTAGGTTTGTTTGTTTGTTAGGTTTGTTTGTTTGTTAGTTTTGTTTGTTTGTTTGTTAGGTTTGTTCGTTTGTTAGGTTTTTCGTTTGTTAGGTTTGTTTGTTTGTTAGGTTTGTTTGTTTGTTAGGTTTGTTAGTTTGTTTGTTAGGTGTGTTTGTTTGTTAGGTTTGTTTTGTTTGTTTATTTGTTAGGTTTGATTGTTTGTTAGGTTTGTTTGTTTGTTTGTTAGGTGTGTTTGTTTGTTAGGTTTGTTTTGTTTGTTTGTTTGTTAGGTTTTTTTGTTTGTTAGTTTTGTTTTTTTTTTGTTAGGTTTGTTTGTTTGTTAGGTTTGTTTGTTTGTTAGGTTTGTTTGTTTGTTAGGTTTGTTTGTTTGTTAGGTTTGTTTGTTTGTTTAGTTTGTTTGTTTGTTAGGTTTGTTTGTTTGTTAGGTTTGTTTGTTTGTGAGGTTTGTTTGTTTGTTAGGTTAGTTCGTTTTGTTAGGTTTGTTTGTTTGTTTGTTAGGTTTGTTTGTTTGTTAGGTTTGTTTGTTTGTTAGGTTTGTTTGTTTGTTAGGTTTGTTTTGTTTGTTAGGTTTATTTGTTTGTTAGGTTTGTTCGTTTGTTAGGTTTGTTTGTTTGTTAGGTTTGTTAGGTTTTTTTGTTTGTTAGGTTTGTTCGTTTGTTAGGTTTGTTCGTTCCTATTGAATATAGGAAACAATATTCCTATTCATTATTGATAAAATGAAGGATTTTGGTAGAGAATGGTAGGTTTTGGTAAAAATGGTAAGTTTGGTTGATATTGGTAGGCTTGGTAGAAAATGGTAGTTTTTGGTAGAATTGGTAGTTTTTGGTAGAAAATATTGGGATGTAGTTGAAAATGGTAGGTTTGGTAGAAAATGGTATCCGATCCAATTTCGGTTTGGGTTTTGATTTTGGCTTCGGTTTCCTGTTCAGGAGCCAGTTCCTTTGCCAATTTCGGTTTTCTTAAGCAATTTAAATATTGGATGGAACCCGATGGAATTGGAACTAACCGAGGCCCGATGAATTTCGGGTTACGCGTTATCATCATCGTCATAACTAGGTGCTTAATTTAAATAAATCTACCGATTTCAAATTTTGCTACCAAATAAAAAAAAATCATTTTGAATATACTACGGTACCGGGTGGAATTAAAACTATCCGAAGCCCGACGGGTTTCGGGTTCCCACCTAGTATCTTCATAAATCTTGTAAACTTTACCTCATTGTAATATTTGCTCTAATGTCTTTATCCAGGGAGGAAACAACGTGTGGCACTCGGGGACTGTCGCGGTTAAGCTATTGCGTAGCATTTTAATTAAAAGAAAAATTATAATCGACCGAGCTGACGCTCGGCCGATTATTATTTTAAAAGATTTCGCCTTCGATGCGATGTAGCTCGGCATATTTCTAAAAATCGACCTACATGGTAACCATGGCAACATGGTAGGCGTTGTTAGGTTTTTTTCCGTTACAATTTCAATTCAATTCATTTATTCAGTCAGATATCATAGATCCATTGTTTTGTTAGTAAGTATACCTTATAGCTATGTTAGTAACAAAAATATTCCTAATAGCATATAAAAATCCAAAATAATCAAAAAAGAAAAAAAAATGTCAGTCCATCAGTATCACATTAGTTAATAAAATAAAATAAAATTTTAGACATATAGTTACGAAATTTGTTCAATCAAAGCTCAAGGCCCGCGAAAAAAGCTATGCAATAGCTTAAAATATTTTGCCCATCATCAGAAAGGTTCTACATCCGTCCCTGCCTCACGTACATCTACCCACGTAGGATATAACCGTGGGTGAGGTGTGGCCTAATTTACTGTTTCAGCCGGTTTTGACTGCAGATAATTTTGTTGAAATAAACACGGAATTAGGGTGCTATTTTTTGGGTTGAAATGGCTTTCGAGTGTGGAATTGGAACGTGTCTTACGTACATTTATGTTAGCACAATTTTTGTAAATGTAGAATCAAATGCCGGTCAATTTTGGGTCTGTATTCCTTTAACATATGCCTTAACTATCATGTTTGTATATTTGTCTAGAATCAAACTCAGCTACATCAACTTTTGTTTTGATCTCTATGGATTTATTTTGCCTGCCTGACACCAACCCTCCTAGGGACCAAGCAGTTTATCCGCCACGCGCAGATAGAACTTTTAAGGTTTGCTAGTATCGCTCAGATCCCTTAGTCGCCTTTTACGACACCCACGGGAAGAGATGAGGTAGCCCTATTTATGCCGGGGCTACATGGCTAATCTCTAAGCCATTCCACTAACTCAATCCAGCGATGTTGATCTAGTGGTAGATACCCCGACTTTCATTTCGAGGTTGGTTTAGAACTCAGGCCGACCGCGCACCATTCTGCTCAAAAAATGAATCCTAATAAAATTTCGAATCTTATAATGAACCTGTTAACGCTACGACCTCAATATTCGGTAAAACCCATAAAACTTGACCTCAGTCGCCAAGTAGGAAGGCTGGAACCAATCTCACTTTATTGCCACATTTCGCCAATAACAATACCTTAATAAATCATTTTTCGTCTTCAATGCTTACCGAATGGGTATTTATACCTAACACATCGACGTACGTTAAATTTATGGAGTAGATGTACAGTTTTTATCGCGGTATCACTCGTTTAAGGATCCTTTTTTTTGTAAAAAATAATCTCGACTGTTAGTGTAGCAAGCTTATGGTGTGCTATACTAATAAATAGACGACTTCTGTGGCGCGTCGGGGGAGGGCCCGACAGCAATGCAGAAGGTTGCGGGTTCGATTCCCACCGGGTGCAAATATTTATGCTTAAAAAAATTTTTGTTTCTGATCTGGATGTTTTCTATGTATAATTTATGTATTGTGTGCGGCAGCCAGAATATTTGCGCAGGCAGTTATAGCAGCCAATCGACGATTATCCAAGGTCATTTCAATTTCTGAAATAAATTTCTCTGTATAGAAAGTCATTTTTTGAAAAATCGGAACCCAAGATACGTCTGGCTGCTACAACTAGTGCACGGAGATCAGTCTCCGCAGCCACATACATTTGCCTACACCCGCACTGGCTGGGGGCAGTCAGCTGGCTGCCGTGCAAATAGACGCGCTGTACTGGCTGCCATAGCCAGGATTTCGTGGTTGCCTAGTGCGCGGGCTCCCATACAACGCCATACATGTTTTACTAGCTGCCGCAGCCAAGCTGCCTAGTATGCGGGGTACCAAGTGAACCACTGAACACAAAACATTTTATAATCAAATTTTGACGTACCTACCTCCATACCATATATCTCACTAATAATAATATTTGTAATCAAAATTTACTCTACTAAATTGCAATAGTATGTGTGTAACATATATACATATATATTTACATATTTTATTTTAAGCCTAATTTGATACGAGTAGCGCCATCTAGCGAGCAGTAGCACAGCAAAGACAGTGAACCAATGAAAGTGTTGCTGTTTGGGAAATAGATATTTTAAAATAAATCGACAGTTGCCATTAACATAAATTCCTCACCGACAGATTAGATCAAATAAAAATAGAAATACCACTACTAATGTTCATATAGATTTAAATTATTCATAATTATTTATTAATAAACCAAGGATTAATATTTTGAACGACCTTAACTCAAAATATATCTTAAATATAAAAAATCCTCACACTGCATGAAGGGCTGAATGGGAAAAACTTCTGCGACTGCGCCTAGACTGACAGTAATAATATTTTTGACGTTGATCTTTCAAAAATACAACAACGGCCATGACTCGTCCACTTTTTCCTAGACTTTCTTGTGAACAGTCACGATTTGACCTATTTTAATTTTCTTAATAACATTCAGCTTAAACTAACTAACAAAGTTTATTCCCATTACTGGTGAGTGTTTTACTGTCAATCTTTTGAAAACTGCACTGCCGTTTCTCAGAAATATTGAAGGCCCACATGCGGTTGTCTTGTGTTTGTTCCTCGTACTACCAAACCTTATTTCATCTCGTTAGGGCTAAATGAATCCTTACGTTTTGCTTCGCTGCTCGAGGAAGAAACGCTTACACGAGATGATCCTAGCAATATTTTGTATGTACGAATGTATTTTCACATTGAAATAAGAGTTTCTGTTTGCACACATATTCCATCTGCTGAAGCGATGTGTTTAGCTTTGGCTACCTCATGATGTTATTTTCTTTGCACTGTCTTGACCTGTATGATTGTATTTCACCCACACTTTGTGTAAGACACCATGCCGAGACAACCATAATCAATTTTGTAAATCTCAATGGTCCGGCATGATGACTTGCATAAGGGGGCTTCCGGTGCTTGTCCTCATCTGCTTCAATGGCTTTCCAGGGAACACCCACGCGGTCCACACCCCGCCTACTATAATGCCTCCAGATAAGGCCCCGGAGGTGATGTCCATGGGATGAAGGAAGGAGTGACCGACCCTATAGCCACCCAACCATAAAGATGACGAGGACCTTGAGATAAGTACACCTAACATCTCTGTACTTGGAGGTATCTGTTGCTGGCCAGAAAGGCTCGGACCACCACGAACCCTTAGCTCAACGAATTAAATTTAACTTCTCGATCAATTTAACTAAAATAACTGTCTCTTAAAAGTACAATATTAAACTTAAACTTAACTTAACTTAATTAATTAATATAAAAAAAACTATAAGTAGGAACCTAGATAAATTGTTGTTGTCTCCTTATTTCTATTCTAATTAAAACTTATATTGTTTGTCACCTACTAGCTTGTTTCATTTCCAATTAGCTCATCTGACAGGCAGGTAGGCTAAAGTAGGAGTCACCTCCTCAAGGTGACTTAACTACGTGACAAAGTGGCGCCCCTCAACGTGGTTCTTTTGGTAGCAGCAGATACCTTCAAACGGTTGTTCTCTCGGTTGTGGTTTTAGGTAGGTCCTTAGGTTTGTGTATGTTTCTTTAAACAGATGTTGATGTACCTACTGCTTGGTTCTTCTACTTTATGACTTAACTCAAAAACTCAATATTATATTAACTTAACTTCAAATCTTAACATTAACAAGTCAAACTTAACTTGAGTTAACCTGTCTTTTGAAAGTGAACACCTGGTGGTTAAAACATCAACAATTGTAACATATTTTTTTTCTACTATAATATTATCTTAAATAAGAAAGCATAAGTGTAATTATAATAGACATAGACTGAAAACAACGGTTAAAAAACATTGTAAGGTAAGTGATTCCAAGAGCAGTGAACAAAATAATGAGTGATTCAAACACCGCGGTTTTACTGAAGAAGAGGGGTAATGTAACATATATACATATATATTTACATAGTTATTTTATTTTAAGCCTAATTTGATACGAGTAGCGCCATCTAGCGAGCAGTAGCACAGCAAAGACAGTGAACCAATGAAAGTGTTGCTGTTTGGGAAATAGATATTTTAAAATAAAATCGACAGTTGCCATTAACATAAATTCCTCACCGACAGATTAGATCAAATAAAAATAGAAATACCACTACTAATGTTCATATAGATTTAAATTATTCATAAATATTTATTAATAAACCAAGGATTAATATTTTGAACGACCTTAACTCAAAATATATCTTAAATATAAAAAATCCTCACACAGCATGAAGGGCTGAATAGGAAAAAGTTTCTGCGACTGCGCCTAGACTGACAGTAATAATATTTTTGACGTTGATCTTTCAAAAATACAACAACGGCCATGACTCGTCCACTTTTTCCTAGACTTTCTTGGGAACAGTCACGATTTGACCTATTTTAATTTTCTTAATAACATTCAGCTTAAACTAACTAACAAAGTTTATTCCCATTACTGGTGAGTGTTTTACTGTCAATCTTTTGAAAACTGCACTGCCGTTTCTCAGAAATATTGAAGGCCCACATGCGGTTGTCTTGTGTTTGTTCCTCGTACTACCAAACCTTATTTCATCTCGTTAGGGCTAAATGAATCCTTACGTTTTGCTTCGCTGCTCGAGGAAGAAACGCTTACACGAGATGATCCTAGCAATATTTTGTATGTACGAATGTATTTTCACATTGAAATAAGAGTTTCTGTTCGCACACATATTCCATCTGCTGAAGCGATGTGTTTAGCTTTGGCTACCTCATGATGTTATTTTCTTTGCACTGTCTTGACCTGTATGATTGTATTTCACCCACACTTTGTGTAAGACACCATGCCGAGACAACCATAATCAATTTTGTAAATCTCAATGGTCCGGCATGATGACTTGCATAAGGGGGCTTCCGGTGCTTGTCCTCATCTGCTTCAATGGCTTTCCAGGGAACACCCACGCGGTCCACACCCCGCCTACTATAATGCCTCCAGATAAGGCCCCGGAGGTGATGTCCATGGGATGAAGGAAGGAGTGACCGACCCTATAGCCACCCAACCATAAAGATGACGAGGACCTTGAGATAAGTACACCTAACATCTCTGTACTTGGAGGTATCTGTTGCTGGCCAGAAAGGCTCGGACCACCACGAACCCTTAGCTCAACGAATTAAATTTAACTTCTTGATCAATTTAACTAAAATAACTGTCTCTTAAAAGTACAATATTAAACTTAAACTTAACTTAACTTATCTTAATTAATTAATATAAAAAACTATAAGTAGGAACTTAGATAAATTGTTGTTGTCTCCTTAATTCTATTATAATTAAAACTTATATTGTTTGTCACCTACTAGCTTGTTTCATTTCCAATTAGCTCATCTGACAGGCAGGTAGGCTAAAGTAGGAGTCACCTCCTCAAGGTGACTTTCCAACGTGACAAAGTGGCACCAACGTGTGTCGCTCCCTGCACAACGTGATAAAGTGGCGCCCCTCAACGTGGTTCTTTTGGTAGCAGCAGATACCTTCAAACGGTTCTCTCGGTTGTGGTATTAGGTAGGTCTTTAGGTATATTGTGTAAGTTCTGTACTGCAAATGTTGATGTGAGTACTACTTGTTTGTTTCAATTCAACGACTACTTAACTTGTAAACTCAAAAAATCTTAATAATTCTTATCTTAACTTAAAAAACTTAAAATTAACTTTGCTGGGTTACTTAATTACTGTCTTAATAAAATATGAACACCTAGTATCTTAAACATCAACACTTGTACTTTTTCTCATAACAGTTTCTTTTAAAAAATAACCTCATATTATTGTGTACTAAATTCTTCTACATTCAAACAATGTAATGTGAGTGTGACTCTTCAAGCAGTGAATCAAATACTTAATAGGTGAATAATTATTTTATTTAAAATAACAAAACTTAAACTAAATAAACATAGACTTTATAAAATAAAAATATAGATAGACCACTGGTCAAAAAATTTTTTTCTAATTAAAAATCTTAATAACTAAACAAACTTAAATACAGCTCAAATCTTAACTTATCTCAAATTGCTAAACCAATTATGATGCAAACAATTATTTATAATTTTTTTTACTAAACTTACACAACCGTCTTCAACGGATACCTGAGACTGATGGCTTGCAAAAAGGAAACAATAACTTAATCCTAGAAAAGGTTCGGCACTTCTTAGACTTACTTAGACTTAAAATACCATTAATTTACTTAGACTTAAAATAAAAAATAAAAACTTAGTGACAAAACTTGAGTGATGATTATTCTAGACTTCATTAATATTGTAACTTATTATGGAAAACCACAATATTATACCTTGGCCTCTTAAATTAAACTTAATATATTATCTTAAATATATTATCTTAAATATATCTGTGACTTATCTTAAATTTAAGTATATCTAAGTACTAATACAGTTACTCAATATTTATGTATGTTTATACACACTTAAAACATTCACCACTTGTTATAACCTTGACGACGTTAACGATTAATATATCGGCGTTCGGCTTATGGGGATTTTAAACAAGTAATAGGTAGAATAAAATACTTAATATAGGGCGGTTTTTTGTGGACCCTTAATACAAGCCTTAAACACAAAATACTTAGGTAATATAGGGCGGTTTGTTGAGGACCCTTAATATAAGCCTAAACTCAATAGGGCGGTTTGCTGTGGACTCTTAATATAAGCCTTAAACACACACTCTTAATACTTAATACCGTAAGTCTCTCTTAGGACGCGGGCATTCTTAAGGTACTAAACTCATATACCGTAAATCTCTCTTAGGATTCGGATATGCTAGTAAGTGCTAAACTTATACTTTGGGTCTCTCTTAGGATTCCAGTATTCTTAAAGTACATTGGGACTCTCTTAAAACCCATGTACGCAATCATAAATCTCAGGTATTCACTGTAATACCTACCTTAATCTTAATTCAAAGGAAATCTACCTTATGAATTAACATAATAAATGCTATATGCACATACTTAACCCACTTACTTAACAACCAACAATCTTGAGCTCTGGGTCTCTTCCTAAACGAATTCAACTTAGGAAGACCCTTCTTATGATAGGATGCGTCATCAATTGATAAATAATTGGTGTTGCATAGCGTATTGATGAAGAATGAAAGGTAATGATGATAGGCAGATGTATACGAGTGAGTATCAGTTGTGTAGAATAGAAAAAGGATTTTTATCACAGGACAAAATCCTTTTACTGAAGAAGAGGGGTAATGTAACATATATACATATATATTTACATAGTTATTTTATTTTAAGCCTAATTTGATACGAGTAGCGCCATCTAGCGAGCAGTAGCACAGCAAAGACAGTGAACCAATGAAAGTGTTGCTGTTTGGGAAATAGATATTTTAAAATAAAATCGACAGTTGCCATTAACATAAATTCCTCACCGACAGATTAGATCAAATAAAAATAGAAATACCACTACTAATGTTCATATAGATTTAAATTATTCATAAATATTTATTAATAAACCAAGGATTAATATTTTGAACGACCTTAACTCAAAATATATCTTAAATATAAAAAATCCTCACACAGCATGAAGGGCTGAATAGGAAAAAGTTTCTGCGACTGCGCCTAGACTGACAGTAATAATATTTTTACAACACAACAACGGCCATGACTCGTCCACTTTTTCCTAGACTTTCTTGTGAACAGTCACGATTTGACCTATTTTAATTTTCTTAATAACATTCAGCTTAAACTAACTAACAAAGTTTATTCCCATTACTGGTGAGTGTTTTACTGTCAATCTTTTGAAAACTGCACTGCCGTTTCTCAGAAATATTGAAGGCCCACATGCGGTTGTCTTGTGTTTGTTCCTCGTACTACCAAACCTTATTTCATCTCGTTAGGGCTAAATGAATCCTTACGTTTTGCTTCGCTGCTCGAGGAAGAAACGCTTACACGAGATGATCCTAGCAATATTTTGTATGTACGAATGTATTTTCACATTGAAATAAGAGTTTCTGTTCGCACACATATTCCATCTGCTGAAGCGATGTGTTTAGCTTTGGCTACCTCATGATGTTATTTTCTTTGCACTGTCTTGACCTGTATGATTGTATTTCACCCACACTTTGTGTAAGACACCATGCCGAGACAACCATAATCAATTTTGTAAATCTCAATGGTCCGGCATGATGACTTGCATAAGGGGGCTTCCGGTGCTTGTCCTCATCTGCTTCAATGGCTTTCCAGGGAACACCCACGCGGTCCACACCCCGCCTACTATAATGCCTCCAGATAAGGCCCCGGAGGTGATGTCCATGGGATGAAGGAAGGAGTGACCGACCCTATAGCCACCCAACCATAAAGATGACGAGGACCTTGAGATAAGTACACCTAACATCTCTGTACTTGGAGGTATCTGTTGCTGGCCAGAAAGGCTCGGACCACCACGAACCCTTAGCTCAACGAATTAAATTTAACTTCTTGATCAATTTAACTAAAATAACTGTCTCTTAAAAGTACAATATTAAACTTAAACTTAACTTAACTTATCTTAATTAATTAATATAAAAAACTATAAGTAGGAACTTAGATAAATTGTTGTTGTCTCCTTAATTCTATTATAATTAAAACTTATATTGTTTGTCACCTACTAGCTTGTTTCATTTCCAATTAGCTCATCTGACAGGCAGGTAGGCTAAAGTAGGAGTCACCTCCTCAAGGTGACTTTCCTACGTGACAAAGTGGCACCAACGTGTGTCGCTCCCTGCACAACGTGACAAAGTGTCATCTCCGGGGCCTTATCTGGAGGCATTATAGTAGGCGGGGTGTGGACCGCGTGGGTGTTCCCAGTAATGGGAATAAACTTAATATATATGTAACATATATACATATATATTTACATAGTTATTTTATTTTAAGCCTAATTTGATACGAGTAGCGCCATCTAGCGAGCAGTAGCACAGCAAAGACAGTGAACCAATGAAAGTGTTGCTGTTTGGGAAATAGATATTTTAAAATAAATCGACAGTTGCCATTAACATAAATTCCTCACCGACAGATTAGATCAAATAAAAATAGAAATACCACTACTAATGTTCATATAGATTTAAATTATTCATAATTATTTATTAATAAACCAAGGATTAATATTTTGAACGACCTTAACTCAAAATATATCTTAAATATAAAAAATCCTCACACTGCATGAAAGGCTGAATGGGAAAAAGTTTCTGCGACTGCGCCTAGACTGACAGTAATAATATTTTTGACGTTGATCTTTCAAAAATACAACAACGGCCATGACTCGTCCACTTTTTCCTAGACTTTCTTGCGAACAGTCACGATTTGACCGATTATTAATTTTCTTAATACAATCAGCTTAAACTAACTTACAAAGTTTATTCCCATTACTGGTGAGTGTTTTACTGTCAATCTTTTGAAAACTGCACTGCCGTTTCTCAGAAATATTGAAGGCCCACATGCGGTTGTCTTGTGTTTGTTCCTCGTACTACCAAACCTTATTTCATCTCGTTAGGGCTAAATGAATCCTTACGTTTTGCTTCGCTGCTCGAGGAAGAAACGCTTACACGAGATGATCCTAGCAATATTTTGTATGTACGAATGTATTTTCACATTGAAATAAGAGTTTCTGTTCGCACACATATTCCATCTGCTGAAGCGATGTGTTTAGCTTTGGCTACCTCATGATGTTATTTTCTTTGCACTGTCTTGACCTGTATGAATGTATTTCACCCACACTTTGTGTAAGACACCATGCCGAGACAACCATAATCAATTTTGTAAATCTCAATGGTCCGGCATGATGACTTGCATAAGGGGGCTTCCGGTGCTTGTCCTCATCTGCTTCAATGGCTTTCCAGGGAACACCCACGCGGCGAGGTAAGTGATTCCAAGAGCAGTGAACAAAATAATGAGTGATTCAAACAAAAAGTGATTAAAAAACAATAAGTTTATTTACATAACAAAAATTTAAAAAAAGTAAACATAGACTTAAAAAACCTTTACAAATATAGACCGGCCAAAACAAATTAAATTTTTTTTTTCGCTTCCATTTTATTACATAGACATAAAGAAAAGTAAACTTAGACTTAAAAAAAAAACTTTTACAAAGATAGACCGGCCAAAACAAATTAATTTTTTCCCCATTTTTTTTACATAGACATAAAAAAAAAAAAAACAACATGTTGCCTGTTAAGTACTTTTCATTACAAAAAACAGAACTTGAATATGAAGTGCAAATACGGGGAACAACACCAGCATCAACAGCTGTGGAACTACGTAAACAGATGGTTAAATTAGCAGCCGATCATCCATCGGAGGACATTTTAGAATCACCTTTTGAACCAAAACTAGACCTCAAAGGTTGTTTAGACACCTTAAAAAAAGTAAAATCTAATCTAGACTTACCAGAAATTACTGAACCGACTAAGATACGAACTAAAAATATGTTAAACCACATACACAACCGTCTTCAACGGATAACTAGGACCGATGCCTTGCAGGGAGAGTACGATGAGGTAACCCGTACTTTCAATGTATTATCACAACACTTGTCACTGTTACAACCAGAGACAAACTTAAGTGCCCCGGTTTCATCAAATGATGATGATCAGGATGATCCGAATCAACTCACACCAGGTATACAAAACTTAATTACCTTAACTTGTGATCGTTCTACGAACGACATGACTAAATTGAAATTTAATGGTACTACTTGTGTACGTACGTTTATACAAAAAACAAATGAGTTTATAGAGGCTAGAAATATAAACTCAAAGAAACTTTTAAGCTATGCTTATGACATATTTCAAGACCAGGCCCTCCATTGGTATAGGCGCCATAAGGATAGGGTAAACTCGTGGTCCGAATTAACCACTCTTTTAATCAGAGATTTCGGAGACTCAGATTACGAATATAAGCTTATAGATGAAATCAGATCACGAACTCAAGGGGAACGTGAAACTATAACTATTTATATATCAATAATGCACGGACTTTTCTCCAAGCTTTCAAAACCATTCTTAGAGTCAGAACAATTAGAAATTTTATTACATAATATTAGGCCTTGTTATGCTAATGCACTTGCAACAACACTTACTCAAATAACAACTATTGACAAGTTGCAGTCGGTTTGCCGAAATTATGAAATAGTGATGCATAGGTTTTCGAAATTTAGTGAGCCACCAAAGGTAACAGCTGATACTTTGGCACAGGATTACGCTTACAAGCAAGAGAATAGGCATATTAATAGGCAAATTAACTATCAACAAAATAGAGGTCAACATTATAACAGAAACATTAACTCTATCAATATAACAAAAAGTAATTACTGTTATAGGTGTCATACAAATGCACACAATTTTTATGAGTGCAAGGCTTCTCGTGAAATAAAATGCTTTCGTTGTGGCAAGCCGGGTGTGAAACAACCAGATTGTCCTAAATGTGGCCTACATTCAAAACAAAAAAACTAGTTAGGCAGAATTGTAGTGCAGCTACAATTCTGCAGACTGGAATGGGAGACATGGCTTGCTTTTATAAATAAATTCTCAACCTTTTATAGGCTAACTACAATTCTGCAAAGTAAACCTAAAGATGACCCTAGACCATATGTCGACATTTTAATAAACAACACAAGGGCTTGTGGATTACTTGACTCGGGTGCAGCTGTTTCAATTATTGGAAATAACGCACATAAGCTTTTACTTGACTTAAAAATTTTACACGACAACGAAACAACTAAAATGGTTGCAGCAGGTGGACAACCACTAGCTAGCATCGGTTATATGGATCTTCCTGTAACTTTTGAAAAACAATTCCACATTATTAAAGCCTATGTTGTTCCACAAGTAGATTCATCACTTATACTTGGCATTGATTTCTGGCAAAAGTTCCATATTTGTCCCAAGTATATTAACACGATTACTTTATCATCATCACTACTCTCGGAAATCAGTGTGAAGAATAATGAAACACACATTCACTCATACAACAACTTGACAGGGACTCAAAAATCATTAGCTGATAATGTCATAGACCAATTTAAATCGGTTTCTTCGAATGAAAAAGGCTTAGGCAGAACAAACTTAATAATTCACAGGATAGATACCGGTGATTCCTTACCAATTCGTCAACGCTACTATAGGATGTCTCCAGAGAAGATGAGCATTTTGAGAGAGCAGGTCGATGAAATGCTGACCTTGGATGTTGTCGAGCCCTGCGAGTCTGCATGGTCTTCTCCAGTTCTCGTAGTGAAAAAGAAGAACGGTCAACCTAGATTTTGCCTCGACAGTAGAAAACTGAATGCTGTCACTAAACGAGATGCTTACAATCTACCTTATGTATCTGAGATCCTGGATAATCTACGGGAAGCAAAGTATTTAACAAGTATAGACCTATCTAAAGCATTTTGGCAAATACCTATAGCACCAGAGGATCGCGACAAGACGGCGTTCTACATTCCAGGCCGGGGAACTCTCCGTTTCAAAACCACCGCCTTCGGGTTGACCAACGCACCAGCTACGCAACAGAGACTGGTCGATATGCTGTTCAACGACATGGAATCGAAGACATTTGCGTACCTAGATGATATTGTGGTGGCAAATAGCACCTTTGACGAGCACGTGGCAGCGCTCCTGAAGGTGTTAGAGAAGTTACGACAGGCTAACCTTACTGTAAACTTTGAAAAGTGTAAATTCTTTAGAAACGAACTAAAATACTTAGGGTACGTAGTAGATGAGCGAGGTTTGCGTACAGATCCTGAAAAAGTGCAGGCTATTCTTAATTTTCCCACTCCTACCACAAGAAAAGAGCTAAAAAGATTCCTAGGAACTGCAACTTGGTACCGAAGATTCGTACCCAACTTCAGCACTATCGCTGGACCCCTTAATAAACTCACTTCTAATAAGAAAAAAGCCCCTCCATTCCAATGGAATATAGAAGCCAACATCGCATTCAATGCCTTAAAAGAATGTTTAGTATCTGCACCAGTTCTAGCCTGCCCAGATTACTCGAAACCATTCGAAGTTCATACTGATGCCAGCAATTACGGCATTGGCGCTATGTTGACTCAGACTACCGAAGGTAAAGAGCACCCAGTAGCTTATATGAGCAGAACCTTGACAAAAAAACGAAAGGAACTACAGCGTAACTGAAAGGGAAGCACTAGCAGTTATTTGCGCTCTCGAACACTGGAGATGCTACCTCGAAAATGGTCATACTTTCACGGTCTATACTGATCATTCGGCCCTAAAGTGGTTTTTAACTATTGAAAATCCAACTGGTCGCTTAGCGCGCTGGGGAGTGCGGCTATCAGCTTTCAACTTCGAAATGAAGCATAGAAAAGGAGCCGATAATGTAATCCCAGACGCACTCTCACGAGCTCTACCTATATCAGCAAGCTCACTTTCTAAATCTTATCACACGACAAAGGACGACTGGTACAGAAAGACCTATAATGGTTGTCTGACTACACCAACTAGTTATCCGAATTTTGTCATAAAAAATGATTCTCTTTATCGTCACACAAAGAACTTGAAAAATCATTACCAATTGAACTCAGAGTTCGCGTGGAAAGAAGTAGTACCTAAAGAGTTTCGCGACGACATCATTCGTGAGAACCACTCAGAACCAACCGCTGGTCACCTTGGTATATTCAAAACTTATAGGCGACTTGCTTTGAATTATTACTGGCCAGGAATGTACCAGGATACCGTCAATCATGTAACTGCATGTACAACCTGTATATCTTACAAGGCACAAAATCATACTACCTTAGGAGAAATGGGTCGCCCCAAACAGTGCTCCCGACCTTTCCAAATGATATCAATTGACTTCGTTGGACCACTACCAACCACACGTAAGCAAAACAGTTACATGCTTGTGATAACATGCTGTTTCTCAAAATTTTGTCTGATTTTTCCCTTACGCCGTGCAACATCGGATGCCGTCGTTAAGGTTCTAGAAGAATCAGTCTTCTTAACACACGGAATTCCGCAAACAGTATTCCTAGACAATGGGTCACAATTTATTAGCTCAACAACTGATGGTCTGTTTAAAAAGTACAAAATACCAAACATTTACTTTACACCAAAATATACGCCACAGGTAAACACAGTAGAGCGCTATAATAAAACAATCATCACTTGTTTAGCTACCTTTGTTGATAATGACCACCGCTCGTGGGATACTTTTGTACCTAAAATACAATTTGCGATTAACAATTCTGTTAATGAGGTAACGGGCTATACCCCGTCCTTTCTTGTTTACGGACGAGAACTTGTCTTATGCGGATCCCACTACACGGATACCGACTTAGGTAAAGAGATTTTTTTCTTACCACGTGATATATATGCCGAAAATATCGGATGTCTTTCTTCAGTATTTGACCGCGTGCAGTCAGCACTATGGCAGGCACACGCTAAGAATACTGCTCATTATAACTTACGTAGGAAACCACTAGAATTTAATGTAGGAGACTTAGTCTATAAGCACACATATTTACTAAGCGATAAAGATAAATACTTTAGTAAGAAACTAGCACCTAAATATATCAAATGTAGGGTTAAGGAAAAACGTTCACCACTAGTTTATGTCCTTGAAGACGTTAACGGTAAAGATATCGGCGTTTGGCATATAAAGGATTTTAAACAAATAAAAGGTAGGAACTAATAGGAAATAGTTTACTTAAATTAGGAGTACCTACTAATAGTAGGGCTGCCAACAATTATCTCACTAATTCAATTCGTTCTATTTCATTTATTCAACTGTTAACACTAACAAAACTAACAATGCTCCTCATACTAACAACACTAACATTATTATCCTACGCATACTAACAAAACTAACAATATATATATGTAATTATAAAGAACAACATCAAATATCAAAAAAACAAAACCCATCTGGGCGGTCAGGTTAAACAATGAGCACACTGTATTTTTACAAAATTGGATTCCTTCTATTTAAATACTAAGATGAGTAAGGTGGACTTTAAAACTAATAACAATAAAAAGTCTGTACCCAGGGAAATATCATTATTAAAAAAAAAATTGGTAGGTAGTTTGTAAAGCCACAGTATTTAGTAACAAACATTACTCATTACTCTCATTATTATTGTACAGTTGGCAGCCTAACTAAAGGAGTACATAGGTTAATTATTAGAATAGTCAGTAATAAGTAGAATAAAATACTCTCATAGTAATACTAATAATATTAAATTCAATATAGGGCGGTTAGTTGAGGACCCTTAATATAAGCCTAAACTCAATAGGGCGGTTTGCTGTGGACTCTTAATATAAGCCTTAAACACATACTCTTAACACTTAATACCGTAAGTCTCTCTTAGGACGCGGGCATTCTTAAGGTACTAAACTCATATACCGTAAATCTCTCTTAGGATTCGGATATGCTAGTAAGTGCTAAACTTATACTTTGGGTCTCTCTTAGGATTCCAGTATTCTTAAAGTACATTGGGACTCTCTTAAAACCCATGTACGCAATCATAAATCTCAGGTATTCACTGTAATACCTACCTTTATCTTAATTCAAAGGAAATCTACCTTATGAATTAACATAATAAATGCTATATGCACATACTTAACCCACTTACTTAACAACCAACAATCTTGAGCTCTGGGTCTCCTCCTAAACGAATTCAACTTAGGAAGACCCTTCTTATGATAGGATGCGTCATCAATTGATAAATAATTGGTGTTGCATAGCGTATTGATGAAGAATGAAAGGTAGTGATGATAGGCAGATGTATACGAGTGAGTATCAGTTGTGTAGAATAGAAAAAGGATTTTTATCACAGGACAAAATCCTTTTACTGAAGAAGAGGGGTAATGTAACATATATACATATATATTTACATATTTTATTTTAAGCCTAATTTGATACGAGTAGCGCCATCTAGCGAGCAGTAGCACAGCAAAGACAGTGAACCAATGAAAGTGTTGCTGTTTGGGAAATAGATATTTTAAAATAAATCGACAGTTGCCATTAACATAAATTCCTCACCGACAGATTAGATCAAATAAAAATAGAAATACCACTACTAATGTTCATATAGATTTAAATTATTCATAATTATTTATTAATAAACCAAGGATTAATATTTTGAACGACCTTAACTCAAAATATATCTTAAATATAAAAAATCCTCACACTGCATGAAGGGCTGAATGGGAAAAACTTCTGCGACTGCGCCTAGACTGACAGTAATAATATTTTTGACGTTGATCTTTCAAAAATACAACAACGGCCATGACTCGTCCACTTTTTCCTAGACTTTCTTGTGAACAGTCACGATTTGACCTATTTTAATTTTCTTAATAACATTCAGCTTAAACTAACTAACAAAGTTTATTCCCATTACTGGTGAGTGTTTTACTGTCAATCTTTTGAAAACTGCACTGCCGTTTCTCAGAAATATTGAAGGCCCACATGCGGTTGTCTTGTGTTTGTTCCTCGTACTACCAAACCTTATTTCATCTCGTTAGGGCTAAATGAATCCTTACGTTTTGCTTCGCTGCTCGAGGAAGAAACGCTTACACGAGATGATCCTAGCAATATTTTGTATGTACGAATGTATTTTCACATTGAAATAAGAGTTTCTGTTTGCACACATATTCCATCTGCTGAAGCGATGTGTTTAGCTTTGGCTACCTCATGATGTTATTTTCTTTGCACTGTCTTGACCTGTATGATTGTATTTCACCCACACTTTGTGTAAGACACCATGCCGAGACAACCATAATCAATTTTGTAAATCTCAATGGTCCGGCATGATGACTTGCATAAGGGGGCTTCCGGTGCTTGTCCTCATCTGCTTCAATGGCTTTCCAGGGAACACCCACGCGGTCCACACCCCGCCTACTATAATGCCTCCAGATAAGGCCCCGGAGGTGATGTCCATGGGATGAAGGAAGGAGTGACCGACCCTATAGCCACCCAACCATAAAGATGACGAGGACCTTGAGATAAGTACACCTAACATCTCTGTACTTGGAGGTATCTGTTGCTGGCCAGAAAGGCTCGGACCACCACGAACCCTTAGCTCAACGAATTAAATTTAACTTCTCGATCAATTTAACTAAAATAACTGTCTCTTAAAAGTACAATATTAAACTTAAACTTAACTTAACTTAATTAATTAATATAAAAAAAACTATAAGTAGGAACCTAGATAAATTGTTGTTGTCTCCTTATTTCTATTCTAATTAAAACTTATATTGTTTGTCACCTACTAGCTTGTTTCATTTCCAATTAGCTCATCTGACAGGCAGGTAGGCTAAAGTAGGAGTCACCTCCTCAAGGTGACTTAACTACGTGACATGTGTTGATTAATGTTATCAAAATCTAATAGATAGGAAAACAGATCAACAGTGTAAGCAAATATAACACACACTAGATACAAATAATATGTAAGTAGGTAGATCAAACTCAGTATACCTATCTACAACTCATACAAACAGCCATACCAGCAGTACCTTGAAATACGTAGCATATCCACTCCATATGTATAATTTATGTGGTAGGTGTTTCAACATCGGCGGCAAATGGGCGAAACCTCTACACCTGTCGATATAGCCCTATAATTCACAATCGCATCTTCGTATACAAATAGTTCTACTCGCATTCTGTTACGGGACGAGAGATCGTTTGGGACTTTCTTAAAGTTACCGGTTATTATTTGTGTTGTGTCAAGTCGAATTAGGATAGATTTTTTTTTGTTTTCGCGATGATGTATTTAAATTAAAAACATTTTTGGGTTTTAATCACGTGGTGTTTATTACTTTTAGCATTGTTTCAACGCTCAACGTTTCGAGAACTTTATAGGTCATTTCCTCAGGATTGACTGAATAAAAATAAATGCCGAACAAAAATTTTACTGTGAATACTTATTATAGATTATCAGAATAAAAAAAAAAACTTTCTTGTATCGTTATCTCATTGGAGGACCTAGTTCTTCGGAACATCTTTCAATGCCTTCAGCCGCAGCCTTCTGGCTTAGCCTATTGTTTTGAAGATACATAAGTATCCTAAATTACATAATAAGACGATTCAAAGTGACTATGTGAAGGTGTTCGAATTGTAATGGTTAACGAAAATTTGATTGAAAACCTGACAATGTTATGA
Source organism: Idaea biselata (assembly GCA_958496205.1). Classification (NCBI taxonomy): domain Eukaryota; kingdom Metazoa; phylum Arthropoda; class Insecta; order Lepidoptera; family Geometridae; genus Idaea; species Idaea biselata. Next base: position 1,106,596 of record OY292402.1, read on the forward strand.
AATAATGAAAATTATTTTTCCTTTTTAATTGCAACTGTTTATTTTGATAAATATACCTAAAGTGTAGTTGAGTGAGTATATTTAACAAAACAAACCATTATCTTTTTTTGTTTCAATAGTGCAACGTACAAAACTCTTCCCTAATCGAAATACAGCCAGCAAACCCAATCTGACACCGACACGTGTTCGTCAAACGTTATCAAGCCGTTTGTCAAAAACACTAAATTCACACAGCAACAGTAACATTCAGAGGTCTTTATTGCGTCTATATTTCAACGTTCACGTTGCGATCCTGATATTATTTAGGGGTTTCTGCCTCTGCCTAGATATGTGTAGGTATAACTGGGTAGGTAAACCTACTTCAAATTTCCCGTAACGTCATAATCGAGGGATGATCTATAGTTTAGACGTAAAGGTCCAATATTGTTATTGTGTGAGATACCATTTAATTTTTAAACTTAACCAATTATCTGCTCTTTCTCATCCTAACAAGTAATCCTAAGTCAAACGCCAACCTACACAAATATTATAAAGGGGAAAGATTTGAATTTTTGTGTGTGTATGTTTGTAATGAATAAACTCAAAAACTACTAGATCTATTTCAAAAATTCTTTGACCAAAAGAACAATACATTATCGAGGATTAATAGAGGCTACTTTTGATTCCGATATTCCTACGGGATCGGGACTTACGCGGATGAATCCCCGGGACGCAGCTAGTTCTCTTATAAACAAAGTAACAATATTGTCATCGTTGCATCGGTTAATTTCGCTTAAAAAGATCATAAAATATGTTGAAGACACTGAAGATATCACCTCTATAGTACACACATCAAATTGCAAAACCAAAAATAGGTGGGATAATATGTAGGTATCTAAGTTTTCCTTAAAATTCACTTAGAGAAAAGAACCCGGTTCCTTAGTTGTATTCTTTCCGAATCACTAAGCTCTATTCTTTATATAAACCCTCTGATATATCACGAGAATGTGTTTTTAATTCCGAGTCGGGACAGGATCTTAGCTGGAGTGCAGAACTGAGTTCTCAGATACGTGAACTGGCCGGCGCCCTTCGTTTCGTGTACTACGAATATTTGGATGTGGTCGTTTTTAAGAGGACAGTCTACCTATACTCTTTTTCTATACAAACTTAGTCGACTGTTTCTTCCAGATTAGAGCAAATATGTTTATGCCATAAAACCTGTCCAAGATCATGCCCCTACATTTTAGTTCTTTTAATTTTCTAATTAAAATTTTAAAAAATTAGAATACGAATAAAATCAAAACGTAGGGGCATGGTCATGGCTGTTAAGGACTTAATATTTTTTCTAATATCTCTATCCAGGAAGGAAACAGTCGACTACGTTTGTAAAGTTTGTATGGAGAAAAGAGTAGGTAGACTGTCCCCTTTTAATGATTTTTCGCGAATCTTTGCGAAAACGTGTTGTGCCATCATCACCGCTTAGTTAGCCCAAGACCCGATTTTTTCCTCTGGGAATGATATACTAGTGGGGCGTTACAGACGCTGCGCTGCGTAAACCTACTCCTCCTAACAATGTCCCGGGTACTCGTAAATATTAAAAGTTGCTTGCGTTGTATATACCCCCGGCTACAACTCTGCGTTGGGTTGTTGTTCGTCACTATCTGGCGCACCATGCAGTGCACCGAGTATAGTTTCAACTTATAATTTTATATTTTCCCGGGTCTTAATCGCGTGATTTTTACTTTTTAATTCTCTTACCTCGACGTTTCGACCATGTTGCAACGGTCTTGGTCGCGAGGAGACTGGAGCTGCGGCGGGTGTCTTCATTTATAGCCGTCGTGTACCTACCGGCTATTGTTGAAACTTGTGGGTAGGTGGACTACCCACATTTTGATGGTGAAGTACCCACATTTTTAAAGTCATCAGGTCAGGTCGGTTCGGTCGGTCGGTCGGTCGTCGGTCAGTTTTTTCATTTTTTTTTTTCTAGTTTCAACTTGCTTAATACCCTTATTAACCAGTATATAACAAGGTTAAACGAATGGTATTCTTTCACTCTAACATTAAATCACAGAAAGGGTATCAATCAGATTTGGTAAGCTAAGCAATCGAAAGGGTGAAAAATTTAAGCGCTTCAGCGAAACACCAGTCGTCCGACGCAGCCACAGAGGCCGTCACGTATAAAAATACCATATTAATAGTTCGGAACTTCGTACATCCCGTTCCATGCATTAGAGGTGTCTAGTTTACGATCCGTATCGTGTCGGGTTGCGATGCACACCACCCTATCAGATGTTTGTGCCATTTGCCAACGTGATACGGACACGAGAGTTTATGCTGTACCTAGCTACGGGCAGGATAGGGTACAGTGTACACTTTCTACCCGACTGCGACCCGGCCGAGGAAGGGTTATGTTTTTCTTTTATTATAGCAGAGTACCTACTGCGGTTTCACCCGCGTAAGTACCGGTCCTGCGGGATTTTCTTAAAATTATTTGTTTATGGATACCATAAAGATCACATTCTCCTTTCATGTGTCTAGGACCAGCGGTTTAGGTTCTGCGTTGATTAGGTATATAGTTGAGTAGATCAATCAGGACATCGAGTTTATATGTAGGTACAGAAGATATATTAGATTACAAAGCACTTTATTTGTACTAAATTTTACAGAACACATTACACAGACAAAACACAAAATAGGTTACCTGAAAGACACACGCTAACAGCGATGTCTTCCAGGTAACCTTTAGGTTAACGTTTGACCGTAGGCGTAGGCGAACGCGCTATTAAAGAGTTCATAATATTGAATTTCCCGGGTCTTAAAAACACGTGATTTTTTACTTTTTTATTGTCTTACCTCGACGTTTCGACCATGTTACAATGGTCTTGGTCGCGAGGGGACGAGCTGCGGCGGGCATCCTCCTTATAGGTTCCAATCGTGTTAGTTTAAAAAAATTTTTTAGTAAAGGAGTTATTTCTTTCTGGCAGTCGGAACACGACTACATTCTTCTCTTCTCGAATCTCAACAAACCCTAGTCTCAACTTGGTACTCGATGAGGTAGGGTTGACCCCTCGATTGCTCACCTTAAAACGGGCTGACTGAAGCCGGGCCAAGGCTGAATCGCGGCTGACCGAGTTTTTTAGGCATAACTTTTAGTGTTCTTTCTACCATATTAGTCTCCAATTTGGTACTCGATGAGGTATGGTTGCCAACTATAGGCTCCTAATGTATACGTGCCTAGTAAAAACATGTGATGTATTTCAAACTTTTCCCGATACGTGAAATTAAACGTTTTGTGCAGTTATCTGCCTGCCCTAGTTTTATGAGCAAGTTTCAGAAATGAATTTCGCATCTGTTTTAAAAATTCGAAATTGCATTTTGTGTTGGAGTTACATTGAATAACTTTTTTCAATTTTTCAACTGTCTACCTATTTTGATTCATGAGATACAGCCTGGTGACAGACAGACAGACATTTTTTTACAGTTGATGTATTCCTGTTGCCGATGTAACAAAAAATACATTTTTTTTCTTCTGTTTTTGCGATGTTAGATTAAAATAATTCTTCGGTTTTAATAGAGTGGTGTTTTTTTATTTTTTGCATTGTTTCAAAGCTCAGGGTTTTGATACCTTTCCAAGGCTCGTCTTCAGAATAGACTTCTCAATCCTACTTTCCATCTTTTGGTCAATCAAGAAGGTCTCGGAACGTCGAACATTGAAAGAATGCTAAAAATAATTTCAAAAATACTGAAAACAAAATAAAATAAATTCCCACACAACAGATGTGTTTTTTTGGCGATTATGGTACGAAACTCTTCGTACACGATATTGACTCGCACTTGGCCAGTTTTGTAGTATTATAACTAACTATCAAAATACCTAACGTACTTACTTTTTACTTTTACTGTGTATTTCTGCAACTAGCCCTATAACTGGGCCTTTTTGCGTGACTTTAAACCGTTTGTTTCCTCACGATATTTTCCTTCACCGTAAGAGCGATGGCTATGACAGGTATTTTTTACTTAAAGAAAAAGATTGGGACGCGGTCGGTCAGGATTTGAAACCACGACGTTCGGAATGAAAGTCACCAGACCAACAGCAATCTTAGGTAAGGTACGACTAAGGTAAGTAAAACATAAGTTCTCAAAGTAAGTACAAGTACCTAACTAAGTACGTACTAAGTCTGACATTTGGAGCTAGGCCAAACTTCCTCTAAGGCCATTTTACTTGATTACTCAGTTGCCCGACCAAAAGAGATATGATTTTAATGACTTAATTGATGCTTTCCGAGCAAAGTGCAAAGTGAAACGCGTTCTCATGAATTTCTAATGAGTTGGAGAGAAGAAATAATAGGAATGTTATTGTTCTGTGATTATGTAGTCGGGGGATTTAAGATTGGGCAACTTTTTGGTTGGTCTGACAGGGTTATTCTTTGAAGCTTGTGGCTAGTAGTAAGCGCCTCACAGTGTTTTTACAGTTGCTCATCTTTCATACAAAGTTTTCCGGGACTAGTCACATAAGTTGTAGGAAATATGACACATGACCTGTTAAAAATGTTTGCACACTATTATTTCTTCATACTATCATATGCTTAGCTTATACCGTGTAGCCTTTAGGCTTAGAATAGAGCTAACCCATCGCTTGCCGTGGGTGTCGTAAAAGGCGACTTAGGAATCTTGGGCAGACTAGCGAACCAGGAGTTCTCTCCGTGGCTTGGTGGGTAAACTGATTGGTCCCAAGGAGGGTCAGGTGATGTCTAGTTATCCACCGCAAACTAACTAACCATCATATGTCAGATATGTTTACTTTTACTTTTATCAGTAGACTGAAAACTTAACCCTAAAAGTTTCCAAGAAAAGACGCTTAGCTAACGCTGACTTGATTTTGTAACAATCGTATAATAATTTCTTTGTTACAGCGATGAAAAGGGAAGAATAACTGAGTATTTCGTATTAAGATTCCCCCCATCTCTTTCACTTACCCCCTTAAAAGTCATATGAGGGATCAAATAAGAATATGGCAAAAAGAAACACTGAGACAGTTATTAACTTTTTGATTGCAATAAACTAAAGTGAGCCATACTTTTATAGGAGAATTAGGAGACATTACTCTGTTTGCTTTCCCCATATTTCCTTAAGACATGAAACGAAGAATTCTGCACTCTATTTGCATTACAATACAGTTTATGTAAATTGTATAATAATGTTTGTAGATCGTACGGTTGTGAAAGAAAATATCCTTTTTTTACGACGTAAGAATGTGAAAATTCATGTATGGAGATATTAGGATTGTTTATGTAGTCATAAGCTAAGGTTTTTGGTGTGTCGTTGATAAAAGTTTCATATTTCTTTCGGCATTATGCTTAGCTGATGTGCTATTTTGCGAAATGATTAATAAAATCGGCTCTAGGTTCTTTTTTACTCAATGATTTTACCCTATTTCGCGTCCGTTTTATGTTCGCAAATTTAGGGGATGAAATATAGCTCGATATTATATTTTAGTAGGGATCCTACTAATATTGGAATGGTGAATGGCTGTGAGTATGTAGGTACATATGTGTCTATGTGGCTCTTTCAGGCAAAAACTGTTGAACCGATTGCGATTAAACTCGGTAGGTAGATAGCTGGAGACCAAAACTAGGAATATCATAACTTACTTTCTTCTTCTACAATGGACTGCTATGCACGAGGATCCAAGGATATCCTTCTCCAATTGAAGAATCTTAAGATCATTATTGATGCAATCACACCATCTCTTCCTCGGTCTTTCCCCAGGTGCGGCAAATGAGACCTAGCAGAGCTTAGATTATACAGTAAAATGCTTAGAGCGAAACAGTTTATTGAGTGAGAGAATAGAAGGACTACTGACCGACTGGAAAAAATCGACCCCAGACACTTGAAACTACTGACCATTCCTATAGCCTTGCAGTCGATGAGATTTCGTTTTTCTTGCGTTCACCATAAGCTGCTTCCGTCTGGAGTGTTTAAGTGGGTCTTATCATGTAACACAAAGGCTACATTTTTTCTCGATATACCAACGTAGATCCAAACAATACGTTTGGGCAAATGTATTTTTGTTGGAGGTAAATAATTTCTGAATCTACTGGACCGATTTTAATGAAATTTTATATGAGCATACATTACATCTTAAGAAGTAACATGGGCGACGTTTTATTCCAATATTTTTACGGAATCGGGACTTGCACGGGTGAGACCAAGGCGCAGCTAGTATGCTACATTCCTACACTGTCTACTACTGTACTATTAGCCAACGCTGCTGTAGGTACTACCAGTCAACACTTAGGTACTAAAATAAATAACTCTAAGGTATTGTAAGGGTACAAATTACCTGATATTAAACAATATCACCTGCATTCTAACTTTGTAACGGTATACTCACTCGTAAACTAAGGCCCAGCGCAGACTTATGACTAAATTGTTGCGCGATAGCTCCCTGAGTGTACAGGCAGCATCTAAAGTTGATGATCTAATTCAGATTTTCAAAATCGCTAAAATAAATCTTAGTCACACATTCTGAAAATAACTCTAAATCTTCTCTTAACTTCTCTTTTTCTTTCCCAAATCCCTAGTCGTTTTTTACAACACCTACGACGGTAAGAGATACAGCATATAGCTTTTTTTTCTTCATCATGGCGTCGATCCACGAAGTGTTGTTGCTTCGCACATCTGCTAGTATCGTGTTTATTATCGCATCCTTCTTGTTTTAGCTTTGGCGTCGTACAACTTGTACATTTTGCAAGTTTCAAGTATTGTCCCTATCGGGCTCAAAGTTTCAATTCAGAAGCTATGGTAAAGCGGTGGCAACTTTACCATAACCATGAAGGAGCTTTGGAGACAACGAAGAAAGTCCATGTTTCACACTAAATTTTGTTTTCACTACACTTGTGCACATTCACGGAACTGAATTGAATAAGATCCCACCAAAATTACACAATTTTACCAGGTTTACAACATAGTTTCACGAAAATAAAATAAGAGCACGATATGTTGTCTCCGCGCTCCCGCCAAAACTCCTCGAGCCTATAGCTCTGTTCTAGACCTATATTTCTGTTTATTTCAAGTCAGTTAGTCTACATTCGCCCTTAACCGTACTTTATGACCAAGGAGAATGCACTTAAAACAGTTATTTTGTTGCGTAAACTTTATGACTTCAAATGACGTTATGGCAAACGTCTGTAGGTATAATACCTACCAGTGCCAAGGCTTTATAACAACGCAATTGCCTCTGCAAAACAAGACCTTTATAAAGGCGTAGGTACATAATAATATGGTATGTATGACAAAGAACAAAGTGATTAGACTCATCAGCATCACTGTTTGAATGCGATTGTGGTTGTTAATTACAAATATTATTAAACGACGGAGTATTTCCCATGTTTAAATTTGTTTTATAACAGATCTCGATATTTCGCCAGTAATTTCAACTGGTTGGTTCACGAGACTGGAGATTCCAAGTAGGTGATGACAGTTAAAAATATTGGTTGTTCATTTTTCACAGTTGTGTAGGTACAATCAAATTCAGACATTTATTACCAGGTTCTGCGAACAGTTGAGTAGACCTCGCGAACATCATGTGAACACCTAGTTTAACTAAAATATACGCGCCTCGTCCCTCTCCCAAATGCACACGATTTTCTAGCGGGTTTCACTTTTTGTATAGAGTCAAGTCGCGAGTCCTAGGCCATGTCGGTTTCCTAGCGATGTTTTCCTTCACCGTAAAAGCGATGTTATAAGCGCTCATAGAGGGGTTAGGCAGTAAGTGGCGTTTTCTTACTACCTAACCCCTCTGAGAGGAGGCCCTTGCCCTGCAGTGGGACAAATTAACGGACTAATTATTTATTTCATTTTATAGAGTCACGAGTCAAAAAGCCCCTTAATTTCAAATTCAATAAGAGTAGGTTAGCTATAAAATACGAACCTAATATTAACTCAACATGGTATTCCAATACAGCACACGAGAGTTCATTAGTGCATGGAGTAGCGCAGTTTTGCAAAGGGCAAAGTTTGTCCGTCTGTACAAAGCTATGTTAATACGGCCTGGGCTTTGACCAGCTCACTCTTTGGACTGCCCCTGTTGCCCGTCTTAGTAGGTATTTAAGTGGACTGAGAAGTTTAAATTTGTAACTATTTTGCTACCAGCAGTCTAGAATAAAGCTAGATTTGTATCTCTATTATACCATCTATATCTATTATATCTATAAAAGGCTTTGTACTGACTGACTGTCTAACTGAGCAACGCACAGCCTAATCCGCTGATAGTAGAGAGCTGAAATTTGGAGAGTGTGTTCTTTATTATGATGTGGGTGTGACCCGTTTGCCGAAACGTCGAGGAAATAAATAACAATGATAATCTATAACGCAATCTAGATCCGTGTTTCTAATAATTAGAGGACAGTCTTTCTCCATTCAATCGTAGTCGACTGTTTCCTCCCTGAATAAAAAGCACATTCTAAGGACATTAAAGCAAATATGTTTATGCCATAAAACCTATATCTGCCATGACTATGCCCCTACGTTTTGTTTATTATTCATTTCCAAATTAAAATAGAAATAAAATTCAGAAAATATTGAAAAAAAAAACAAAAAAAAGTAATGGCATGGTCATGGCGAATATAGGACTTATGGCATAAACATATTGTTCTAAAATCTTTTTCCAGTGAGGAAACAGTCGACTACGTTTGTTGAGTTTGTATGGAAAAAATAGTAGCTAGACTCTTAATGATGGTAGTTCAAAAATACTTTTTGTCCTCTCTTCCTTTATTTTAACTAGTTATAGGTAGATAGTAGTTGGCTACAAACAACAAACCTGCCACCACAGCCGTGTACGTCCTAGTCTAAGGGCCTAATCTAACCGGACCCTTGAAAGTTAAACGATTAACCACACATCTGCCGGCAAGACAGAACTAATTAGGTAGGTATCTACCTGTTTTCCAAAAACAAACCCCACGTTTCTCGTCACTACACAATAAGGTTCCAGCGTAGGATATGAGCTTACTTTTAAGGGAATATTGCGAACCGGAAGCTGGAAAACTAAAAAAAAATAGGGTTGGGTTACTTTGGGGTACAGATCCAAAGACGCGATGTCATGATGCGACAATGTAAATCACATGATTACTGCAAAAAAAAAAATATACAAAAAAACCCCATGAGTTTCTTGTGTCTTCTTCTCATTGAAGGTCGCGTTTCGAAGACACAGTAGATTACATTATATAATTGACGATTCAAAGAGATAATATTGTAATATCCGAATGAATAAAAGTACCTACTTTGAATTTTGAATTTTGCGAGTTCAATTCTCGCCGCGAGTAAATTTTTAAAGTATAAGTTTTCCTTTAAAATATTTCTAGTAGGTAAACATGGATTCGAAACTGCGACCGGGGCGCATTCGCCCCTTCTCTAATTTGTTAGTGTTCAACTGGGCCCACGATTGTTTGGGATATGGGTCCAGTTGACCACTCAAATTAGGTTTTTGGTGGTCTACTAAGCCCATATCGGTATTATTGGTATTTTATTTAAAGACTACTCTTAAGTCTTAAGTTTATTGAGAGTGGTATTAAGAAAAAGTTAATATTTAATTTCTTAAACTCCTTTTCCATTAGAAACGTAAGTACAAATTAAAAGGTCTACTAGTAGTTTTACTATCTGATATACTGATAAAGGTATCAGCGATCTTGAATTGAAATGTAAATACCTACCTATACTTATGACTTTAAAAAAAATGCCAACTAACCTTTTTCGTTCGAATTTTGCGGGCATACGGTACTAAATCGTCTTAACAGAAAACTTTTTGAGTTAACTAAAAGGCCTCACCTGCGAATTAATCGAGGATAAACAGCTATCTCGACCTTCATTTTACATTTGCTTGCAAATTATCCAGGATGATAAGAACAACAAATAAAATAATAATAGCTCGGCTTATTGCACCACAAGTATCTCTAAGACTAAAGCTGGGTTTGATTATCACTACCTTCGCCACTGTAGCATGGTGCAGGCAGCTTCTTCTTTTTTTCATTAGTGGTGTGGCTCACCTAGGGTCTCTAACTTGACCTAACAACTGCTATTAGAGATAACAACTGGGACCAACTGCTTAACGTGCCTTCCGAAGCATGGAGGAGCTCGAGAAAATGATTTTTTGCCACACAAATTATCGGTCACCTATTCAATTAATGACCGCGCCAAGCGTTGCTTAACCCGTACGACCGTTTAAGATCGGCAGATGCAGCTAGGCCAATGAGCTCCTCATAGAAATCAGGCAGCTAGAAATCGGGACATGTAGATCCTAACCATTGGTACCCTTAAAATGACTCATTAATGAGTTTTCTTCGTTTTTTTATTTCTGTAATCGACCCGAATACTTTGCTCGCAATCGCAGTTATCGAATGTTATTCTTTTAACAAACTTTTAGACCGCTTTCTTTGGTACGAAACATATAAAAGAAAACAGTTTTTATCTAATATTTTGAAGGTACAAAAATATTGGTCGAGTTTCTAATAGATACCTACTTACTTTGTGTTGTGATATATACATAGCGCCGTCGTCGTATGTACTAGGTATTAGAGGGAAAAGCGAGAGAAAGTATTATCTTCACTTGTCATGGTACTTCGGACATATATTCACAGGATCGGCGGGCACAGTGAGGCCAGTAAAGTTCTTCAATAATGAAAATGCTGTAACATTACATAATCCAACGCTTAGATAACACAATCATAGAACCTGTAATGTCGCGCCACGCAGTTAGGCAATGCTAATTCTATTAACATGCATAATTGCCCGATAGTTGACTGATTAATTAATTCTACAATAGAACGTTCGGTATTGTAATCCAACGAATATCTCAATAATATGGATTTCTAATGATCTAGACTGATTATACAAGTTGATTAGATACTGTTCTATACTTATGGTTCCTTTTGACAACAGTCTTTGTAAAGCATTCGACGATTACCCGACTGCAATGCAGAAGGTTAGGGATCCTTTTATCGGCATGAACAAGTAGAAAGTAGTGTTTACCACACTTAGGAAATAGTACCTACTGCTGAAAAAAGGCTGCAGATACTATTAACGACAGAAACAAGTAGCAAGTAGTGTACCACACTAACACACGAAGTCCATTTAATAATGATGACGACATTAACATTTTAATGATCAGATTCTATTAAAAAATCTGTTATTAAAATTTGGATACCTACCGTCATTATTTGTCTAATGGACTTTCGTGCAACTGAGTGTTAGGAAATGGTACTGCTGAAAAAATATTAATAAAATAAATAAAACAAGCCCCTAAGATTTGTATTTCTAAATATTCTAATATTTCAAAACAAAACTTTATTACTATTCTAATAATTACAAAATGAAAAAAAAACGTAGTGGCGTGACTGATATAGGTTTTATGACATAAATATTTGCTGTAATGTTTTCATTCAGGGAGGAAATAGTCAACTCCGTTTGTATGGAGAAAAAAGTAGGTAGACTTCCCTTTCAATTTGTGTAACATGAATAATGTGTTCTTAGTAAATGTAAGTATTCACTACGACAGAGTTCTTGGAAATTCCAATTCAATCGGGAGTTGCGCGAGTGTAACTGCGAGACAAAACTAGTCTAAAATTAGATTCAAATACAAAGGATCGAGTCATATTTCAAGCAATTTTCGATAGATAAAATTGTCGATCGAGATACAATTGATATTGTCACAGCAATCTTCCAAATCAAGAACGAGTGTAACCAATATATTTTCCGATCCTGGACAAATTGCTCCACAGACGTTCCGACGAAAATATTTTTCTGTTTCTCGCAGAAAACAACGGTGGAGATGTTCTGTTTTTATCCGATTTTTCGTAAAAATGGTAGATAATATGAGGGTACCTACGACTATTTATACAAAGAATTGAAAATATTATCCCATCATAAACATTCTTGTAAAAAAAAACAAGTCTCGTCAGTTCTTCTACCGTAAAAAGATGTGAGATTCATGTAATTCCAAGTCGGTTATTTTATTCAGTCCTTACATAAGACATTCTGTCCTAAGTTATTATTACGTAATTAGCTAATCTAACAACATCTTATAGATACCATAACATCAATATTTAAATAAAGTGGTTATTAATAAATAGGTAGATGAACTTGTCAATCGCACTAAACATTCTAATTTATTATTATTAATAATAATAATGATTTTTATTTCAGAATATTAATTACATTCCATTTGTTAGTATGAAACTTAAAAATTAAAGTTAGTAGCATTTAAAAATATATTGAAAAATGTCATAATAATTTGATTTACAATTTAGTCGTACACCAGATTATTTCCCGTGATAAGGATGTCACGAAAGTGCCTCCGGATCGGCGACTCAAGCCTCGCAGCCACAGTTTTCAGGATGCTGTTCTGGCTGCCCCGCAATCTGCTGCACAAGGAAGCTGTCTTTTTGCGAATCACTGCGTGAAAGCCATCTGTGTGGGCTAACGCAAACATTGCTGAGGCACTACAGAATCGGGGCAGCCCCAACAGCATCCTGAATGCATTATTATATTGTACTCGAAGGGCATTGAACGATTGTTTAGAGTAACTGATCCACAGACTTGCCGTATATAAGCTCTGACAATAAGCTTTGAAAAGAAAAACTTTTGTCTGGTCAGAGCATCGTGCAAATCTGTGAATCAACATATTACTCCTCACAGCCAATGCCCTGCGTTCCCTTTCAATATCTGCATTGTCTTTAAGGTCTTCGGCTATGAGATGTCCAAGATATTTAAATAAGGTAGTTCTCTTAATAGGAAGACCGTTCAACGTTATCACTGGAGCGTCTACGGGGTATCTGCCGGAGGCCTTAAAAACCATGTACTCGCATTTATTTACATTATAAATTAGGCCGTGTGCTTTGGCATAGGACTGGCATACCATCAACATTTTGTTCAAAGCTCCCACAGTCGGGCTCAGCAGCACCATGTCGTCTGCGTAGCTAATGTTATATTACTTGTGAGACAAATTGTGAAGGTATTCATGCGATTGCCAAGTTAATCAAGAAGAAAAAAGTAAAAGATTTCAAGTAAACTTCAAACTCATGATTTTAGAGAAAAATATCGAACTTCCTTCTTCTTCTTTTCGTGTAGTGATGTGTCTCAACTAGTGTTAGAGTTTTTAGGTCGCCCTAAGACTGAATACGACTGCTATCAGAGATAACAACCGGGACCAACTTCTTAACGTGCCAAAGCACGGAAGAGTGCGCAAAATGTTTTTTGAATCTACTTTCGGCTTAAACTACCTTGTTTATACCTAATATACAGCTACTCAGTGACGTACAACTTTTATAAGCTGATTTTCTATGGAAAAACAAAGTTATTACTTTTACAGCTTCATACAATAGATTTGGTAAATAAAATTCAATTTTAAACCTTAACTCCGAGGGAATAAAATCTAAATTTCAAGATATTTTGTTATAATTATCTCTTCTTAAGATTTTTCTCATCTTAAGGCTGCTTCTAATTAAAAAGCATCTTTAAAGACTTAAGATTTAGGCCCACTTGCACGTTTGGTAATCTCGGGTTTGCTTGAATCTTTTTAAATGCAGAGTTTTACTAAGCCAGGGTTAAAAGTCTGACGATTGCATTTGTTTATGATCCAACTAGGTATGTGATAATGTGCCAAGTTAGAGATTAGTTAGATGGGTACTATGCGTGTATATTCGGAATGAGTCCCGCGGTTTCACCCGCGTAAGTCCCAATCCCGTGGGAATATCGCGATCAAAAGTACTCAAGGTGAATGTAGCTTTCTAATGGTGAATAAATTTTTGAAATCAGCACTTCAAGTCGTTTTGGAGTCTATTCTTTACAAATTGGTTACAAACATACATACACACAAAAATACAAATCTTTCCTCTTTATCATAGAAGTGTAAAATTTGTACGCCAAATGGCAGATCACAGCGGACGTCTTTTATTTTTATAATTGTATTTGACATCTTTCTTTGTATTATACCTGTGTATCACGAATGAATAAATTAATATAGATAGGTATATATAGGTATAGATAGGTGAATCTTTAACTTGATCACATATTTTGACGACATCTAAGGCGCATCGAGGGAAGGGCCGACTGCAATGCAGAAAGTTGCAGGGTCGATTACCGTGGGGTGCAAGTATATACCTATGCTTAAAATAAATATTTGTTTCTTGTCTGGGTTTTTTCTATGTATCATATTTATATATGAATTTACAAAAACAAAAATAGAACAGTATAATAGAACCCATAGTACAAGCCTAGTGCTTAGTTTGGGACTAGATTGCGTTGTGTACAACGTCGTGCAATATTTATTTACTAGCTGACCCGACAGACGTTGTCCTGCCCGTTAAATAAAAAGAACTTACAACCCTACACTATTACTACCCTACACTACCACTACCTTAATCTACTAATACCCTACCCTAATACTACCCTACCCTACACTACTACTACTATCCTACCCAATTACTACCATCTAAATAGAAATACGGTATGGCAACGTTTTACGAAAACCGGCTAGTTACGTGGGGAACAAATGTCTTGCTATGGCGCCTCCGGCTCCGGCCGGCCGCGGCAGATTGGGAAGACCCAAGAAGTGCTGGCTTGACGTTGTAAGATCGGATATACGTGCAAAATGGCCTCACTACACGGGATGCCGAAGATCGTGCGAAGTGCAGACGTAAAAGTAGGAACCCCGGGCTCTCGAGAGGGATGGAACCGGGAACATGATGAAATAGAAATCCTATCCTGTGTCCTTCTCCTGGTTCAAAGCTACTTCCCCGGCCAATTTTGAGGCAAATCAGTTCTACCGTTCTTGAGTTATAAGTATTAACTTACACAACTTTCTTTTATAAGATGAAATTTTTTGAAATGCTAAAGTCATGTAGGTTCCTACATAAATATGTTTAAATATTACTGTTCTACCTACTGTTCAAAAAGGTTTAAAATTTATAAAAAAAGAAGATGAAAATTTGGAGGTATATTATCAATTATATTTCCCGTTAACTAAGTATAGGTAAATAAAAGCATTTAGTACTGAGACAGAATTTAAAAGCAAAAACAATTTGTACTTACTAATCTCTAGTTTTTGAATACGTGCTCGCTCACACTGTGTAATTCATGTTAACGGCCTCTTCGTTCCGAAGTAACTTGTTAAAATTTTCGCAATTTAAAACGCTAAGACATTTTCAATAGGTATCTACCTACGTACCACTCAGGAAATTACACGACACACATTAAACACATTGAAAGCCTTATTTATCTGAGAAATAAGCCTCCTTTATATCCTTCAGACGTAATTAAGAATTCTCTAGAAACACTTGTTTACAAAAATATCCTACTTTACCAACAGTCGTATTATTATAGGACATAAGGTCGGTTTTACCTCGACATCTTCTTGTTTGCCCTAAGATGATTGCTCTGCATTTGTTTGCTTTCGACCAAGAGAAAATTGAGATCCTTTTGGTCGATTCTCTTGTAAATATTTTTATTTACACTATGAGGTTTAATTTGAAAATGTTTTGGTATTTTTATTGCAAATTTGAGCTTATTTGGCTCAAGAAGATTTGTCTAGATTTTTTGGCTAGACAAAGCGGTCGTTAGAACACCCTACATGCATGCAGGCATTGCACATATAAAGAAATTCGTGAACATATCGACGACCTCAGATGGGCGTGTCGGTGGAACGCCCGACTGCAATCTGCATACTGGAGGTTGCGGGTTCGATTTCCGCCGGGTTTAGGCTTTATTTAGGCTTAAAAACAGGTATTTAGGCTTAAAAAAATAAAAACAAAAATCCTGGTCGGTTGTTTGGTCTGGTTGGTCTGGTTGTTTTCTATGTATTAGATATATTTCTATGTAATGTATTTACAAAAATAAGTATGATATGTAGTATATCCGTGGTCTAGTACCCATAGTAAAAGCCTTTCGCTTATTTTGGAGCTAGATTGCGCTGTGTGCGATGTCATGCAAAATTTATATTTATTTTCTTTCCAAATACGTGTAACGACCGCTTCAGCTATATTGAGCTGGAGTGGAGTCCTAGTAAAACAGTCTCGTTTTTACCATTTAGGTAAAGAACCCCAAAAACGATTCCATTGAAAATGATACAGTGAGAAAAACCCCTAAAACCCAATACAAACGTATAGTAGCTTAACAGCAGTTTCGTTACAGATAACTATGGCAAAAAAAAACAAGTCTGATCGAACTGCGAGAAACGGTCGCATCGCGGAAAACTTAAATTGGTCTTACAACTCTTAGAGCCCCTTAGACTGCAAATTTTTATCCGTCGATAGTTTGTTAACTGTGTAAAAAGAGTTAAGCAAGTCTTGTGTGTAATTTGTACGCAAATGGACCCTTGTTTATTATCATCAATGGTGCCAACACCCAAAAACCTAAAATATTTTCGATCAAAAACTTGAGATATCGATAGTGTCCGTTTCAAAACACGTCCGTTTCATTGCGGATTCCCCCTACTTATCCTAATTCCTAATATTACAAAAAGTGAAAGTTTGTGTGTAGGTAAATAAGTATGTTTGTTACTCTACCATGCAAAAACTACTTAACCAATTTCCATGAAACTTAGTATGCGGATAACTGGAGATCTGGCGATTTGCTTCTAAGTGAGATAGTAAAGTTGAAATTACCTCAACACAATGACGGAATACGCAGTCACATTTTGCGTTCAAGTTGCATACAAGACTTGCCTCATAGAATCGCAAAATGAGTATTTTTTTACCTACATTTTGAAAATGATTTTGGGATAAGATGAGATGATGCATAATGACTGGAAAAAATAAATTTAAATCGAGTATAAGGTTGTAGGTATTAGTAATAAAATGCGTTAATTTGTGGACATTCATTGATCCATCGGCTGACAGATAATTTCTAATCAGAAAAGTTGCTGATAGCTAGTTCAGTGTCGGATTAACCTAACTTAGTTTTACAACTTGTATACAACACTACAGAATGCATACTCAGCGTTATATTTAGTAATAGAACTTAAGGCCGGGTTTTCACTGTACAAGTTCACCGTTAAAATACTATCCTAATAAACTTGTACGAGAGTCAACTAAATTTGAGTCATCAGCTCGAACGAACGAGCTAGCTTAGCTTGCTAAGCAAGATAAGCTTGCTAAGTTATACCAGTAGTCGCGGGTTCGAGTCCCGCCGGGTACTTAAGTTTTTGAAAGCATTATTTACCTTTTTTTTGACAAATCCAAGGTCCAAGAATTAAAAGGAGATTCAGAAAGTTTTGTCTATTAACAAACTTCTATAAGAACCCGGTTTGTTTCTCCTCAGAAACGGAACCTTAAAAGCTATTATTTCTAGAACAAAATAGCACATAATAATAGGTGCTTATCCAAAATCAAAATCACATAAATATATTTCGTACTAAAACCCACCCCACACTGTTAAGGCGCCCCATACTGTTAAGTCGCGATAAATCTAACCACCCGATATCGTGATTTCGTAAGGATATTGTAAGAGATATCGTTTAAGGAATTTATACCGTTTGTCTAAAGTAATAGGGGTGATTTTTACTAATTTTGTTTGGTATCACATGGTGATAGTCAATTGTTCTTAGCGATGTTTAGGGAGTTTGCGATGAGAGGGATGGTCCATATTGGTGATTATTAATCTAACATAATGTATTGGAATTGTGGATGAAAGAAGGTCATTTCACGTAGAAAATTCTCACCTAAATCACAAAATACAAATTATTAATTACACTATTTTTTTGTATTTAATGTCAATTATTTGTATTTTTAATTTATGTAACAGGGTAAGTTACTAAGAAAGAGGGGTTGGTTTTTGTTCCAATGTCGTCTTCCTTCTCTAGATGAGCGTATTACATCTTAGAGAATATTAACAGCATCACCTACCATCAGGTGAGGTAGTGGTCAAACGCTCATCTATCGTGAAGGTATTCGGAACCTCGTGGTTGTGTTTTCGAAGTCGGTTAACAATCAAAATACACATTTTATTTACAATATTTTTATTATATACTTATACATTACAGTGATTTTGGTTTAGATAATAAAATACAATATACAATGTGATACTACAACGTATACATTTGAATCCTGTTTTAACCACAAACAAAAAAGTGGTGTTAAAGGTTTATATCTATCTGTGTACTTTGACGTCGTTGCTTCAAAACTAAAAGAGTAAAATGATTTTCATTATGATTGTAATTTTTCAAAATTTATAGAAAGGTTAATCTCGACATACACCTGCAATCGAGATTTTAAATGACATATCTGCTTGCACTTTACCATTTGTGTACATTGACGTTCATGTGATTGATTTGTAGACTCTTGAACAATCTATGCATGTAAAGTATCACCCGCGCAAGTTACTGTGCGCGCAAGGGCGGATTTGCACCAAAAACAATTGTTTGGGGCTATTATTATTATAGTATTATATTTCATAAATAAATAACAGTAATTTAATAGACAATCGACAGCTACCGCAAGCAACGATAGCTGTCGACGACGCTTCGATTTGATGACGTGAGGTCAAATCTAATTAAAATATGCATCTAAAATGAGGCTGATTTAAATAACAGTACAAATCAACGGGCTTCAATTTCAAATGCATGCATGATACAGCAAGTCAGTTGACGGGAACTTGCGTTGTAGGTCTCCTATTTATTTCAAATTATTGTTTATTACTTACGTATGCAACTTTTCAACAACAAAAATCATATCTAAAAACTATCGGTGAGGCTTATCACAAAGTTTTTCCTTTCTGCTATTTCTAAAATTTAAATCTATACCCGTAAAATATTTATTTTGATAAAATAAAGAAAATAATACGAGTCGATGATGAAACATTTTTTTTATTAAAGTATATTTACAAACAATTCACGTAAAATAAACGTGTTTTAGATGCCTAATATTTTAATAATTTGTTATGTTACTAAGTATGTATATAATTTAACTAATATGGCATGATTTTTTAACATACTTAGTTTTAATTATTTTAATTTTTTTGTGACTTTAACTCATATTATGTATATTATCTAATGAACGGGTTAAGATCCCTAAATACGAGATGTGACATTTGTGTATTAGTTGTTATTACCTACATAGAACTTGTAAGGTTAACTTGTAAACTAGTCCAAGTATAACTTGTTTACTAGTCCAAATATAACTTGAAAGTATACAAGTCTAAGAATAACTTGTACACAAGTTTTACCTAATAGAAACGTGTTTTGATGTTTAATTGTAATATTTCTTTAATTTAGCGTTACTTACTGACAATTTATGGCACATTAACTTACGACTGCTACGATTTTCAATGTTCCTTTTTGTAGGTACTTCCATCATTAATTTTCCTAAATCCATAATAATAAAATAACCTAGTTAATTTATTATGTTTAATATCTTAATTAAAAATGTTACTTAAAAATATAATACTGTTTTTTTTATATTATTTACTATTTATTTATAAATATCTCTAACATTTTATAAAAAACTTATTTTGGAGTTTTTTACACTGCCCGCGTCGATATTACCCCTTAGACCTTAGACTCTTCAAGTCTAGAGTTAAAATTCAAAAACAATCCTATCCATTATATAAAATTCAAAGTCCTGAATGATTGATAGACTGTATGACTGAACTTTCTTTGTTATGTTTAAGTGAAAACCTGGGAATTTTGAAAATCCCATATTATCGGGACTTTCGCAGATGGAACCGCGGGACTCTGCTAGTCTTATATAAAAAAAAAAGTCTAATCCGTCTGTGTTTCCATATTACTCGTAAGTTCCATCTCTTGCTGATCGCCTTCGTGACTCGAATCCGTGTCATCTAGAAGTAAAGGAAAATAATCTAAATCAGAAGAAACTAACTATATTATTAGTATTCAAAACTTTCTTAAAAATTACAATATCTACAAATTTATGAAAAATTTAAGTGAATTTTTGAAGATTTTACCTGCAATGTAAATATGCCAACAGCATTAAAAATAAATATAAGAAATATGGATCCAATCAAGAATTAGATTCCGAAAAATGCCTCCAACAATTTAACAATATTACCTATCTTACCATGAGGCCTGGTGTCCAAAGCTAGTACTGCAAGAGGAGCATCATCGAGTACTCCGGACCACCTCGCAGCCAGGACCCTCGATCCTCGATGCCCTCGGACCACGACCGTTGGCATCGTAGCTGAGGTGACTGAACCACCGTACATTGAGACTCCGACGTTTCGGCGGAGTATTGTGCTGGAGAATCAAATTATACTGGTTGTAAAAGTTCCTTTTAAGTGTATAGTAGAAGATCTATTAGATCCTTAACTGAATCT
Organism: Idaea biselata; assembly: GCA_958496205.1. Lineage (NCBI taxonomy): Eukaryota > Metazoa > Arthropoda > Insecta > Lepidoptera > Geometridae > Idaea > Idaea biselata. Next base: position 1,126,894 of record OY292402.1, read on the forward strand.
GGAGCCTTTTTCAATTTCAATCTTTTCTTTATTTATCGTTCATTAATCTTTGATTCTTCTTTATTTATCGACCATTATGTAAAAATAAAAACCAAGTTTGTTGTATGGGCCTCCACTTAAATACTTATTTATTTTGTATTTCTTGTTAGTGCGGCAACAAAAAAATAATATTGTCTGTGAAAATTTCAACAGTCTAACTATCACGGTTCATAAGATACAACCTGGTGGCAAGCAGACAGACAAACGTACAGCAGAGTCTTAGTAAAAAGGTGCTGTTTTTACAAAAAAATTGACTCCAAATCTTTGCCAAAATTAGTTCTTATACTTTTCTCCCCAAAGTCGTTTGTTTTACGGCTTTAAGAAGAAAAGTTTAATTAACATAACCTACCTTCGTTCCGTCTCCGGTCTAGGCCTCGCCTTCTTCTTGCACATGACCACCAGCGCCACACACAACGTCGTCAATATAGTCAGCATTACCAGCGATAATGCAGCGCCGATTAGCAGCGCGACGCTGTTATCTCCAGCTGTTTGAGGTGGCATTGGTGTCATGGTTTGAAGGGATCCTGATGAGAGGAGATAGGATTTGTACCATTTTCTTTTTCTAGTTCACTCTCCTATACTTACGCCATTATAATCCTACATGGTTCTTAAAGGACTTCCGGGAAGTAACGGGACTTTTTAAACCAAGTTGATGGGACGTAGGACTGTTACTGGCAGGCATAGATTTAATGCCATAAACATATTTGCTCTAATGACTTTATCTAGGGGGAAACATTCGAGTACGTTTTTATGGAGAAAGAGTTAGTAAACTATCCTCTAAATTGACAAACTGTTAATTTTTCCTGTTCACATTTCAAATGAAAATTCTATAACTTGCATCATCCTATGACCGACAAAGATTATAAATCGTTCGGGCCCATTATTTTTAACGATACAACCAAAACAGTCCAATTTATCAGTCTACCAAACTATCAACTATTCATCGCCTAGTTGTGCCACAAGCGTAGTTTATTGGACAATTTGGCGTGATGAAATAGATAAACTGTGATAGTGTTATCCACTGAAAATTGAATAAGATAACTACATACTCTGGCCTCATTGGGATATTGTATTTTTTTTTGCAAAAATAGTCCTGACAGTCTTTTAGTTTATATTTTTTATGTCCTATATTTTTAGACCCTGTAGCCCGGGTCCAAAAAAATATGGGTACGGTATTTCCTGGGCCGTTTTGGTGGGAGGCTTTGGTAGTTTCTTGTTACCACCCAAGCGGACTTGTCCGTGTTCCAATAAGTTCAAGACTGGTCCAAGATCAGACTAGTCTTACTTAGTGGCTTAGTCTACTGCCGTCTTCGTATCTCCAAAATTATGGAAAATATCATCAACTACCATCAGATTTGATGAGATAGTGGTCAAATGCTCATCTATAGTTCTGATCTAGTGGATATTATTTTTTAGGAGAGTGATGGCCAGGGCCATAGAAAATTTACACGCCAAGTGATAATGATCCTTCTCATAATTAAGTTGCCATAATCAATCCCGGTCTGTTAAAAATCATTTGCCTTTCTATAGTGACTCACCAGGTTTATCCAAGTCATCGTCAGTTCTGATCGACACGCTATGTAATGCTGCAGGTCTGGGCGATCTCCCTCTCGGAGTTTCAGCATACACCAGCAATGTATACCGTCCAGGATTAAGAGCATCCAGAGAGAACTGTGGCTTATCGTTTCTGACTCGGTAGACTGCTTCAGAAAGTCCTCGGCCAGATATTCCCTGAGGTTTGAAAAAATAAAATTCAATTATGGTAAGGAGACTTATAAAAAAAGAACAAAATCTAAATTAGGTACTTAAGTGTTGGTTTTTAGAAAGCAATGAACCATCATAAAGTCTCCTTAATGATGACGCCTGATCATGCATAGTCATAAATACATAATTCCGCCATGAGCACAATGCTTAAGAACATACGCTAAAATTGTAAAGCTCCGATATTTCTTCTTCGGGTTTAGATTTGCCATTAGATAGGTCTTTAAATGAGCCCGAATACTGTAAAATCGCACACTACCTCATCACACAAACAGCATGCAAGGTACCTTCGGCACCTCACCTGATCATTCAGTGTGGAGATCTCATTGTCCGGCGCTGTCTCCCGCGGCCGTACCTCCAGAGCTTCAAGCAAGAACCGCTGGGACAATCCGCCGTCGTGGCCTGGCTGGCAGCTTAATACCTCGTTGTCGATTTCGCAGTTTGAAGGCGCTTCTGGTAGAGCTGGGCAATCATATTTTTTAATCAGAGAAAAATAAAACTAAGATTACTGTGATGTAAAAGATTTATTTGATGTACTTTGTAACTCCAGACCAGAGGTTTGTTTTTGATCCTTACTGATTCCAGATTCAAAATTTCATTTTACAGAATAACCTTATTTTAAATTAAATATTGTAAAAAGTTTATGCAAAATGTACTAGGAAGCGTATCGACCATTACAGGGACTGTTCTCACCAGCAGGCATGATCCTGAACAAGCATGGTTCCCTCTGGTTCCCCACATCATTGCTAGCCCAACACGCCAGCCAACCTAGATCTTCTTCATCTGAAGGTAGTCCATGGATCACGGTGCTACTGGCCGCTGTCACTGTCACGTTCGATGCTGGTATCTGGTAAAAATATGGTTCTGTAAAAACTTTTAACAAATAAACTATGTAGCTATGTCTCGAGGTATTGCCCTTATGTGCACGTATAAGCTTATAAGCGTATATGGCCCAAGGTAATATTCAAAACAGAACAAAAGAAAAAAGAGGTCGGAAGAAGGGACATGTAAATTAAAAGGTCTCGAAACGTTGAGCGTTGAAACAATGCTAAAAATAATAAACACCACGCGATTGAAACCGAAAAATGTCTTTAATTTTAATATTTAATTTCAGTTTTAAAGGTTATTCTCATAAACTACAGCTTGTTTCTACCTGCTCTATCTGTTCTGCGATATCCTTAAGGATTATTTGTCTATCAAGACTTTAATCATGAATCCTGCACGCAATCACATGAAAATCTCAAGATGAAGAATATTTTCCAGGGTCCAGAGCTGAACTAAACGATTCTTACCGGTAAAACGTCCTTCGTCCCATTATAAGTCCAGTAGAATCTGAGGGGTCCAGCGTCATGTGTTGACGGAGCGGTGACCGAGCAACGGGCTCGAACCTCACCGCCTGGAGCTCCAGCTAGTTGCTGCACTACGGAGCCGGCGGAGCATTCTGGCCGAGCTGATGAATAAATTACAGTTAATTCTAATAATAATAATTAACATTATTTTTTAAACATTATTACTAAAAGTCACACAATTTCTTCTAAGCTGTATTAACACATTTTCCTGAGGAAGAAAATGTGTTAATACAGCTGACATGGACATCAGAGATCGATCCATTGCAACGACCGAAATATTCATCAAATACGTTTTTATTACGAGCAACACGTACCCGCAAATCGTTGTACCGAATCTTTGAAAATATACAGCTTCGAACCACAAGTCCCAGCACGGGCTTACCTAAGTAAGGGGTGACTTGCTTCTCCATGGCACCGTGTTGATTAAGGCAGAAAATATGTTTATTTTAAAACATTTCAATACGCAACAACAATCTGAAAAGCGGTACCTACTTATGTATATCTAATATTGGAATTACTTACTCAAAATGTTCAAGGCTAGCGGCTCACTCAGCGCACTGCCTTCAGAGTTTCTGGCTCTACATCTGTACACAGTGGCATGGTGTCTCTTTAGCCCTCGGAGAAGAAGGCGGTTGTTCTCCACCGATATACCGCCTATAGGATCGTCCCTGATTAAATGTACCTGTGAATTAAGTTGTGCTTTAATAAAATGAGAATTACTATAATGTCAGTATTTTGTACATAATTGCATCGATAACATTCGTGGAATTGTGCTATTTCATCCTGTAGATATATATCAATAATATTAATATGTAAAATCATTTTCTCGATGACTTCTCGAAGCAGTTGGTCCCGGTTCTTGTCTCTAATAGCAGTCGTTAAGTCAAGTTAGGGCGACCTGAAAACTTTTACACTAGGTAAGCCACACACCACCGTAAGAAAAATAAAGAAGAAGAAGGATTTATGTAAGTAACTTAATTTTATCATATCAATGTGACTTGTACTAATACAAATGAAAATAAATGACCGACCCCACCGGTCAGCAAATAGGCTTTCACGCCTACACGTTTATATAAAATCGTTGACATCAAAGTCAAAAATATTGGAAAAGTACTACATAAAATGCCGGTTGTAACTCTGATAGGCGGAAACCTTTAATTAAAGTATAATTTGCATTCACTCTCATATAATTAAATCAGTTTGGAACATGGCTGGAACCCTCAATTCCCTGAGCGATCGTAAAACCGCATCAAAAAGCATTGAAACCAAAAAAAGTAAACAAATACAGCGCAAAATTGAACGTTAGTTTTTTTTTAATCTGAACTCCCACGCGAAGTTAAGGGTGACCGCGAATTAAGCGTTTTGTAATGTAATGTAACATTGCTTGGAGATACTAAAATAACCTGAATTAGCAGGTAACTCAGATTTTTAAGAATTTAGGCGCTTGACCAAAACGCTTGTATTAATTAATGAATTGTTTGATAGGTTGACTGAGAGGTATGTGTTTTCCATGAAATTGTTTAAATGTTTCATGATTATTGTTAACACAATGAAGATGGCTAGTAGTGCTGTACACTGCTATACCGGAGGCTGAATCTAATCGAAATGTTACAACTATCCCATCATCATCATCATTTCAGCTGTAAGAAGTCCACTGCTGGACATACGCCTCCCTCATAGATTTCCAGATGCTTCGGTCATAAGTGGCCTGCATCCATCGTGAACCCGCGGCCTTAACTAAGTCGTCCGTCCATCTCGTTGGTGGACGTCCAACGCTGCGCTTTCCGATCCGCGGTCTCCATTCGAGAACTTTTCGGCCCCAACGACCATCTGCTCTCCGTGCTATATGTCCTGCCCACTGCCACTTCAAAGAGCTAATCCGTTTGGCTATGTCGGTGACCCTCGTTCTTCTACGTATCTCCTCATTTCTGATTCGATCCCGTATCAGAAATGAGACACAACTGAACTGTATAATGTTAGAATAAGACCTTTATAGTGTACTTGTGATTTACAAAATTAAATAATCTGAATCTGACTTCAAACGTTACATTACAAAAACCATTGCTGTAATGTCTAAGTGTAAGATCACTTTAATTTTACAAAAGTATGATATGGCGTGACTGCGACCACATTACTCGCTGTAATGAGAATTTAATTATAACTTGAAAATTCAATTTGTTAAGAAAAACATCTTTATTATTGTATAAGGAAATTATTAAGAAACTTTAGAAGTCTTTTTACTTCGGGGGTTTATGTCGATTTTCTTTTACGTACAATTAAGTTCTTTCCTATGTATTCAATACTGTTGTTTGACTTAAGACGAAATTAATAAATTCTAAAAATATACCTAGTAACTACTGGTTGTAATATGTTTTCGACGTAATTTTTATTCAAGTATCATCGGCTGTCGAAGTTCTGATCAAAGAAAGAAAGCGTAACTTTGGGTCAAACACAAAAAAAATATTAATTGTACTTTTGACCAAGCCCAATTAATATTTTGGCCATAATGATACCTACTGTAAAATACTAATTGCTGTGGATGGGCACGGACCGAGAGGAACTCTCTCTTTTAGGGGGGACCTTTATATCTGGGAAATAATTAGCAAAAATGCCGTTTACCTTGGTACGGTCCCGTTACGAGGAAAACCGGCTAGTCGGTTTTACTGTTTTCCCGGTCGCGGCACATTGGGAAGACCCCAGAAGTCCTGAAGTTAATGTTCTTACTAATCAACTTGCGTACAAATAGTCACACTTCTCCATAGAGAAGACGTAAGACCAGTAAAGCGGAACCCAGGCTCCCGAGAGGGATTCAACTGTGAACCTCGCTCGGATGCTGATGAAGACTAACCTCTGTCCCCTTATAAAACGTGAAGTTTGCTGCTGGTGGCGATGCATCAGCTGAACATAGTAGCTCAGCGTTTTCATCTTCCCGGAGCAATCGAGGGTCCTTCGGCTCCACCAGGGATATTTGGGCTACTGGTGCATCTAAAACAATCAAACATTTAGAGAACTGCCTAAATACTGATTTACTCTCGCAAACAATATTTTTTAATATTTGTAATAGTTAAGTACATAATTATCTATAATCGTGCGTCACAACAAGGTTCATCCTGAAAATCAGCGCTGGAGCTGTCTGCTTCGGTATTAAGCTGAGGACGCAACCTTTTTTGGGCGCTGTACAACTATTGGTTTTGTTGTTATTTTTTAAGCCTTACATATTGTTAAAATTATTATTGTACAGTGGATATAAAACAAAAATATTAAACCTACCCTAAATAAATGCTTTTTTTTTATTTTTTTTATTTAAATAGGTAAAGCTGCAAATACCTTTGCTATTTACCTTATAGCTTACCTAGTTTTCAATAGTTAATTACGTGACTTCTGCAGTTTATTGCAGAATATTGATTAGTAACTAGTTAAAATGACAGCATTTATCTTAATTTTATGCCGAGGTGTAAAGGTGTAAAATTAGGTAAATGTTTGTTATCTTTTAAGTCAGTCAGATAAAATAAAATTATATTCTTTTCTCGAATCTTTCTAGCAGACGATATTAACATTAACATCTTAAAAGATTGTAGAAATTTCTTTTCGATTTTTAGTGTTTTTTATTGATGAACATGGATTAAACTTCCACGCCTGTTATTCGAGCGCGGCAAACTTCCGTCTCGTAGCCTTGCGGCGTTTGCTTTAATATTTTCATCAGGCGTCGTGTACATTCAGGTTATTTTATCTAAGTACATACTTTTTGAAGCGGATACCTTCTTATTTCTCCGGCATATTTAAGACAGTTAATGCATCGGCACACATTTAGAACTATCTGTCTGATGAAGATGTACCTTCATGATGTACCGCCTACTGATACTATAGTAAATCAAAAGTTTGTGTGAAAGTAAAAGTATGTAAGTAAGTAAACGAGTAATATATAATATTTGTTACTTCTTTACGCAAAAACTCCTCAATCGAAACTAAGTATGGTGATAGCTGGAGATCAAGAACACAAAGGCAATTTTTAGATTCCCTCGAGATCGGGACCAACGCCGAGAAAACCGCAGAGCACTTCTAGTAACTTATATTTACGAATAATATCATATTGCATTGACAGTAACCTAATGTTACCTTTACCTAGTTAACAGCCAAACAAAAGGTTGCTCTGAAAGCCCTACAAACAAACTAATTCTCAGTAAGATCCTCTTTTCTAACAAGCACACCTAAAAAGTCTACACTTCGAAGGGTCAAAGACAACTTCAACCCCACAAACTAAAACTTAAGGCAAAACCGGCTCAAACCCAGTATAAATTCTATTAGACAACTCTATAATTGTTAAGCTATGGCCGGCCATAATACTCGCAAAAGCGGGTAAATTAGGTTAAGCTATAAGGGTCATACAGGCTGACAACGACAAGTAGATAATGAGCTCGGGCCTTGGAGACCTACAGGGATAGGCAACGTTTTTGTTTCCTATTCACTGTACCGTTATATTAAATTTAGTTCTTGTTATTGGATTTATGTTTGTGAAATTATAATTTACAGTGTGTTTTGGGGTTTTGGGAACGTCGCTGTTACGGTCGGCTGTACCTGGCCGAAAATGTTGATGGAATAAAAACTGTCTTTGGTATTTTTAATAAGATTGCATTATGAGACCAAGCAACCGAAGTATCTGCTTCACTATTACTGTTGAAATATCGAGCTCCGTTAAGAGGGTGGGTACTGTTACCATTTCCATACAAACATAATACCAAAATAGAAATATGAAAAATTTAGTTTTCTACCCTAATATCGGTATAATTCGGATTAAGATTTTATTTTTAAAAGGTTTTCCAAAATATTCATTCGAAATGAAATAAAACGGAAATACATTTCGTTCGTTGCGCAGCGTTGGACGTCCACCAACGAGATGGACGGACGACTTAGTTAAGGCCGCGGGTTCACGATGGATGCAGGCCACTTATGACCGAAGCATCTGGAAATCTATGAGGGAGGCTTATGTCCAGCAGTGGACTTCTTACAGCTGAAATGATGATGATGACATTTCGTTCATTTTTTCAGCGTAAAGCGTTTCAGCGTTCAGCGTAGTTTACATCTAATTTACATCTCATTTGTTTTATATTATTCCCAATAAAAAGTAATTTACGCTGTAAAAATGAACGAAATGTATTTCCTTTTTATTTCATTTCGAATGAATATTTTGGAAAACCTTGTGGTGGGGACCCTGTAAAAATAAAATCTTAATCCTAATAATACCAATATTAGGATAAAAACTAAATTTTTATAATTCTATTTTGGTATTATATTTCTATGGAAATGGTAACAGTACCCGGGTAGGTATTTAAGAGGGTTCCTAAATAACAAAATTAAACATGATATTCGTACGTATGTGGAATGTACCTAAAACAAAATTTCTCTAAGAATAAAAGAGATTAGACTAAAAACCGAAGAGCTCATTGGCCTAGCTGTATATACCTACGAGCCAATCTTTAATGGTGGGGTACCATTCAAAATTGGTACGGAACGCCTGGCGCGGTCATTATTTTGAAGGGTAATCAATAATGTGATTTGAAAGAAAAAAAAACCATCGTGTCCGTGCTTCTTAAAGCACGTTAAGCAGTTGGTATCTCTGATACTGAGAGGCCTTATGGCTACCTGAAAACTATACCACTAGTGTCCACTAGGTAAGACACACTACTATACGAAATGAAGAAGACCTGAAGTCCTATCCTTAATTGAATTCCTAATGATTGTCCATATAGATTTTTTATAAACCATCCCACCAAGCAGTTTCACTGATTAGAACAAACCAACTGCACCACATCGACACCAAGTATCTAGACAAAGGCAGTGCTAATTAACAACTTTAACAATCCACCGTCTAATATAGTTAGCCCACTTCAAACAGAAGTGAACCAATCTAATCAAATCACGATTTAAATTCAAACGAAGCTAAAGGCGAATATTTCGATTGTGAATGCTTGTTTATTCGCGTCACGATCGTCCTGACAAAGTCGGACCTATCGTTTTGGTGGAGAGTAAGGAAAGGTTACAGAGGTGTTACTTCTTAAAGCTTAGTTATTTTATAAAATAGCTTTATAAACGCCTTGAAGTTTAACAAGAGTAAGTCCCGATCCCGCGGGAATATCGGGCCTAAAGCCTATGTCATTTTTCAAGGTCTTATCTATCTCTATACCAAAATGTATCCAAATCGGGTCAGCAATGGGCATGTAAAACGTAACAGACAGACAGAGAAAGTTGATTTCGCATTTATAATAATTGAAAGAAAGGATAACTTATTTACAAGATGTTTTCCAAAACTCTGCTCTGCGACTTGTGGGTTGAGGTAAAAATCCAGCCAGAGCAGAATTTAAAAAAGATTTTTTTAAAATTATTTTACCGTTAACCCGCTAATTTGTCCCACTGTAGGGCAAGGACCTCCTCTTAGAACCGTTAGGAAGTAAGACGCCACGTGAGTTTAGACCGGATTGGCAAATGACCCATGTTTAGTGAGTGAGTAAAATATTACAATGTAGCATGTTTCAAGAATATATTATCTGTAAATGTAGGAAGACGACAGACCCCAAAACAACACGAAAAACAAAAGTAAACAAAAGTCAATTCTGTCGGCTGAAATTTTACTACTCTTTGCCTTTCGTACCTAGCGTACGTACCAGGGGAGTAACTGTACAGTTATTACGTTGTTTGTTTGTTTTGCAACTTGTAATACTGCAACATTCGACCATTGAATAGAACTGCAAGGTTGAAACAATAATTAAAATACCGAAGAAACTTAACTATAGATTTTCAAAGCATTTGTGATAAACTTCTTCAACTTCGTGGCAAACGTTTTGGGGAAATAGTATTTTTAGTAGTTTTATGATGTTGAAATTTCCTCTTTACTGTTTTTGAAATTACCTATATCTCCTATGCATTCGAGAAGTTACAAGAAGAACTTGTTCTCCAATATTCTGGTGGGATTCGAACCTGAGACTACGTCTACCGCTACTCCTCTGGTAAAATGCAGGAACACATTTTACCAACGTCTTTAAGCCCCATGAGTTTCTTGTGGGTTCTTCTCATCGGAAACCACAGCAAAATCTCGACATTTCTAGACGTTCATGTGACTTAGAATAAATATATTTGATTTGATTTGTTAGTCAACACTAGGTAGGTACCTACCTATACTGAAATATCCAGGATATAGATTTTTCTTCTGTTTTCGCGATGTTGTATTGAAATTAAAGACTATCCTGAAGAAGGGACCTGGAAAGGTCTCGAAACGTTGAGCGTTGTAACAATGCTAAAAGTAATAAACACCACGCGATTCAAACCGAAAAATGTCTTTAGTTTCATATCCAGGATAATTTTAACTTTCATTTCACGGGTAATCTCGAGAATTACGAAAACCATCGAGAGGAAATTCCAACATCTTTAAGACTGCCAAAAAATGCCATTCCCCAAACCTTGGTCATAAAGTAAGACGAAGAAGTTTATCACAAATTCTTTGCACATCCGGATATTTATACGCATTACTTAAAAGATGTATCCACACATTCTTAGGTAGGTACCTATTAAAATCCTGTGGATATTTCTGGATACAAACCTTGTTCTAGTTTTTTATTTAACGTGTCACAAGTTTGTGACATGGAGCTAAGTAAGTGCATACACCTTAAGTCATAGGGTCACGGTAACGGCTCTTACTTTCCTCTTTTCTATTGTCTCTAGTACGCTAGCAGTTTTATTTAAGTTACGTTTTCCGTTAAGGTGAAAAAAAAACTTCTGGAAAAATACATCTTCAAAAACTCACTCGCAGCGAGGCTTGCGGTATGCGTTTTCATCGCAGCGTCTCTGCGTTTCGGTCCCAGCGTGTACAAGCACGCTGGGACCGAAACGCAGAGACGCGAGTTCGAGCCTTGTCGCAAGTGACTTTAAAAGATATTGTATTTTTCCTTGAAAATATTTCTACTAGATAATGTTTTTTGTAGCATTAAAATATTTAATAAGAAATACCTTAAAAAAACTTGTAAAATCTAAGCTTATGTTCGTGAAGTTTTTAGTTCTTCACAGGCAAGTAGACAGTAAGTCAATTTTACGTAGGGTAGTGGTTAAAGCACTCGCACGGCAAGCGAGGGGCATGGGTTCGAACCCCGTCACGGGAGACGTATTTTTTTCTTGATAACACATTTTTCTTAATCACAATTTCAATTTTATCTAAATAAAAATGGAATTGCCTGATTTTTTTTCCAAAAAATCCGTTTTTTATATTAAAAAATGTTTATTTTAACGTTGACCTACAAACCTACAAAAATTCCTCTTCAAACACCATGAACCCTATCTAAAATGAGGTTAAACATTCAAACATGATATATTGCTTATTTATCTTGGGATACAGGCTCATAACTACAAAACTTGGCTGAGACAGTATTTCTTGGCGAGTAAAATGTGGGGGTCTTTGAGTCGTGTTTGAACAGGTACTTTCTCGGTCAGCGTGCTACATCTTAGACTGTATCTACACTAACCTTCAGGTGTTATAGAGGTGGAACGCTGGCCTATACGAAAAAAAATTTTAGCTAGCATCTATGATTCTAAATACTGCTGATATACTGCTGTTCTAGACGTGTAGGCGAATAAGTTATACGAAATTTAGTAATCTGAACTATTTTTTTGTTTCAATAACCATCCTATAAACACTTTGTGATAGATTCTTAGTTTTCTTAGTAGCATGATCATTTAACTTAACTTAATTTAACAAAACTCACCCCACGATGAAACGACCTATGTGCACTTAGAACAACGTCTCATACTGAAGTTTTCCCAAGTTTTTACGGTCAGATGCCAAACTAAACTGACTAAATAAAATTGTCAATACACATAAATATGCGAGGATGCACCCGGTATATAGTAATAGCAACAGTCTTAGCAAAAGTGGTAAACTAAGACTAAATTTAAAAATGGAATTTTAAAAATAATCTCTAAAATAAATGAAATAGCACAGCGGTAACAGTATGATGAGCTCAGCCACCATCCGTGACGATTGCAGTTATGTACCTGTAACCCGTTACAACATATCCACCCTCGTGGCGCCTAAAATACGTCAGGAAAGGGTTACAAATTCACAACCAGGGGTAGATAAGTATAATTTTAGGGTAGATCCACACGAATTACTAAAAATCGACCGATTTTTGATCGTTATTTTTTATTTTTAAAATATGATAAAGCTTTTTAGCCTTCCTCAATAAATGGACTATCCAAAATTGAAAGAATCTTTCAAATTAGACAAGCGGTTCCTGAGATTAGCGCGTTCAGACAAACAAAAAATTCTTCAGCTTATATTATAGTATAGAACAGATATGACGAAAGTGTTAGTGGCGTGCGGTCTGAGATGTAGCACTCGCGGAAACGTGATATCTGATTAATTGTGACTTGAACGGTGGTATTAGAAATTGGCGGAATGAAAAGGCAAAGTGTGTGGCTCTGTCAATTTTAACAACTATTGCTACCTAAGATTAGTTCACTGGTTGTCTAATAAAAAAGGGATATGGTAATATTACAATATCACTAATATTATTCAAAAACCGAATAATTACCATGTTTTATATTATAACACTATAGTAAAAACGTTTAAAACCACAATTAATTCGTTTGCTTTTTATGCTCGGGGTCTACGAGCTATCGACCAATCGTTTAGTAAGTGGTCTGTATTAACCCTAAAAGATACAATTTTACTGAAATTATTTTACGTCCCTGCTCATGTGTAGAGAGTAGAGAGAAACATAACAACTTGGAACAAGTCAAAAAGTTTATTCAGAATTATTGTTTGGAAGAATTTCAACGTAAAGATGGAAATATAACATTAATTAATTATGTTATTTAACTTTTAAAATCAGCGTTTTAGAAACATGATAATAATATTGGCATTTACATTTTATGTAGATGATTTTACACAGGACCAGCAATTTTTTGATCCATGGCATTCCTGGGGTTCTAAACAATGCAAACTTGCTAACGGTCTAGTGGTAGATACCGCGACTTTCATTCCAAAGGTCGTGGTTTCGAATCCTGGCCGACCGCGCACTAATGTCTTTTTCTTTAAGAAAAAATTAAGTGCGCTATTAACATCACTCTTACGGTGAAGGAAAACATCGTGAGGAAACCTACGACTTAAAGTCACGCAAAAAGGACCAGTTATAGGGGTGGTTGCGGAAACACACAGTAAAAGTAAAGTCATATGTCAAATTTCACTACATTTTTCACCTTTCCTATAAAGAGACTCGTCCCGGGAAACAAATTTGTATGAAATATGCAACTATAAGAGACCTGCGATGCACAAACTACAAGGTAAACTGTATCTAAACCTACTAAATGGTCGATACCTATGTCAGGAGTAAACTAAAATAATGATTCTTTACGATGTTTTCCGACATCTTATGAGCTTGCACATATGCTGAGTTTGTTGGAGCTTACATTGTTTTATTTTAATTTCAGCATTTAGCAGCGCCTTGTGCATCCAGATTCCGAGGGAATATAAAGATGAAAAAAGTTAATCTAGATCTCCAGCTATCTACATACGAATTTTGATTTTGATTTTTGCGATTTTAGTAAAATTAAAAAATAGGAAAAGTTGGTTTCTTAAATGTTAGGTCGGTATTTATTACTAATTAAAACGTACCCAATTAACATTAATAAATTAATGTTCAAAAACATATTTTCGTTTTATTAGCTAAACTTATTACAAGCCAAAGTTTGGCACTTTCAGTGTAACTTGGAACTTCTAAACCACATTCAACCAACGAACACTGCTCCGGCCCCAACAAGGCGCGACACCAACAAGAGAGTCGCGCGACAATATTTCAAGTTGACGAGATAAACCTGCCAAGTTTTACCGCACTTGTTCTCTGTACCTAATTATGTTTTGTCGGCAACTTGGTTATCGTGTTACCTACTATGTTGTTGTGCTGTATGATTTGTGAACTTAGTTTTGTAGGTAGGTATGTGAAGTTAATATAATTAAATTGATGTGTTATTTTTTAGGATTCCGTACACAAACATTAAAATCGGAACCCTTTTATTAAGTCGTTATTAGTATTAAGTACGACTTAACAAGTAAGGCGCCGTAACGGCCTTCCTTGGTCATCAACAAAATTACGTAGGTATAGAACATCTTGGGCTACATTTTATGGTCTATATTAAGAATATATTAAAATTAAAAACTTACACATAACATCCAATATGACAGAATCTTCAAGAGTATACGCCGCGAACCAAGGGTTGGAGACACGGCATACTAACTGCCGACCACTGTCTTCTCTCCTAACGTGCCAGGTTAACACGCTTCTGGTCACTTCGCCGTCGACTTCCACCTAAACCAATAAGGTCATTATATTAGTCTATACTAATATTAGAAAGAGGTTACGTTTGTAACATGTATGAATGTATTTTCCGGGTAATCTCTAAAACTACTGATACCGATTCCAAAAATTCTTTTACCAATAGAAAGCTACATTATCGAGGAGTAACATAGGTTACGTTTGATTCCGATATTCTAACCTGGAGGGTTACTTCGGTTCGTTTCGATACGACAACGATACGATAATACAATAGTTCTACTGTCACCCTACTATCAGAATGTGACAGTAGAATCATCGTATGATAGTATCGATGTCGTATCGAAACGAACCGCAGGAACCCTCCTGGACGATATTCATCGGGACTTACGCGGGTGAATAATAGATAAAACCTACTGCAAGGCACGAGTTACCACCAAAAGAAGGGATTTACAATAAAGAGATAACAGGATCACGACATTTGTATTCCTGTACCTGTAATGGAATCTTAAAGCGTCTTAAGCGGTCAATAACATGGAGATGATGTTTTTGAAGTCCGCAGTTATTGCCGTTCAGTCACTGCACATGTGACGCTAAACGAAAACAGCCTTTGGCGGCCTGTCTCAATGCGTCGTATTCAGTTCAGTGCTGACTTTGTGCTCAATCAATCCATCCTGCTCGATTAGCCAGCAGATAAATCCGAATAAGGTAAGTTCATATAAGAATTTTAAATGTTTCTGCAATAGCACAAAATCAGTTTGGGGTGAGATTATAGAGTGTAATTGACGACTGACCTAATGTCCTAGATGAACACCAAACGCGGCAACGCCACGCAAAATATTTAACAGTTGTTGAATGTGACTGTGGCCTCTATTTTCGCGTAGATTAGTCAGTCCATCTGTCAATAATGTATGGTCGACAAGGGGTGAGGGACAAAACAAGTCTCACAAAACGACGATAATGATAAGATTTATCCATATAAAATACCAAAATCGCTAACAAATAAGCAAAATAAACAGACAGACAGAATATAAATACGATTATTAATCGAGGTTCAAAATTACTTGAGTTTATAAAAGGATATGAGAACCCTTTCAGGTAATTTGTAAATCAAATTCCTAATTAAACAGGCCACGCTACGGTTCTACCTTATGGGATTTGAGAGGGGCGTGAGAACTGATAGGGCTTCAGAGACAAATCTATCTTGTGAGGGTGACAGGATGAGCAGGATGCGTAGGAAACAAAATTAGTCGAATAACTGATATGTTTATAGAATTCCTAATTTGATAAAAAATCTAAATAAAAGTTGTCCTGTCTGGTTGTTGCTAAGCTGGGGGTTCAATTTGCGTGGAAATACGTCATACATGATGTCATATTTGGCTTTCTAATTGCTTGGGCCACTTGCATAACATTATGCAAATTTTAAACAAGTAGTTTGCTATGGCAGTTGCGTGCAATTTTGAATGTCAAAACTCAAAACTCAAAATTATTTATTCATTTAGAACGTATATTATACACACATACGTACGTTTTGAAACATCGAGATTTTATTTTACCGAGGTTTCGGAACGCGCCCTCCGATGAGAAGAAACCACAAGAAACTCATGCGGTTTTTTTTTTCATTTTTTTTTTTTAATCATGTTTTATATTACAATCGTCATAATACAGATATCTGTAATTTGAACAGGAGCAGTTAACAATCATGTCCATGGATTCTTTTCATCAAAATATTTAGACGTGCTATAGTACGCCTTATTACACAATTTAAGTTCAATATATATTTTGAATCTTGTAATGCACATGTCACATACGTCTTCAGGTAGTTTATTATAATAAAGTACACTAGTACTACAGAACGACTTACTTATTTTCTGGAGCCTACTATAGGGCACAGTCAGATCATCCTTGTGTCTCAAATTAACCTGACGGACATCGCTGTATTTGTGAAATTTACTTGATTTATTCTTATGTACGTATAGCAGATTTTCATAAATGTATTGAGATTAAACAGTTAAAATGTTTACCTCTTTAAACTTTTCTTCAAGCGATTCCCTGGGGCCCATTTTGTAGATAGCTCGCACCGCTCTCTTTTGTAAAACAAAAATGGTTTCTATGTCAGCAGCACACCCCCACAGCAGGATACCATATGACATGATGCTGTGAAAGTAACTGAAGTAGACTAGGCGGGCCGTCTCAACATCTGTGTATTTCCGGATTTTCTTAACTGCATAAGCTGCGGAACTAAGCCTTTTGGACAGAGCTTCCACGTGTGGGCCCCATTGAAGCTTAGCGTCTAAAGTTATACCCAGAAAGACAGCTTTATCGACTATTTCGATCTCCTCATTATCAATTTTTACTGTGGTTTTAACTTGTTTTACATTTGGTAGTGTGAATCGAATACATTTAGTTTTAGATCCATTTAGTAGCATATTATTAACATTAAACCAATATACTAATCTAGAGAGAGCATTGTTCACGTCGTCAATATTAGATTGTCGTCTTTTTACTTTAAATACCAATGAGGTATCATCTGCAAACAATACTATCCCATGATTTTCCTTTACGAGGAAAGTTTTTTTGCGAAAAGGTAAAATGAAATTTAATGAAGTCGTGTGCATCCATATCCATGCAACCGGGCTATGAAAATGCACCGTAAGGGGCTGGCTTACATATTTGCCGGCGAACTGATAATATGCGAGACCCTTTGATTGTCAGTCAGACACTTCTTTCTCCTAATATCTATGGGATCGCATAATATAATAACCCATTTTCCTAAAACATGAATTTTTTGTACCTGTGTGTTCGTGGAATCAACCAGCTGGGAGTTCAAAAACCAGTCGATGTTCGGAGCTGGTTTGGATCCCCTCGTAGTGCAGACGAAGGACCTGTCTTGACCAGCGTGAGTGGCTCCACTACCAGTAACTCTGACAAACTGAGGTTTTACTGTATAAAAAACACGAAAAATTAATGAATTATTATGGTCTAACAGAAGGTTTTGAATTGTAATTGATGTAGCATGGAAAGAAACTCCTTAGAATAGCTTTTGTTTTAAAAAGTAACATCTTCCCTCGTCTTTTTGATCGAGCCACAAGAAGAGTTAAAGTAGCTCTATTCTACATGCTGGGCTATATAGCTACGGCCAAACGTATGTTTGAGGAAACTGGTGGCAGCTACGCGATCCTGATCAATTGTATCATTATAAACAAATCTACAATAATCTTTTTAACCAAATCGATCAAGTGATTTACTGCCAAGATATAAAATGACCACTTACAAAATAACTTAACGGTAACATCTCTGAACATGGGCTGGAGTAGCGGTGGCTCCACCCTACATTGCAGCCTCATACCGGCCATCTCTCTTGTCAATGATGGAAGGTGAAGCTGGGAAACGGAACCCTCCTTCGTCGTAGCCAGGAGTTCACTTCCTCGGTACCAAGACACGTCCGGTGGTGGTTTACCTGGGAAAAATAAGAAAGTAAGCCAAAAATGGTTGTATGTGTAGTAACTATGGTGTCAATTCTGAATGCGGTTAATGGCGGTCATGCCCCATAAGATATGGCTTATAATCATAATTCACAGCTTGTTTTATATGCTTGTTCTTGTTCATCCAGGTCTTATTTCAATGCTAGGTGCCGCTGATGGTAACCATAATGATGAGTATGACATTAGTCCTACTAAATAATAAAATAATAGTTGCGCATACGCACTTCTTAATTCATCTGTCAATTCACCGAAACTAATGAGTCAGTTTTGTGTGGCACTGCATAATTTGGTATCGTTACATTGTATGAGTGAAGTTAAATAGGTATGCTTACCTCCAGCAGCTTGACAAGAAAGAAGAACATTTTGTCCTTCTCTGAAGGGTCCAGCAGTAGCTCCTAAAATTTCACGACCTTCGTAGTCGTATATTCTTGGAGTTTCTGGAGGTACTGCAGAGGAAAAAAATGTTTAATTATATACCTACCTGATTAAAGTAAAAGTAAATACCATGACTACCATGAAACAGCAGAATGCCTATCCTTTATACCTATATTCTCAATAAATGATCTGATTCTGATTCTGAACATCGCTCAGATGAGAAGAATTATGTCACTAATCTAAAGAGATATCTGTTCTTTTCAGGGCTGTTAATAAACGCGTACTAAGGTCGTGCTGCCTGAACTAACTTTGAAAGTACGTTTTTACGGTAAAGAAAATTACAGTCAACCTAGTAAGGACCTTAACACGCGTTTATTGATAGCCTTGATATAAGAGTTTCTTCTTATAGGGGCCAGCTTCTTCTTATAAGCCTTCTCCAAATTAGCGAATATCAAATGCTTTCAGGCCGTGGTGAGTTCTAGGATATTTCGGTAAAAGCGAAATTAACTTACCAATAACAGTTAAATTAACCCTATAATTTCTAGTAGGCGAATCAACATAGTCGATTCTGCATCTGTAAAGACCCTCGTCTTGACGAGCCACCTTCTCTACTGCAAGGTGTGCTGAAGAAGGGTCTGATTCGTTGAGCACGAAGTGGCTTCGAGTCCCGAATTCGCCAGCTACAGCCCAGTGAACTGGAGGGCCGTTTCTGAAGTCTACCCTGGAAATAAATTTGACGCTACATATAAGTATATCTCGAAGACGGTTGGTTTGTTACTATCAATTGGCCTGAATCGCAGCGACAGGCGGATTTCTCAGAATATCAATATGTGGGCTGATGCAACTATCGAGACATTCTAAGGTTGATATCAATGAATGCAGTCACCTATGATATCGGGTCACGTTTGATCCAGCCCCGTGTTTCTGTTTAATAGGTAAGCCTGCTACATCTTGGATTGCCGTTTGATTTAATACTCCTTGATATTTATAATACCTTAAACATTTGAAAGCCAAAAAATATTTACCATATAAGGCCCTAATTCCAAACCATATTTACAGTTACACTTACTGTAAATCTTGTTTTCGAATGTGAGTTCAGGTTTGTGAAAAATATTATATTAGAACGTAAAAACTTTATTATCTTTCCTTTTTATTATAACCCTACGATGAAAGCCAAAGAACAAATTAAAGCAACGTTTCAAGCAAATTCCGCTTCAGGACATCAATAATTTAGCAATTACTTCGACTTATCCTTACAATGAATAAACTGGCCCTTAACACACCATTTTGAAGTAAAGGATAAAATGCTGTCGAGACAACATTAAAGACCCAAACGAAATGGATTTCCACCGTCAATTCACAACAAAAAGGAATTCCATAAATAAACTGCCTTTATTTTATTCATGAACCTCGAACGGTGCCAAAATTCCCGGCAAAACTACCAGAACCTACCAAATTCAGTTTGTGACTAACATTCTAAACAAGTGCACACATCTCAGAGGAAGGAAGCAATAGTATAAAGACGGTCGGACTTCCGCTTTGGAAGCATTCCAAAAAGAACCACGGTGACTAAAATGGGAAATATTTGTTTATATATCCCCTGTAGGCACTGCAAAATCAATGGGAGTAGAAGATATTGGTTTACGGAAGGTAAATAACTGTTCCTTATGATAGACAAGCTGCGGCATAAGGAACAGTTATTTACGGGGGAATATCAGGATAAAAAGTAGCTTATGTGTTATTCCGGGTCTACAGCATCCATATACATACCGAGTTTCATGGTTGTCGGTTCAGCGGTTTTTACGTGATTGAGTAACAAACACACATGCATACACACATACATACCAACAAACTTTCAGCTTTATAATATTAGTAGAAAGTAGAATTATAATAGATAGGAAATATCTTTTAGCCAACTTCAACAAGGAATGTTCAATAATCTTGTTGAATTTTTATTTTTTCTGTGGTTATATGTTGAAAGAATTTATGACAAGAAGACAACTCGACTTAAGCTAGTAATACAAGGTTCAACCACATTGAATTTGCTCTGGTTGAAAGGCACAAAAATGTATGAAGAGTGATTGAATGAACGATAACATTGAATGATTCGCTTTTAGTGTTTACACGATTCAATTTCGAATGCTTCATTTAAACGGCAAAATGAACCGTGTAATTTTGGCTTTATCACTGCGCGTTACGCTATAAGTTTGTGACCCTAATAGGGCTCGTAGCTAAACATTTGGGGTGGCTAAAATTTTCTTTCGTTCGTCCGACCAAAGTAGGCCGGCCCGATTCAAAATATTTCGAAAACGTTGTATCGAAAATGAAGACAGTATTTGGAAGACATAAGTGTAGTCTAGTCTAGACTCCCGTCTAGTCGGCATTGTTGCATACTCAAGTGTCGCTTACATTGTTCACTAGACGGAGGGGAACTCTCTCGGTGTCTTTTGAAGTCAGTTTTGAAGGTGTTTTGAAGTATTCACTACTTGAATGGTGATTGAAGTATTTTAGGGGATAACATTCTTTACTAACATTTTGTGCTGGAGGAGCGTTAGTCTAGAATGTAACAAACTTCATGATCTAAATTATTATTGTAACAAAAAATTAAAACATAAAATATGTTTCATTTTTTCGGTGTTTGCGGTGCTGGTATGATAATTAAACTATTTTTTCCGTTTTAATTGCACTGTTGTTATTATTTTCAGCATTCTTTAATATTTTCGGGTCTTCCCGTGATCAAAAAGCACTTTTCAAATACCCTAGCGTTGAAAAATGCTAAAAAATATATAAAAAAGCAACGCGATTTAAATTAAAAAATTGGTCTAATTTCCTACAAAATATATGAAAATTAGTTTGACCTGATTAATGAATTGCTATTCAGTCATTTTTAAGATTTGTGACAATATAATTAATTAAGTAGTATTCCTACCTAGAATTTGGTTAGTAAACCCGTTGTCAAATACCCATAGTACAAGCCTGATTGCTTCCCCCGTCTGTGGCTAGATGACGCTGTATGCAATGTAAAAAAATATAAACGATCAGTATAAATAAATGATTAGATTTTTAGCAGATTTAATGTCGCCCTAACCTCCTAACCTCTCAGATCTAGATAAAAAAACTAATTAGGCAAGTACTCACCTGTCAAGATAGAAACCGAACTAATATTTCACGCATTAAAAAGATAACGTCACAACACGCCCATCGGCCAATCAATTACTTTGTCTCGAGTAAAGATGTTTAAAGTACAACTAATTAGAGATAACTTCTATGGCGATCACTTGGGGGCATTGTTTGATTATGGCCAACATGGTTTGCTGTAAAACTTAAATTCATGTTTTATACCAAGTAATTTTTTGGATTCTTCTGCTGTTTTCGCGATAATGGTTAAAAATGAAAGAGACCGAAACAATCTCGAAACGTTGAGCGTTGAAATATAAATAAACTATTTATATTTTGAATCGGAAATCCAAGAGATATTACGCAACAGTGCCTAACAATATTAGTTATATCCATCGATTTCAAACTTCCGTGACGATATTTTTAAGAATTAAAAAAAATTCAAAATAACCTAAATTATATTTAATGTTACTAAGAAATATGGAGATTCCAGCTTTAAATTTCTTCTATTAGTCATCCTAAGACGTAACTCGCAGTGATACTGATAAGTTGCAGCGCAGCGGAAGCGAGGTGTGGTGCGAAATCCCTTTGAAACTATCGCCTATTCTGTAGTTATGTGAACCTCGACTCCGCTCCCCGCGAAGACTCTGCTCGTTGAGCCTAACTTCTAAATGTTGTCTCTAAACCTATTTATAAAATTAAATATCTTCAGTCTCAAGACAAACAACTTTTCCAAGTTGGGTTTAGTATCCAGGATTAGGGGGGATTAACTTTTGTAGGTCCATACGCTTAGTAGATATTAGGTGGGTAAGCTACGTAAGACAGGGGAAAGGTTAGTGATTTTACTGTACGCTGTTTCAAGGTGTTGTTGTAGTCGTGAGTTTTCTAAGGGAAAGGACACTGCGACATGTATGTCGCTTACTAAACGAAATACACTGAAATAAATAAATTATGTGATCAACACACAGCGCCATCTAGTTCCGTGGTAAGCTACTAAGCATGTGTTACGGTGACTAGACAATGGAACCCTAACGTCTAACAATGCTGAAGCAATGTAGAGACGATTTAGTTAAAACATACGTGCCCTAGCCAAGCGCTTGGGCCTCACTTTTACTTACTTTAACTGTGTGTTTCCGCAACTAGCCCTATAACTGGGCCTTTTTGCGTGACTTTATGCCGTGGGTTTCCTCTCGATGTTTTCTTTCACCGTAAGAGCGATGTTAATAGCGCACTTAAATTGTTCGTAAAGAAAAAGAAATTTTGGCGCGGTCGGACAGGATTGAAAACCACGACCTTCGGAATGAATGTCGCGGTATCTACCACTAGACCAACACTACTCTTATTCGCTTGGGCGCTTGGGCCTCTTTCTATACCGAATCTCTTATTAATACTTCGTTACCAAACACTTGTAAAAACTAAAATCTTTACGTTTTTATTTCATCCATTTTTCAGCATTCCAGTCCCTTTTCCAGAGGGTTAAGAAACTTTAACTACACAACGTACAGCACATTAGTTACTCCGAATATAACAACTATTATATTTTCGCTCGCCGTTTATACGACGTTTTGTTAAAAAAAATCGCAATGTTTTTGCAAACGTGACTTGAATGTGTGAGTTTAGTAATTTTGTAGCACTATTCGACGTATAGTAGGTCCACTTTGAGGTGGTTCGTTTATGAATAACTGCGTGCGTAACTCCTGAATCCGTCGGAATATCAGTATAAAATAGCCTATGTGTTATTCTAGGTCTCCGGCTATCCATACTCTAAATTTAATCACAATAAATACCTTAATGCAGTGCCCAAGAAAAACAGATCGCAGTGCTTGTCAAAATGGAATTATCGTGCATGATCAACATAAAGTTATTAACGAGATCCTTAGTAAATAAATAAAGCAGTAGTAACAGCGCTCACCAAACAGTAATTTCAATGGTCAACAAAAATTTCTAATACCCCGTCCCTCGTCCGTGACCTGATACGTAGACCGGCGCAGCCACTAATGGAGACTGGTCTGATCTTGTTCCTCTGCCATCTTCCTATCTTCTAGATGAGCATCCTTCATCTCAGACTATATCATCCTTACCATTACGTGAGATAGTGGTGAAACGAAGTATCGTCAAAAAAAAAGTGTGGCACTCGGAGACTGCCGCGGTAAAGCTATTGCATAGCATTTTTTATAAACTTATGCAATTATAATTAATTTTTTATTTTGTACCCCGTTGCCATCCATGGTTACTATGGTTTTTTTTTACCTGTTTTTTTTGTTACAAAATTTCTTCATTTAAAGCTCAAAACCCGCGATGAAAGCTATGCAATAGCTTAAAATTTCAATGCTTTAATAATTAAGGTGGAAATATTTTAAAGGAAAAATACGTCTTGAATGTGAAAGTGAAGTACGTGAAGACATACGAACTGCCTAGAGCAAAGAAGACAAATTACGAAATATTTATAATTTTATTATGCTGCTCAACAAAAAGCACAAATCTCATGCTCATTATGATACCAAGCCAAGTAACCGTGGTCAGCGTACATCGCCTACGGTTCACTACTTTGACAAATATTACTCCGTGTGGACAGAGGTCGTGATACGACCTTTTTTGTGATGATAAATCGAATTTCGGGATTAGGTTTGATGTTGAAATCATTTGGTAAATCGTTGGGTCGGATTTGATAGAGTTTTGTTAATTTTTAACCCCGTGACCAGAAAATCTTTGAACTTCTGATCTTTTGGTTTTGTGGTTTATTTTTTTTGACATTTTTATTTTGAAAACATATTTTTTTGTTGATTTAGCCACAGAATACATAATTAATAGTACAAGTAATTTAGCTATAGCATATAATAGAGGCCATAATATTTCCTTTTTTCTCTCAACTTTGACATTTTTTGTCACGGTGTAATAAAAACAAATGGTCAATAGTCAATACCATGACTAGAAGGGCTGATTTTTCAATTTAAAGACAAAGATATCTGTTCAATCATTTATTAATTACTAACTGCGCCCCGTGGTAGTGATGATCATCCAATGCCCTGCTCCTAGTTCTAAGCTACCTTCCCACCAATTTTCAGCCAAATCGGTTCAGCCGTTCTTGGTGTAACTAACACGATTTTTTTAACACATTTTTTTATAAACATTAGTAGCACCAAACAAAAACGCCATTTAAAAAAAATTAAATTAAAAATTTAAAAAACCCCCGACTTAAAAAATCTTCAAAGTTAAAACAAAACTAAACTTTAAAAAGGCAAAAATAATAAACCGAAAACATATTTCATGTCTCTGAGTAGGTATGTGGTACCTTACGTTACCGCGTCGGGGGACGCGGGAATGTGTCACAGAAGTTGATGGTAACCGACCCGGTGCTTATAGTATCTAACGTTTCCGCGTCCCCCGACGCGGTAACGTAAGGTACCACATACCTACTCAGAGACATGAAATATGTTTTCGGTTTATTATTTTTGCCTTTTTAAAGTTTAGTTTTGTTTTAACTTTGAAGATTTTTTAAGTCGGGGGTTTTTTAAATTTTTAATTTAATTTTTTTATTTCACCCTTTTTGTAAAAGTGATTTTGATGAAACATGCATAGTGTTGTCACAAAAGTCACGTCCTTTTATTTGATACCCCACTCGGGTATATTTGAAAACATTCGGTTTTTATTTCCGAGTTTGACCCTACATATACTTTGAACGGCTAACCCGATTTTGATGAAACTTGCATATTGTTGTCACAACAGTCATGCTCTTTTATTTGATACCCCACTCGGGCATATTTGAAAACATTCGGTTTTTATTTCCGAGCTTCAACCAACATATATTATGAACGGCTGAACCGATTTTGATCAAACATAGCTAAGAACACTCGCGCAAAAGACACCTATTAAACAAAAAAAACTACATTTAAAACGGGTCATCCGTTCGTGAGCTACGATGCCACAGACAGATACACAGACAGACAGACACACAGACACGTCAAACTTATAACACCCCTCTTTTTCCATCGGGGGTTAAAAATTGATTTTAGTCGACAGATTTCTTTTACCGGTAAATTGAAAAATCAGCCCCAAATACTATAGTGGATCTATACTATATTGCCGTTTGCAATCGAGACCTAGGGCCCGTGGGGAACCGCTTTAGAATTTTATAAAAATATTTCAAAATTATTAGTTTTAGGTTCTGGAGGGTTACTTCGGTTCGGACAACGATACTGTCATAACGATGGTTCTACTGCCACCCTTCTATCAGAATGTGACAGTAGAATCATCGTATGACAGTATCGATGTCGTATCGAAACGAACCGCAGTAACCCTCCTGGTAACCAAAGGGCTGGCTGCTACTTTGGCCAACGAATAGGTAATGCTATCCAAAGAGGCAATGCAGCTAGTCTTTTGAGTACCATACATAGGGACTAGGGACTCATTTTTGGATTTTAATTATTTTAGTTAACTATTATGGTGTATTGTAGGTAACATTTTAATAGTATTTAACAATAAACTAATAAACCGCTTATCAGTGGCTGCATTTTATAGCATTTTATAAGAAAATAACCATCACAGTTTAAAATTCCTCTAAATGTTGTATGTGTGTTGTTTAGAAAAATTTTTTTTTTTTCAAGGAAAAATAGCATTCAAAAATTTTCACTTGCGGCGAGGCGAAAAATTTTTTAAAAATTTTTTGAATGCTAAGTATTTTTCCTTGAAAAATAAATTTTCTAAATAAAATAGCCTTGAGCTACATACAAAAATTAATAGAAATTTATGTGTGTTGTTGTTGTTGTATGTTCTTGTGACTTCTTCTCATGAAGGGGCGCGTTTGCGAAGTCACGTAGTGATAAATTAATCGTTGACCTTTCAACGATTAATTTATCACTACGTGCCTATCATTACCAACTATGCACAAATCACCTTTGATTTGTGCATAGTTGGTAATGATAGGCTAAATAAAATGTAAATAATAAAGTAAAATAATAATAAAGTAAATAAAAGTAATAGAGTTAAAATTAAATAATAAAGTTTAATAATAAAATTTAACAATAAAGTAAATAATAATCATTGCAATTTGGAACTTGCGTAGACAGGAACGTTTTTGATAACATTTTAATAGTTTTTAATAATAAGACGGTAGTCTCACTGTAACTTTTTAATACATTAGAATGACAAATCACATCTTAGTCTATCCTGAAGAAGAGACCTGGAAAGGTCTCAAAACGTTGAGCGTTGTAACAATGCTAAAAGTAAAAAAACCACGCGATTCAAACCGAAAAATGTCTTTAATTTCAATACAACATCGCGAAAACAGAAGAAGAATCTATGTTGTATCTCTAGACAAAATACTGTGCAGAATATAATTCAGAATAAAGATATGTTCAGCAGGCATGCGATAAGAGTCAACTGTTGTTTCCGGTAGGTATACATTAGTATTGTTTATTAATAGATACTTATGTAGCTATTCTGTTTTGACGCATAATATAGTTGGAATTCTAAGATCCCCGTACACGACAGACTGTAGACTTTTATCCGATTAAATTGTCTGCTGATATTTTGATCAGTATTAACCAAATCCGTGTAGTGTGCGCAATTTCGTACATGTTCACATTTATCTAAATATCCGTAGGTAGTTAAAAGACTAAGACTTAAGACGGCCTTATTATTATCATTAATTTGTAAGCGTATGTTTAAGTAACTGGTATCGGGGTCTCGCGACACAGGCTAGTCCTAGTGCGAGCCCCACTGTTTGTATAAACTTGTAATTTTCTTTTTTGGATAAATAAATGTATTTGTATTTTATTTGTATTTTGTATTTGTAGATATAGTTGGTATATTCTTCTTGTCATCCGAGGGGTAAGTTCCCGGTTGCATCCCTCTCCTGGGGTCTAACCTGGGTTGCTTGACTATACCGTACCTTCTGCAAATAGATTTGGATATATTTTTACGGCCAACCGCCTGCTTGACACCAATTCTTCTAGGAACCAAGCAGTTTATCCGGGGAGAACTTAAGGTTTGCTTGTCTTCAGATCCCTTGGTCCCCTTTTACGACAACCACGGGAAGAGATGGGGTAACCCGGGGTAGTTTGTTTTAACACAAATCAAAATGATCAAAACATCTGGTGCTTACTTAGCTCTATATTTGAGGGAAAAACTATGTCTTTAGATTACCTAATGAGTTATTTAACAACTTTTACGAAAGTATTGTTACGCAGCGTCCTACGTGGGCGATTGGATGCGAACGCGATTGCCAAGCAATCCGATTCGGTGCGGTGCGGAAGCAAGGAACAGTCGATAGCTATTGAAGTGTCCTACGTGACCAAATGCACGTAAAGTGCGATGCGGCGCGATTCTCGACTGTTACTTGTTTCCGCGCCGCACCGCGCCGCATCGCGTTCGCATCCGATCGCCCACGTAGGACGCTGCGTAACAATACTTTCGTAAAAGTTGTTAAATAACTCATTAGGTAACTCATTACTCATTAGTATTCTGAACTCATTAGTACGCTGCGTAACAGAAGTCAACAAAGAAACCATTTCGATCACAAAGTGCTCCTAAAAAGTCACTTTTCAATATCACTTCAAACTAAATTTAAAACTCTCCAAATATTTAACTGTAATAATTAAGTAAATTTCAATAAATGTTCGTGAACATCAAAAGGTTGTCGGTTTGTTCGGATTTTAGATGAATATTGAACCGTCTTCTGTTGCGATATCTCGATTGTTAGCGGTTTAATTAATCAAACGTCGATCTGTTTGTACGAGCCTCTACTTTGCCAGCGGTTTTGGTTCAATAGTGAATAACAGATTTTAATATTTTGTGCTAGGTAGGTACTATTTGTAATTTGTATCCTTTGCTTTACAAGCGTTTGTCTAATTTATTTCGGTTAGAGCAATCTTCTTCCTGCCTTTATTGTACTTCATCTATCTACCTATATCTATACTAAGTGGTAACGTTGGTAACATTTATGTACCTATGTATTTTCCGGGTAATCTCTGATTAAAATAAATAAATTCTCTAAATTAAATTCTCTGTATTTTTTTTCTCCAATAGAAACCTACATTATCGAGGAGTAACATAGACTACTTTTGATCCCGATATTCCCACGGGATCGGGACTTACGCGCGTGAAACCGCGGGACTCTGCTAGTTTTTAATAAATACATTAATTAAATAAATTCTATGAACAACACACAGCGCCATCTAGCCCCGTGGTAAGCTACTAAGCTTGTGTTACGGTGACTAGACAACGAATATACTACATAAATAGGTTTTTTTTAAGCTATTGCATAGCTTTTATCGCGGGCTTTGAGTGCGGCCACCGAATAAAGAAATTCCGTAACGAAAATAAAACCTTACACCCCCCACTCCGCCTACCATGTTGCCATGCTTGGTAGATGGTAACCATGGCAACATGGTACAAAATAAACAAATAATTATAATTGCATAAGTTGATGAAAAATGCTATGCAATACCTTAGCTGCGGCAGTCCCCGAGTGCCGCACGTTTTTTTTTGTAAATACATATTAGCTGTCAGAAAAAGGGTAGAGGTAGGAAGCGATAGCAAAAGAAAAGATCTAAGGGCCCTTTACTGAAAAACTGAAAATCCATGTCGGGCGCATCGAAAATTGTTGATTATTTCATGACGGAATGTCGTCGAACCTTTTTTTTGTGTAGAGATTGTAGGCGACATTGTTTCCGATATTTTAGTGCAGTTTCCATACAAATATGTCGAAACGTATTGAAGCCTATCGACATTTTAGCCAAATCAGACATTTTTTATCTAAAATTTGGATAGGCTTTGCACCAATAGGAGGTTCTTGTCTTAAAACTACACGAAAATGTAGGAAATAATGTCACCTACAATCTGTACACAAAAAAAAGTTCTACGACATTCCGTCATGAAATAATCAACAATTTTTGATGAGCCCGACAGGGATTTTCAGTTTCAAGGTCGTTGGCGTTGTTATTCCTCTTAATAAGACGAATCACCGACTCGACTATTATTTAACGCGTAATTTTCAACCAATAAAGCCTCTAAAAAGCTTAAATATAGCTGTAAAACATCAAAAATAATAACATAAAGAGTGAATGCGGGTTCATCCGTGCCTAAGAAGGCTATCAGCTCTCTAGTTGACTGGCGCCCTGCCAACAGCCCGCGCTATAACTCTCGCTGTGGATTTGGGCATTGCGACATGTGATGCATCAGGATGCCTCTTGTCGAGGGATGAATTTTCTGATACCTGACTAGTTTGAGGATTTATGATTCGATGGAATTTGGAAATGTAATTTTGAAGTCAGTTTCGTTCTGAGTGGATATTTAACTGGCTTAAGAAAAGCGGTCAAGTGCGAGTTGGATTTGGGCATGCAGTATTAGGGTCTTGGAGTACAAAACCGTAAAAATAAGAATAACTACCAATTGGTCGAGTATCTAATGTTTTTCATTGTTTTATTTGTAGTTATTTAAGGAGCAACTTAAATCCATAATATTCTTTTCGTATTTATAAATACAGTTGACAAAAATTAAAGACATTTTTCGGTTTGAATCGCGTGGTTTTTATTACTTTTAGTATTGTTACAACGCTCAACGTTTCGAGACCTGTCCAGGTCTCTTCTTCAGGATAGACAGAAGAAGAGACCTGGAAAGGTCTCGAAACGTTGAGCGGTGAAACAATGCTAAAAGTAATAAAAACCACGCGATTCAAACCGAAAAATGTCTTTAATTTCAATACAACATCGCGAAAACAGAAGAAGAATCTACAGTTGACTAGTCAAATATATAGTCAAAAATAAATTAATAAATTCAGTGAACCAACACACAGCGCCATCTAGCTCCGGTGGTATAGCTAACAAGCTTGTGTTACCTAGACACCGGATATAATACATACATTATTTATTTTAAACCATAAATATTCGCACCCGGCGGGAATCGAACCCGCAATCTTCGTAGAAGAAAGCTACATTATCGAGGAGTAACATAGGCTACTTTTGATAGGTACCGATATTCCCACGGGATTGGGACTTACGCGGATGAAACCCCGGGACGCAGCCAGTATTTAATATGCATATACACCACACACCTACGAAAATTTAATTTACAGATTTTATGTTCAATGAGTGTAATGTATCTACTATCGTGATACAACTACGATAATAATATAACAATCCACCTATTTTAAATAACACTGCACCTATATTAAACTAATTGGCACAAAACAGTCGAGCTCCGTCGAGCGTCTAACTACAAACTTCTGAAGAATGCCTCATCTAGTTAAGTCCCCAAAGTTTCTGTTTGCGTAGAAGCTTATCCGCGTTTCCCTGTATTCTGGTGTATTGTTGTCTTACGTAGCTAAGTCGACTTAACGTTTCCTATAATGGGTAAATGTTAGACTTTGCTCAGTTATCATCACTTCGAATAGAAATATGATATTTTTCGTGGAAGTTCTTGTCGGGAACAATGGGATGGTTGTTATAGAAACTAGCTGTGCCCTGAGGGGTGTGTAAGGAATTTCAATTTCAAATTGGCTTTATCATTTAGGTCGGTACCTGCCTTCTTCTTTTTCTTTTCGTGTACTGATGTAGCTCATATAGTGTTAAGATTTTTAGGTCGTTTAACGTGACTTATGAAGTACGAAGGAGCTCGAGAAAATGTTTTTTGCCACAAATATTATCGGTAAACCATCCAAATAATGACCGCGCGAGCATTGCTTACCCTGCACGATTATACAAGGTCGAAACCAATGACCTCAATAAGGCAGGTACCTACTGAGATGTGTTTTTGACTGAACTAAGAACAAACACCAATAGCAGTATTTACAAACGACCCTGTGCGTAGCTTAATGCTTTGTCTTGCTCTTGTGAGTGACAATCAACGTTAGTGAAAATGAGACAAAAGCTGAATTCGCATGAATAGGTACGCCTATTCGTTTTGAATTATTAAATGAAATACCTAAGTAACTTTAAATAAAATATGTATTTATTTCTCAATTGCATAAAGATCAGCTACTTAATTACATACTTAATTTTTCGTTTTGAATCGCGTGGTGTTTATTACTTTCTATCCTGAAGAAGGGACCTGGAAAGGTCTCGAAACGTTGAGCGTTGTAACAATGCTAAAAGTAACAAACACCACGCGATTCAAACCGAAAAATGTCTTTAATTTCAATATATAGATTGCTCGTATCTTTATCTTACGTAAGACAGTATTTCCAAAGGACAACTGTATAATATATTAAGAAGGTTAATGTAGGCAGCATGAATACTATATTGAGAGTAAGTTTGTAAGTTCGTAAATTGTTAAAGGTATTTGTTGATGGTGTCGATCCTGTGATAGGTAAATTGGGTAACAGCCGATCTACACCCGTATTACCTAAATCGTTGGTAACTCCGTTTGATAGGTACTGTGCAATACATTGCTGCTTTCAGGGAATTACTGGTGATTACTTTGTAACTTCAAACCAGTAATGTACTGCATAGGAACAAGAGATAGAATACACCATCATAATTCATATCTTTCATTCATACCTTCTCTTGTTTGTATTCTTTTATTGTACTATTATTTTTTATATTTTGTGCCGTCTGTCTTTTGTCAGTAAATACTTTCTTCTTTTTCTAATTCACGGAAATAATTAAAATTAAAAATCCAAAAATGAATCCAAAAGGTTGGCTACATTGCCTCTTTGGATAGCAATACCTATTCGTTAGTCAAAGAAACAGCCTGCCTTTTGGTCGCCAGAAGCACGGCACTGCATAGTGCCTACTCTTATACCGAAAAAAAGCTTTGTAGCTTCATCTCAGTTAGATAACTACTAATATAAAGTAACCGACCACGTGCCGTTATATATTTGTTTTATTCTGTTTTTAATATTTGTTGTTATAGCGGCAAGGGAAATACATCATTGGTGAAAATTTCAACTGTCTAGCTATTACGGTTCATGAGACACAGCCTGGTGGCAGACGGCCAGACAGCGAAGTCTCAGTACCTAATAGGGTTCCGTTTGAGTATGGAACCCTAAAAATGAAGTAGAACTATTAATCCGCGGCGGAGGATTGGCAGTCAATCCTGAAGAAAAGATCTCTAAAAGTCTCGAAACGTTGAGCATTAAAACAAAACAACGCTAAAAGTAATAAACACCACGCGATTAAAACCGAAACACGAGTTTTAATTTGAATTTTGTATCATAATGTATAAAATAAATATCGAAAGAGCTCCATTATACGAATAAGTCAATTCAGAATGTTCTTATTAATTTATCTCGAAGACGCGGAACAAAATTAAATCCTGACACGAGCTGGTATGGCACCACTTAATTGCAATTTGTGTGACTTATTACATCTTCGCTTCAATTCTGTTAACGAATTTGAAAGAAGGGCTGTTCTGCTAAGGCATCTTCATTTTGATTTTGATGGAGAGAAACAGTTGCCTATATAAATTGAGATCTTATTATATACAGGGTTATTGGTAACAAATTATGAAAGCGGTCGGGAGCTACTTCCTGTCATTCTAGGGAACTAATTTTGTTCTACGACTTTTGGAATTTCGAAAAAAAAAACGAAAATTTGAGGTTAGAAAAAGTCTAAAATCAGCTGTTATTCGGGTAATTTTTTGATAGGGGTCAATTAACTAGTTGGTTTCAGTAGTTTCTGAAGAATAATATTGAAATCTTAAAGTTATTGCCCTCTGCGCCCCACAAAAAGCTAATTTTAGAAATTATCTAATCCTAAATTTTTTGAATAAATGTTTGAATTTCCAAAAGTCGTAGAATAAAAGTGGTTCCTTAGGATGTCAGAAAGTAGCCCTCGACCGCTATCATAATTCGTTACCAATAACCCTGTATATGTACCTACCTAGGTACTTGTATTACAGGTGATGTCTGAAACATCTTCCAGGATCCATTTTTGCTAAATAAATATAAAAAGACACTGCAGCTCTGACAATATTGTTACGCATAGCGGCCATCGCGTTGGTTCGGATTACGAGTAGTCGCGGGTTCGAGTCTTTTATCCTGATATTCCCGAGGGATCGATACTTACACGCAGGTGAAACCGCAGGGCGCTGGTAGTATTATATAAGTTAGTTCGAAATGCCGTTCTATAGGTACCTATTGTTTATATTTTCAAAAATAAACACAGCATAGAAATAAAATATTGTAACTGTTAGAAAATAGTAACGGGTAATAATATACATAACGGGGGCATCGGAAGCGTCGTTCAACTGCAAGTCATATTATTTTATTTTATATTTCGATATAATCGATGGCGATACAAAGTGCGCCTGGTCAACTTGAACATTTTTAAAAAAGGGATAAAGGTACGGACGCACGCCTCGCCATCCAGACCAAATGCCTACTTTGTTACTCACATAAACCATCCAAAATATAAATTCTTCTTTAAAATATTTTCGCTTAAACTGTAATGTTAAAACTTGAAAAACATGCCGGTCATTAGCAATTGAAACGGTCCTGGCTGGCTTCGAACCCGCTACACGTTGGCTGCGCGCCAAAATTATACAACTACAGCAACTGCTATACAGAGTGTCTCGGAGGGGTTTGTTATCCCGGAGTGCTGCTTACTGGCGAGCTCTGAATAAATTTTTAGACGAAAATGATGGTTTTTTGTGTTATCGGGCATCGTGTTTTATAAATCAGAATATTCTTATAGCTGCAAAGTGGTTTTTTAAAAAGCTTTCAAAACTAGCCTAGTCGAGAAAAATCAATTTCAAATAAATTTACCAGTTCCTGAGAAAAGCGATGGTGACACACAGATAGACAATCCGACAGACGGACAAGAACGTTATTTAAAAGGGTTCCTTTTAACCTTTACCTTTTAAGGTACGGAATTTACATAATTAGGAAAGGAATTTAGATAATTAAATTCAAAAGATTAACAGTGCAACCCATTAAAGTAGCAAATGCGCCGTAAATATGATAAGGTCATTATATTTATGGTGCTGTAGTCAAATATAGTAAATACACTGGGGGACTTACCCACTATAATTATATTTTTTAACTCATTTAAATTTATTCTTAGATGGCCCAAGGCTCGCTCGCGAAAGTTACAGTCAAATTTCCTAGACGTACTTTACCTTGAATACATATTTCTAGCAACGCACATTGCAATATATTTGGTTTAAACGGGATCATTAAGTAAAGTTAGTGCTTTAAAATTTCAAAACAAAACAGCTTAATATCTTAATTGGGCATGGAATATTACCGCGCAAGTTTTTCGTGAGCTCAATCAGTTATTCCGGAACACCGCGTATAATATGCTCTACTTTAGTTTTTCACATGCGCCATTTACTGCTTAAAAATGCCTTATTTATCTGTAGGTAGGTAGTGATGACTGTTAAGATGGTTTAGTAATATAAAACATAGCAACCTTGTCTACTATATTAGGGTTTTTGTAATCCTCACTAAAAGGTCCCTACCAGTGGGGTCCATGATAATTTTCAAAAACAAATAGTGTGTGTGTGTGGTGTGGTGTGGGGATATTTAAATCTTTATGATTTTGAAACTTGAACTTGCGTTGTTTTTAGCAACGTTGCTGTTATCTGGAGATCTAGATATATACAACATTTCGTACCGTGATGTTCCCTCGGGATCGGGACTTACTCAGGTGAAACCGCTGGATTTACTTAGTAGTTTATAAAGTAGGAAGTGGGTGCTATTAGCACAAACTCTCAAATTCCAATCAGGTAAAAAAATAATCTTTCTTTTTTTTATTGCTCAAGGCATTCTACATAGTTACAAGGAGAAATGCATAATTATTAGGAGGATTTTTGATGACGCATCATCATCATCATCCGAGCGATGTTCCCGGTTGCATCCCTCTCGAGAGCCCGGGGTCCGCTTTCCTACTTTTACGTCTCCACTTCGCACGATCGTCGGCATCCCGCATAGTAAGGCACGCATATCCGATCTTACGACGTCAAGCCAGTTATTGACGATGCATATCTCCTTGTAAGTATCACTAATTAAAAAAACTCTCTAAAAATAGTCTACTCCAAAAATAAGCAACATTTAATAAACACCCGTCAGGTTCAGCGAGCCCTAGAGGGCTTCCCATTCAAAAACCATCGTGTTCCTGCAGATCAGATAAGCGGGTAACTGTCAAACTTGAGTCTGTACCCGTTAATTCCCGACGTTTAGTAACTCCATCGATTCGGAATTATCGTCCAACACCGACACTTCGGAGTTGAGGTTCTCAAACTGTGGGCCGTAGACCTGGCATATTATTTTAAGGAATCTTATTTATTTATAAACTTTTAAACAAAACAATGATCATCATCAGAGCGATGTTCCTGGTTCCATCTCTCTAGAGAGCCCGGGGTTCGCTTGAAAACAAAATTATATTTACAGGGTATTTATACAAATAAAACTTATCAAAATAAATGTAAGTCCTCGACACTTAGCAGCGAGCCAAAAATGCTGGCCGCATTGCCACGCTGAATGGCAATGCGTATTCTTTGCGACAAATATTATAGTCCAGCATTTTGGTCTCGCGAATCTTTTTGATTTTTATGCGACTATTAACATAATAAATCATAATATCAGCCCGACATTGGAGGTTAATGTGACTACCAGTCGTTTTTTTTTCTTTTTTAGTCGTGTTCTAGGACTCATTACGGACCGAACGCATGGGACATCCGCCAATCTGGAGTAGGCTCCCGTGGCGTCCCACTGCCTTACCTCTCTAAAAAGAGGCCATTACCCTACAGAGGGACAGATTAACGGGCAATCAAAGGTAAACTTTTTTATTGTAGATATTCATCAAACTTTCTAAAATACATTTTGTCGAATAACAGAATTTGAAACTGAAACTGCGGAATTTAACTAACAATAATTTTATGTTGTATAATAAAAATAAAGTGTTTATTTTTAACGACTATGCTAGGCATAAAATGTAGAGTTTCTGTAAAATTCCACGTAGAAAAGCCAAATGGAGAAATTGTTGAGAAACTCTGCCTGAGGGACTAAGATAAGTTTGACCTAATTTCAAGATGCTAACCGATCAACTCGAGAAGTAAATGTTTTAGATAACTGTGCCTACATTTTGATTGAACTTTTCATAGACATAGACATTCTTCTAATAAATACTCCTGTGGTATATTCTATCCAAACTCTAACTAAAGTAAGAGCGTGTACGCACTGCGTTTAAACGCCTGCGTTTTTCCGTAGCTCTGAAACCGCAAAAAAATGCAACACATAGTTTTTAAGCAAGCACACGCCTTAGGGTTTTATTAAGTGACTGATTTTGCGTGTTAATACGCGGTTCTGCGTTTCAGCTTACGAATAGCTGAAACGCAGAACCGCGTATTAACAGCTTGCGTGTTCTAAGGCAAATAGAACCTAAAAAGGCGCAAATGAAGCCGCTAAGGAAGACTGGTCGAATCTTGTTCCAAAGCAGTCTTCCTTCTTCTAGAGCAGCGTGCTATATCTTAGCCCATATCGTCACTTACTATCAAGTGAGATAGTAGTCAAACGCTCATCTATTGCATTTAAAAAATGAAGAAAAGATTTGGACAGTGATTTTACTTCCAGTATCTAATAAGAGTGAATTTCTAGTAGTATAGGCAGTATACTAATCTATACCTACTTCAAAACTAATTTTATAAAGTGGAAAGATTTGTATTTTTGTGTGTGTGTGTGTCTGTATGTTTGTTATAAATAAACTCAAAAACTAGTGGACCGATTTTAAAAATTCTTTCGCCATTATAAAGCTACATTCACCCTGAGTAACATAGGCTACTTTTGATTCCGGTATTCCCACGGGATCGGGACTTACGCGGGTGAAACCGCAGGACGCAGCTAGTATTAATATATGTTTGATGTTACGTACACACACAGTAAGGTCCCCGTAGATTTCGTAGCATACCTGTAGCTTTCGTAGCACACCCGTAGCTTTCGTAGCACAGTTGGTACTATACAGGTGATCGCACATTTATCAGCACCGTACGCGCCACACGCTTCGTACTCGCCGCATTTCGTAAAATGCGGGGCGGGTGAAACTTGCGAGGTTTGACATCATTACATACAACGAATTCTAAAATGCGGCGAATACGGCGCGTGCGGCGCGTACGGTGCTGATACATATGCGATCACCTTAATACGAGTACGCCGCCATGGTAAAGCGAAGCGGTCATTTTAGAAAAAATATCTACTAATACAATTATTATCAAATAACGGGGTATTTACAACGTTTTTGTAGCGAACAACCATGTTAGTTTAAAAACCTATAGATATTTTTCAATTCTAAAAAGAACCCTTCAAAATAAAATGGGTACCTTTCCAGCATACCAATTTTGTAAGTAAATTGTTTAAACCTATGTATGTATGTCGGTGCTTACATGAAAGCAATTACCATTTCAACAAAATAAAATAATTTGGTCCTTCGAAATACCTATTTTCGTAGGAAAACAATATGAATGTAAGACTGACTTTACAATCGGGACGTGACTCTGTTTTCTCTTACAGACACACACTCGCATAGAAAATACAAAAAATATATAATAAATTATATATTTTACTTCGGGATTCGCGAATCTGATACTAAAAAAACGTTTGTAGTATTGGAGCTCTACTTAAATATTAATTACATTTGTTGTTATAGCGGCAACAGAAATACATCATGTGTGAAAATTAATACTTTTTTGGGGAATAAAAATA
Organism: Idaea biselata; assembly: GCA_958496205.1. Taxonomy (NCBI): domain Eukaryota; kingdom Metazoa; phylum Arthropoda; class Insecta; order Lepidoptera; family Geometridae; genus Idaea; species Idaea biselata. Next base: position 1,164,968 of record OY292402.1, read on the forward strand.
AGGGGACAAGACGCAGGCAATAAGCGGACAAAATAATAATCTCAATGTTACGTAATTACAAGACCTACAGCCAAATACAGAAACGCCACTTAAAATTTGAGGCGTACTTAAATAATTGAGCAGCTTCTAAATTTAAAAATGTGTATGGGATTTTTTGTATTTGAGAGGTGCTTAGTTGTTTAAGTGGAACTCAAATTTTCAAATATTGTATCCTCTTAGTCCCCTCTCACTCACCTCCCCACCTCCCCTCATCCATCCACTATCCCATAAATATTGCCTTTGCTTTGCCTGAACAAGGCGCATGTCAATAACTTTGAAAGTTATGGCTTAGCTGTACTGTACATTAGCTCTTGACTAACTGATATGTATTCTAGAAATTAAAATCGTGTTAGTTACACCATTTATAACTCAAGAACGGCTGAACGGATTAGGCTGAAAATTGGTGGGGAGGTAGCTTAGAACCGGGAAAATGATATAGGTTACTTATGATCCCGTAAATTCCGAGGGATCGGGACTAATGCGGGTAAAACGGCTGAGCGCAGCAAGTCTATATATTATAGAAAAGAAAGTCGTGTTAGTTACACCATTTAAAAGTTAAAACTCAAGAACAGCTAAACCGATTGGGCTAAAAATTGGTGGGGAGGTAGCTTAGAACCGGGAAAAGGATACTTTTTTTATTTATTTTTTAGAGAGTAGGAAGTCGTAGGGTAGGGTTGGGTTGCAGGAAAACGTCTGTCGGGTCAGCTAGTAAGATATAAATAAAAAAATACATCCTTAATATAAAAAAAACGTGTGGCACTCGGGGACTGCAGCGTTAATGCTATTGCATAGCATTTTTTATCAACTTATGCAATTATAATTATTTATTTATTTTGTACTATGTTGCCATGGTTACCATGGCAACATAAGTCGTGGGTGTAAGGTTTTATTTTCGTTACGGAAGTTCTTGATAAGGTCGCCGCGCTCAAAGCCCGCGATAAAAGCTAAGCAATAGCTTAAAAAGCATAATTTTAAACAGTTTTATCACCGTCTGTACGTAAAGGTCTCAATTGCGCACCGTTTCATGTCTTGTTTGTTATTTAAAACGGTTTAGGGTTTTCTCATTCATTTGGGATATTAGTGTGAATGATTACGGTCGACGCTTGCAGGGTGGGGCTCTTAATGCAGACGTTATAGCGCTTTTGGTGTTATTTCTAACGGTTTTAAAGTCGAATGACTTCATGTTGGCCGAGCGAGCAAAGCGTCTCTGCTTCAAGTATGCTTTCGTCTTTTTTTGGGATTCCGTAGATGTAAAAACGGGACCCTATTACTGAGACTCCGCTGTTTGTCTGTCACCAGGCTGTATCTCATGAACCGTGATAGCTAGACAGTTGAAATTTTCATAGATAAATAAATAATATTGCACAAAGTTACGACCACTCTCTTTATACCCTTGCTGGTCACAGTTGGGGTCGCTATAACTATAAGCATAGGTTTAAAGAACTGGGTCTGCCTGGCCGTAATGAAATAGCCAATAGAAAATTTACTTTATTTTAACTAGTCCCGCGATTTCACCCGCGTAAGTCCCGATCCCGTGGGAATATCGGGATCAAATAGCCTATGTTACTCAGGGTAAATGTTCTTATAATGTAAGAATTTTTGAAATCGGTCCAGTAGTTTTTGAGTTTTTTCATAACACACATACAGACAAACACACACACATAAACAAAAATACAAATCTTTCAGATTTAATTTAGTTTCTATTTAAATATTAAATACAATAGAACCCCTTCCAAAGTTGACAAACAAACCACAATTCCTAAACCGAGACTTACTCATAGCACAAGTAAGTACATTACGACTTGTCAGATATCCATATATTCAATATTTGATATCGCACCGGCACCCGGCATGTCTGTAGAACTTGGCACCGCTAGGCCATAACCGGTTCGAGATATAGCTGCTACCAGTGAACTTAAGAAATATTTAGTACTTGTCCTTTGCCAGGCTATAAAGTCTCTATTCTCAATTAAATAAATATTGCACGACGTTGTACGCAATCTAGCCCCAAACTAAGCACTAAGTTAGGATTTTACTATGGGTACTAGACAACAAATATAACAACACTAGCTGCGCCCTGCGGTTTCACCCGCGTAAGTCCCGACCCCGCGGTAATGTTGGGATAAAAAGTAGCCTATGTATTCTAGGTCTCCAGTCTCCAGTCTCTATCTATATTCCAAGTTTCATCGCAATCGGTTCAGTAGTTTTTGCGTGAAGGAGTAACAAAGTCACAAACAGACATACATACATACAAACTTTCGCGTTTATAATATTAGTAGGATATTATATTTAAGGTATTTTTAAGGTTTCACCCATCATAACAGACAAAATGGTTGAGTCGAGACTGAAATGATACGGTCACGAAATGAGAAGGCCCGACGATTATACAGTTAAGATAATTTCCATGGCTTCAAGAAAGAGAGGGAAGGTGTCTACCTTTAGACCACATTGTTAACAAATATCCAAAGGAATATGAACAACCTTGGCCTCATGGAAGAAATGGTGGAGACACAAACAAGCGTGTTCCATGACGCCGTTTGATAGGAAAAGCCGACCCCTTACAAACGGGACAATGGCGAGGCAGAAATAAAAGAATGGTACGGAATCCTTCGTGCACGAGTCCGACTCGCACTTAGCCGTTTTTCCTTTGGATAAAACCTTGCACAGTTTTATCATGTAGAGTTCCAGATAAAGTTATCTTGCACAAATTGAGCTAACCTACATAAATTAAGAGTGAAGCTCGTATGACAAATGATTCGCCTTCCTCAGTGTCTGTATGTCAGAACGATTCATCAAATCGTCTACGCCACGTCAACAACATACTAACTTCATTAATTATTGTAGAAATTTACAACTATTAATTATTAGCAACTAGCAGTGCCCCGCTGTTTTACTCCTGTATGGCAACAATCGACAGCAGAATGCAACAATTATTTTGCTAAAATTTTAGATTGCCTATTGTCATAATTAAAACTGTTCAAAACAAAATCTCAATATCTTTAATGTCTAATTTGGCTTATGCACAAACGGGCCACACATTCAATTGTTTCACTGTTTTGCTTCCATACATTGAGTTCCAATCGGGCCAAAACAAAATGTTGGCTTCTATTAAGAGAATAATTAATTAATTCATTTTATTATTTTTTATTATTATTTTAATTGAAAAATAAAAAAAAATAAAGAGGTAGATGCATTGTCATGACAGATATAGGTTTTATGGCATAAACATATTTGCTCTAATGTCTTTATCCAGGGAGGAAAATTTAAACTACGTTTGTATGGAGAAAGAGAACGGAGACTATCCTCTTAAATACAGTTTGCCATTTTTTCATAAAAAAATTTTTGGGGAATAGGTAGGAACTGTTTTTAACCCCCGACGGAAAAAGAGGGTTGAGGCGCCTTCACCCGGCCGCGGCAGATTGGGATGACCCGAGAAGTGCTGGCTTGACGTCGTAAGATCAGATATGCGTGCAAATGGCTTCACCACGCGGGATGCCGAAGATCTTGCGAAGTGGAGACGTAAAGTAGTCGAGAGTAATGCAAACGGGAACATCGCTCGGATGATGGTGATGATGGAAAAAGAGGGATGTTAAAAGTTTATTTTTCAGTGGCATCGTGACGGATAGCCCGTTTTCAATGCAGTCCACTCACGACGGGACAATGTTAGGTACCACATAACTAATTATTTTAATCTTTTCGGGATTTTTTTAAATTTTCCTTACATTTATGACTCAATAAAGTTTCGATTGCAATCCACTTCCAAGACTTTCATATTGAGTTGAATCCGATAATTGCAGTTTGCAAATCCAATGATAGATAGTGAAATGAAATTTAGGAGAATTTTAATAGGTACAGGAATTTTAATACAGAAATCTAGTAATGTCCTTATTGTCCATTTTTCCAGTAAATTTTACAAACAGTCAGTCTATACTAATATTTTGTTTGTATGTTTGTAACGAATAGGCCCTGAAACTATGACTGATTTCAAAAAATCATTTAAAGAATTTTATTCCTTAAAAAAATATAATTTTTATTCTTTTGAAACTTTTATTTTATAATAATTTAATAACAGAATCAGTTGTTAAAAGAACTAATAGAAAGGTACATCATCGCGGCTACTTTCGATCCCGATATTCCAACAGGATCGGGACTTACGTGAAACCGCGGGGCGCAGCTAGTAACATAATAAAACACGAAATGACCGCAGATGAAATCATGACTAACAGCTAACTATTCCCATCATTTATAACCATTACGATATTTACGAGAACAATAAAAATAATTAACCTAATTTCGGAATGTCCGAACGAAATTGTCGCCATAAAGTGATTTTACTCTCAATAAATGTATAATGAACGAGCAATTATCGGAGGAACTTCGCCGGCTATCACTCAACTCAACGCATGAATTATATTATCCACGGTAATTGCCTTTTTTATTATTTAAAGCAGCTGATTACGAGTATAAAAACTTAATTTTAATTATCCACGTATCTTCTTGCCAAATGGCAGGAAGATAAGCTTTTTAATCAGTCCTACTAATATTAGTAGTATGTGAAAACCGACTATCACTCAACTCAATGTATGAATTATTTATTTACGCAGCTGATTATAATGACTTATTTTAATTATTAACGTCAGGAAGATAAGCTTTTTATTCAGTCCTACTTATCTTACTTATATTAGTAGGATGTGAAAGCAGCCTATCAGTCAACTCAACGCATGAATTATATTATCCTCCGTAATCGCCTTTTTGATTATTTATAGCAGCTGATTATAATAACTTAATTTTAATTGTTCAGTTCACAGCGAATTCGGCAGGACCACGATAGTCAGTCCTACTAATCCTATTAATACATATTAGTTACCACCTACTAATATTAGTAGAGCAAGGTATTTTATAGATGCGGTTGTATATAATGTCTAGGTAAAATCAAAACAATAAAGTTTTTTTGCCACCTTCGGCAAAATAAACCTCATTGCAAATATAATTTTCAAGAATAAACATTACTATTTCATTAACAGCAAATGAATTTAGGGAATAATATTATACTCTTACTAATAACTACAACAGACTTAAAACTTTACGATCGGATGATTGCATATAGGGAAAATCATTTCTTCATCACCCCTTAAATTCTTATCTTTACTAAATAATAAATGCGAAAATAACTCTGTCTGTCTGTTATGTTTTCACGACTAAGCCGGCGAATCAATTTTGGTAAATTTTTGATACAGAGATGGATGGGACATGAAGGGCAGCCCCTTTGATCCCGCAGGAGCAGGAAAGGAACCGCGAGTGGCGAAGCTAGTTTTTTAATGCTTATTTATTAACTAGGTCGATCAAAACAGCTGGACTCAAAACTAATATCCGAATATCATCCCTCGTAATTCTGAGATACCATAACGATCAGAATAGGGCAGCAGTTGTCGATGATGAAGAATAAATCATACCGCGATTTTTCTGCGGTTTTCGCGATGTTTATGAAATCAAACGAATTTTTCGATTTTAGTCGAGGTTCAGGGTGGATAAAAATGAGTTTAATTTAAAGACTTTTAATCAAAGCTAGGCAAACTGTTGGCCGACTGTACAGACCTACTTACAGTTTTTAGTCTGCGTTCGCCCTAAAGGTTCTCGGAAACAATGCGTTTGTTCCATTACAGAAATGAAAGGAGATGGCGTTAGCGTCGAATCTCCATAGGAAGTATTATTGGAATTCATTTCAGCATATGGTCTTCTATGCGAATATTTTGTTCGGTTCATATTCAAAAGCTGTAAAAACGGTTCTCTGTTAATATAATAAAAAGTGTGTTTAAGAAAGGCAGTAGAGAGGTGTAATGTTAAGTTTCCATTGATTGGAGTGCAGGAAGTTGGGTTAATTTTCCACTTTCCAAAAAAAAACAAAAAAAGATAACTTTTACGAAAAAAAGAGGTAGGTTAGGTACCTTATCATTGTTTAGGAATACCTTATCTAAAATATAAACATACTCAGACATCTTCGAAGACTTGACCAAATGACACTTTTTCACGGCTTGACGAAATAACACTTTCATTTGCGGTAACTATACGCTTGACCCAATGACACTATTTTTTGGCTTGACCAAATGTCCACTACATCACATTTTTGAATACTTTCCTTTTACTGTGTGTTTCCGCAACTAGCCCTATAACTGGGCCTTTTTGCGTGACTTTAAGCCGTAGGTTTCCTCTCGATGTTTTCCTTCACTGTAAGAGCGATGTTAATAGCGTAAGTACGCTAATAACAATTAATTTTGTCACATTGGTGCGCGGTCGGCAAGGATTCCAAACCACGACCTTCGGAATGAAAATCGCGGTGTCTACCACTAGACCAACAACACCGCTCAACATTTTTGAATATCAAAGACCTCTTGGAATGAAAGGAAATTAAGTAACCTGTTGTAGAGACATGTCACAGGCTTCTATAGAAAATCATTGAAACGTATGCAGTGTAGCCAGCATTTCTGCGGAGTAGTAGCAGTCTATAGGTATATTTTGATCAATGTTCGTTTGGTTAGAGCACTGTAGCTGACATTATAGCTTTCCTCGTAATATGATTACCTTTCCTTTCCTTTGATCGGTATTACAAGGAAAGCTACAATGCCGGCTTTAACTAACTAAGGTATGGGTCCTATACCTAGTTAGTTAATGGATAATTCCGAGAAACCCTGTACCGTTCCTTTGAATACCATGTTTTCTACCCCCAATGGAAAAAATAGGGGTGTTATAAGTTTTACGTGTCTGTATGTTGGCCGGGCCACAATAACGGGAAACGTCAATGCCTATCTTCGCGATAATTGTTGCAAATATTTTTGCAATATTTTTTACGCGAGTGGAGTAGCTACACCAACGTTGAACGACCATCATCGCGTCATGTTCTGTCCACAGTAACGGGAAACGTCAATGCGTCTTCATATATAGTTATTCATTACTTACGTATAAATGGGCATCCGATCTCCATCTTTGAACCAGAGCAACATCGCGACGTCGCGTGTCGGGGCCGCCAAGTCGCAAGGTAGACGCGTCATGCCACCCGGCGCTGACCAGACTTGAATTACATCTGGAAAGATAAAGGGGTTTTTATATTCCTTTTCCATTCGATATGGAGCAGGCGAGCCTTTCCTATACATATGAGAAAGTCTCGCCGGTGGGAAGAGACCTGATGGACAAACGCTGGTCCGGTCAATATGTTACATTTTGGTCTGAGATTCTGGAATAGAGTAATAGAAATATTTTACAATAAGGAATGCATTATCAAAATATCTCCCGTGACAGGATTCGAACCTGTGCTCCTTGCCGTGTGAGCGCGCTATCTACTGGGCCACACGGAAACCGAATCCTGCACGGGAGAATTTTGATGATGCATTCCTCCATCTCCTTGTAAAATATTTCCGCCATGTTTTTGTAATAATTTATTGATTTTTAGCGAAATTTGATTTGAAATTATTATTCTCCACATTTTCTCAATCGCCGAAGTATAAATAAAAAGTCCGCAATTACCAATTTCGCGGGAGAAAATTACACAAAGAAAATAATAGAAAGAAGTAAATTGACCGTTGAAATGAAAGACCCTTTTCGTCCGAACAAATCAAAGAATGAATCGTTGAATTGAATTGTTTTAAATTCATTCTTTTTTTTTATTAAAAAATAGCTGTTGATTGTTTTTAAAGTGGAAAATAGATTTCTGTTTTTACTGTACCGCGTTTGTCTTTACAAAGGAAATTAAAATATACAGTTTACGCTCCTACCTCCTAACTTATAAACGATGACTAAGTTTATGCAACGATTGCCACTGAAAATAAATATTTGTTTTAGGTCGGGGTGTTTTCTATGTATTAGGTATATGTATATATGTATGTATTTACAAAAAAACGTATAATATGTGCTATATCCGTTGTCTAGTACCCATAGTACAAACCTAGTCCTTAGTTTGGGGCAAGATTGCGCTGTGTGTAACGTCGTGCAATTTTTAAACTATTGCAAGTCGAATAAAGAATTTCCGTAACGAAAATAAAACCTAACACCCCCACTCCGCCTACCATGGCAACGTGTTCAAAATAAATAAATAATTATAATTGCATAAGTTAATAAAAAATGCTATGCCATAGCTTTACCGCGAGTCAGTCCCCGCGCTCAGTCCCCGAGTGCCACATTTTTTTTAGAAAGTAGGTAGGTACCTACATAATATTTAGATGCTTTCCAATGCCGCATTCAATGAAGACAAAACATCAAAACAAAAGGCAACACCACTAGAAGTCTACTATTAACATTTCTAAACAGCTGTTGTCTGCACGTCCGCTGCATTGATTAGGAATTTAGTATACATACGTGCTGTAAATGTAGAGACACAGGTGGAAATTGTATAAGCTAGGTATTGGATGTATTTAATATTTCGTTTTAACAGTTTAATTATTAAAATTTACACGAAGATAAAGACTATAAAATGCTTTGTCCTTCCTGACTGACTGGATCAAAAAACAATAAAAATCAAAAATCAAAATCAAAGTACGTTTATTCATTCGGATATTAGCAAGATATCTCTTTGACATGTCATTTTTTATTTATTTAATCTACTCTACTATGTCTTCGGATCACGACCTCCATGACATGAGAAGAAGACACAAGAAACTCATGGGGTTTTTTTTTTGTATATTTTTTTTGCAGTAATCATGTGATTTACATTGTCGCATATATATTATTGAAGAAAAGTGGAACTGGAGCAATAATCTATACTATAATAATCCTTACTAGCATTACAAGAGCGAAAGTAACTCTGTCTGTCTGTCTATCTGTTCAAATTAGTTATAATATACAAAATAAAAAACATTAAAAAAAAATAATACTTAAAACACTATCTCATCCACAAACACACAACCCGCCCAACACCGCCCAAAGTATAAGCCTCTGGTAGTAGAGAGCTGGAATTATGAGAGTGTGTTCTTCATAAAATGATGTAGGCATTCGATAAGAAAAAGTTTTCAATATTCCCACGGTATCGACACTTATTTTGCTTAAAATAGACTAATCACGCGTCATAAAACAGAACCCACGACCGCGGCTACGAACGATAGCCGAATTATTTACCACTAGACTAACACTGCTCTCATACCTATTATCACTTTAAAATGTCTAAAAAGGAAAATCATCTACTTTCCTTAAACACATTTACAACAAAAGTAAAAAAGAACAACATACCAAAACGAAATCAAATACAAACACCAAAATATTTAATAATAAAAACGAAACGAACTAATTCCAGTACAATGGACATAAATTGAGGAGGCGGACAAAGGCGCGCTCATTATTGCATCACGTTCAAAAAATTAAAGATAAAGATAAAAAGATTCGAGGAAATCAATGGGAAACGAGAATTTCAAGTTTTCTTTAGGGCAACGTAGATTTGTGACCGATAATTTTTGTGGGGAAAAATCAGTTTCTCGAGCTCCTCTGTACTTCGTAAGGCACGTTAAGAGGACAGTCTACCTACTCTTTCTCCATACAAACGTAGTCGACTGCTTATAAAAAATAGTAAAAAAGCCCTACTCTACTTTCACTCTGAAACGCAAAAAGGCCGTGTCGTCTATACAATATAATGACGTAAGCTTTTGTCCCCAAAACACAATTCACACGTTTCCAAGATCTTTGATCTTTACTTTGAAGGAAATAGGCTCGGCTCGGTATATAGCGTCGAAGGAAACTCCACTAATTACTGTGACGGGAAGACTTTCATGTGTTGGCAGTAAATAGACCGGTAAGTAAATAAAACTAAATGTAGTATTTTATATAAATTAAATACGTTTTTGGTTAAAAATTGCGTTTTAATTTCGGCATTTTTAACGCTGGACGTTTCGAGAACTTTCTAGGGACGGTAGCCTAAAAGACATTTTTTAGTAAATAGACCGGTAAGTAAATAAAACTAATGTTGTATTTAACAAATATTAATTAAATACGTTTTAGTTTAGAATTGCGTTTTAATTTCGGATTTTTTAACGCAGGACGTTTTGAGGACTTTCCAGTGTCTGGGACGATAGCATGTGACATTTCTTAAAATATAAGTGTACTAGTCAAGTGTAAAAAGGCACTGAAAACATCTGACGTTAAGAATGCCGCAACTAAAGCGAGATTCTATACCAAAAAATATGTTTTATTTTAATTTAGCATCGAGGAAAACTCAGAAAAAGTTGGCTTAGGTCGCTTGCATTAGGTACGAAGTTCACACTGGGTCGCTTGCTTTTGCAGTGCCGTTTCCACTGGGTTGCTTACTTTCGCTGTGACATTTCCACTGGGTCGCTTGTGACGCCCACACTGGTTCGTTTTCTTTCATTCTTTAGCCTGCGCTTACTTGCTCATTCGTCCCTAGGGCCCTATACCTGCTAAACTCAAAATCCATGTCGAGCGCATCGAAAATTGTTGATTATTTCATGACGGAATGTCGTAGAACTTTTTTTTGTGTATGGATTGTAGGCGACATTGTTTCCAATATTTTAATCGATGGAAAATATTTTCTAAGGAATTGAAAACTAAACAAATTATATTAAAATTTAATATTTATTATTAAACAAGACTCATTAAATCTAATTAGGCAAGAAAATTAGTTATTGAAAATAAATAAGTACGCGTTCTAGGTAAAAGATTATGAACTAATACGAAAATATTATAATTGACGGTACATTTTTTTGTTTTTTTTCATTCACTTGCGATCTTACACTACCTTATTTCGATAAATTTATTCCAAGTGGTCAATTACTATTGGTTGGTAAATTACTCTAGCAAAAAACAAATTAAAAAAGGTCCCACAATGCAGTTATGAAAGTGTTAAGAGGAATAACAACGCCAACGACCTTGAAACTGAAAATCCCTGTCGGGCTCATCGAAAAATGTTGATTATTTCATGACGGAATGTACTGATGATCTGTACTGAATCATTTTTTATAGAGTATAGAAAATATTTTTTAATAATGTTTTCCCTCAAGTGGTCAATAGCAGCTGTATGCTACCTTATTCTTTAAATTGTTAAACGTTACCCCAAAACAGTGTCACAATAAATCTAAATCAGGATCTGATGTATTCAGACCACAAACGCTTCGCGTCCTGTTCCTCATAATTAACCAGATCCGTTTGAATGAATCCCGGTACCCTTTCGCGTAAACTTTGATTTGTCTCTAAACGAGTAAGGGATTACAAAACGCAGGTTTTCCACTTGCGGCCTATGAATTTGTGACGGCTAATTTAATAATTGCATTTTTTGACAAACTCGTTATATTCTCATTTATTTCTTTCATGAGTATTACAGATGATATGTAATTTGATCAAGTACATACAATGTATGTACCTACTTCATCATACATTGTATGTACTTGATATTAGATTTTGCTGTGACATTTGAACACTAGAAGGTTGTTGCATCATATTTTTATTTGTAGGTATGCTCTTAACACCTACAAGGTAAAATATTAATAAAATTTTGCTGTTATTTACAAAAAGAAAAAAAAAACAAACACAAATTACGTCGGGCCTTGAATAAATGATAAAAATAATGAAACGCGATAAAGTTCATATTTGCGCAGCCGACGACTACCGACGGTATTTTTTTTCGACACGTGAAAGAAATAATTTAAAAAAATGCATTCCAAAATTCTGTATTCGACAGGATACTTTCTAAAATTCTGCATTTTATTCTTCTTTTCATTATAAAAACGTGTGGCACTCGGGGACTGCCGCGGTAAAGCTATTGCATAGCATTTTTTATCAACTTTTTTTTTTGTACCATGTTGCCATGGTAGGCGGAGTGGGGAGTGTTAGGTTTTTTTCATTACGAAATTTCTTGATTCAAAGCTCAAAGCCCGCTATAAAAGCTATGCAATAGCTTAAAAAAAATGAATTCCAAAATTCTGTATTCAACAGGATACTTTTTAAAATTCAGCACTCTATTCTTCTTTTCATAATAATATACTCGTAGGTAAGTTTAGACAGAGAATAGATTGTAATTAGTTTCCAATTAGTTGCTCGGCGTTGTATGCAAATCGGACGAGGATTTTCTGCACAATAAATGGACGCCACTGATCTCAGTTGATCCGGTCCAGCGAAATGAAACTCCTGGATTCAGAAAGTAATTTCGATTTAAAGGATACAATGTTTAGATTCGATCCGAATTGCGGATCAAAAACGAAGCTTTCCGCAACGAAGCTTGCGGATTGATTTTTTATTTTTAAAATACTTGAATTTATTCATTTTCCTTTAATATTATTTGATAATCTAGACATTCATCATCATCTTCATCCGAGCGTTGTTCCCGGTTGCATCTCTCTCGAGAGCCCGGGGTCCGCTTTCCTACTTTTACGTCTCCACTTCGCACGATCTTCGGCATCCCGTGTGGTGAGGCCATTAGCACGCATATCCGATCTTACAACGTCAAGCCAGCACTTCTTGGGTCTTCCCAATCTGCCGCGGCCGGGCGGAGGCGCCAAAGCAAGATATTTGTTTCCCACGTAACTAGCCGGTTTCCGTAGAACGTGGCCGTACCACCGTAAGCGGCATTCTTGCAGTTTGTCTGCAATGTCTCGGACATGAAGGCTGCCCCTGATGCGGGAGTTTCTGACGCGGTCTTTTCGCGTCACTCCACACATCCAGCGCAGCATCTTCATCTCCGTGACACGCAGCTCCTGCTTATGTCGCTCAAGCAATGGCCACGCCTCACTACCATACAATAGGACAGGTCTAATGATCGTTTTATAGACCTGTCCCTTCAGTTTAACCGGCATTTTCGGGTCACAGATGACACCAGTTACCTCTCGCCACTTGGCCCAAGCTGCCGAAATGCGGGACTTGACGTCACAATCGATGTCGCCGGACTCGTGAAGCACAGATCCCAAGTACTCCATAACGATCCTTAGGTCGAAAACAGGGTCCATGGTACCATGACCGGGGCGGAAACCATACTGCCTCTCCGAGACAGTGCACTCCTGCCGGATCCGAAAGTCAACTATACGCTCGTAGAGCTTCATGGTGTGGGACATGACCTTTATACCACGATAACTTCCACACTCCTGCACAGATCCCTTCCCTTTGAACACTGGAGTGATAACACTCAGTCTCCATTGGGCGGGGATTCTGCCGGTCTCGAGTATACGGTTAAAAAGGTTGGTTAAGATGCCCACACCACAAGAACCCATAGCCTTCCATACTTCGATGGGGACTCCATCAGCGCCGACAGCTTTCCGATTCTTCATGCAGCGAAGAGCCTTGCGCACCTCCTCAGGCATTATCAGAGGCACAAGTCCTAGATTCGGAGGGAGTTCCGGTGGCTGCACCTCTTTATACTGCTTATTGAGCAGCTCGTGGAAATAAGAGCGCCTCCTCTCCTTCACCACGAGGTCCTCGCATAGCAGGTTACCATTAGGATCTTTTACACAGCGGCACTTGGATATGTCCTGTGCCGCTTTGATCCTAGAACGTGCCAACTTATAAATAAGCTTCTGCCCCTCAGACGTTTCCAACTTATCGTACAATGGCTGTAAGTGGTCCCGTCTGGCTCTGGCTACTGCTCTCTTTGTGGCACGTTTGGCAGACCTGTACGCGTCGCGATCTTCAGGAGAGTTGGACGCTTGCCACTTTTTAAAGAGGGCTTTCTTCACCCTAGTCTTCTTCTGGACTGTGTCGTTCCACCACCAAGTTTCCTTGTCACACTTGCGTCCTCCCTTAGACATACCGAGGACCGACCGCGCCGAATCAGCGATAGACACCTGAATCCGGTCCCAGTGTTCCTGTACCGATTCGCCTTCAGCATTGGCACATTTGTCGCCGATTGCTGAGGCGAGCATCTGGGACTTGACTTCATCGAGCATCCACCATCTGATTCGGCGCTGACATGGTTCCGGTCGTTTGTCTTTGGTCTTTACACAGAGATCCATGACAAGGATATGGTGTTGGGCAGTGAGACTCTCACCGGGTATGACTTTGCAGTTGGCCACGTTGCCGATATGATGTCTCCTAGTGATTAGAAAATCGATTTGGGTAGCGCGCCCCCCGCTCCTGTAGGTGATCAAGTGGTCGGGCTTCTTTTTGAAATATGTGTTCACGAGCCTGTTCGGCAGTGGCACACGTACGCAGAATTTCTTCTCCTTCCGCATTCCGACTGCCATACCCGTAGCCTCCATGAAAACGTTCAAATTCCGCCCCCATCTTACCCACATGACCGTTCAGATCACCACCCAAAACGATTCCCTGTGACAACGGGATAGCCCCAAGGACCTCGCCGAGTTTATCCCAAAGCGACCTCTTATCAGCGTCGCTACAACCGACCTGTGGCGCGTAAGCACTTACTAAGTGGGTAGGAACCCCCTCAATAAGCACCTTCACGCACATAAGTCGGTCGCTAAAGCGATTCACCTCAAGATATCGTCATGCAACCTCTCAGCGAGTACCACAGCCACCCCGTTCTCTCCACCAGGTGCACCCGTGTAGATCAGCTTGTAGCCATTCCCAATAAGCCGGGATCTGCTGCCTTTCCATCGAGTCTCCTGCAGGAACGCCACGGCCACCTTCCGCCTGGAAAGTATGTCGGCTAGCTCCCTCGCGCGTCCGGTTAGCGTGCCAATGTTCCACGTTGCGAAGCGGAGTTTCACATCGTGTTTAGGGGCTAACGTCTTTGGCCGTGCCCGCCCGTGGCACGGTAGCCCTCGTCCACTTACCACAGGAGTCAGGCGAAGCTCCTGCGCGCCGTTATGCGGCGGCGCCCTATCCCTGTGGCCATATCTTTCTTGAATTTTTATACTAGATTTGGCGAATTTCGACTTTTACGGGAGCGACTGCCGTCTGACCTCCCAACCCCGAAGGGAAAGTCTGCGCCAGAGCCTCGTCCGTTTATCAGCAGGTGCACCAAGCTAGCAGGTGAGGTTGGCTTGGGCCCAACGATCTGAGTGGGCCCCATACACACCCCGTGGGCCCCATACACACCCAAATCTAGACATTCAATAGAATAAAATAAAATAAATTTATTTAAGTCCTCTATTAATACAGCCTGCAGCAATCACAGGGGGCCTACTAGTTTTTAGGGACAAACGATAATCTTTGAAAAAATATAGATCGTTTGTTCGTTCTTTAAACGCTTGTAGGCCTAACAAGTAGCGGTGACAAGCCTACCACAAAGTGCCTGATGTTTTAGTATAGGCTTGTGTTTGCAGGTTGTTAGTTCAAATCTTAAATGGGATTGCATCTTGCAAAAGCATAGTTTCAAATAATAATAAAATGGGACATTTATTTATTTAAACTACCAGCACAATCGTCTACGCGTCCTATTTTCACTAACCAAACAGATTGACGTATGTAGGTAATTTGTAGCTTTAGGTACTACCAACAACAAAAGTGGGTATCCAGTTAGCCGAAAGTTTCGTTTGAACCGAGCGTAGAATAAGCATATTATTCACACATTGATATAGGTAGGTATATCAATAAATATCAAATGTGTAGAATTTTTTTTAAGGAATTCAAAAATTTTCACTTACGGCGAGGCTTGAACTCGCGTCTTTGGGTCGATACTCCAACGTCAATACCTATTAGACTACGCCTATAAAATAGAACTACGTACAATATAAAAAGAAATTGATTAAATGTGTGACAATTAATGTGTTTCTAAATTTTAACTCCATGCGTAACTGTCTGGTTAGCACAGCGGTCTTATTGCATTGATTTTAATATAAAATCCAATCCGTACCTAAATTTACCTTGCAAGCGAAATTAGACCTTACGGTGTATACCCACTTTCGTTGTTGATAGTACATACAATCGGTGTACCATGATATATTAATTTTGCTTGACAACGTCGTGGTAAATTTGCTTCTCTGAGCGAGTGAGATGAGTTGACATCTGTTTTACGGTCAGTAGGATACTTGGAACTAATTGTCAAAGGTTTCCGGATAATTTTGAGGGACAATTGATAGTAGAGTTACGGTTATTCGGTAATTGTTTTAAATTTTGTTTTAATTATTAAGAACAGTAAATGAATTGAGCGGTGTTGGTCTAGTGGTAGATACCCTGACTTTTATTTCGAGGGTCGTAGGTTCGAATCCAGGGCGTATATGACATGTCCATTACAAGATTCAAAAAATATATTAAACTTAAATTGTGAAATAATGCGTACTATAGCACGTCTTTATATTTTGATGAAAAGAATCCATGGACATGATTGTTAACTGCTCCTGTTCAAATTACACTTTACGTGCATTCCGAAGCACGGATGAGTTTTAGAACAATTTTTTGCCACTCATATTAACGGTGACCCATCCACGGAATGGCCACTTCAAGCGTTGCTTAACTCACACGACTATACAAAATCAGCGGGTGCAACTAAGCCATCTACATCCTCAAATTATACTTAGTAGTTATTAAGTTCTCCTATCGCGGTTGCGGGTAAACTGCCTGACACGGTGAGTCCCGAATTACGTGGCCGTGGTTTAATATCGAGACAACTTTGGGACCCACTGAAGTATTACAGAACACAATAGTGCCACAGCGAACAAAGTATCAAAACTAATTTTCAAATGACGTTGCAACAAACAATACCATATTTCAGAGTGGGAATGTTCATTTACTGAGATACGATTCAGAGTCGCTTGCCACTCGATATCTTTGTTCTCGATATGATTGCGCGTTTCGAATGTTTTAGACTGGGCAACGAAATTTTAAACCAGTAGTTAACAAATTGTAACTAGTCAAAGTTTCTTAATTTTCAACAGTGTCGTGCGAACGGCGTCTTTACTAATTTTTGTCGCCCTCACAGTTCGGTCCTCTGACCGAACTGTGAGGGCGACAAAAATTCCTCCCACGTCTACGTTCCTGATGATGGCTTTTTAAAGCCGAAACGCGTCGAAGCATGGTTAATGATTGGTGTCACTAACACTAACACTAAAGCATATTTCTGCCGCATGCAAAGAGCGGTGGGAGGGTGGTGCTCTTTGCAAGCTGCACACTGCACGCTGTGTTATATTATAACACTAGTCAGGTGTCGGGACTAAAAACTAAATATTATTCTTTTACAGAGTAGTTATGGAGTTCCGAAAAGTAACGCCTAATACAATCAATTTAATATTCCTTGTGTTTTTATTGCTCAAGGCATTTTTACTTGAAATATATTACAATCAACTTTCCTAATTTTGTTAATTTTGTCACTCACTGACTGACCGATCATCAAAATTCAAAAGGCACTTCTAGCAGACATAGAAGCTTCTAATTCAGAAAAGGAAAATTATAAAACAAAAAAAAATCGATCCCGTTTTCCCGAAAACACACAAACTTCCTAAATAACTTTGTAATCCCATATAAATGTATAGGATTACAAAGTTATATTTGCAGTATTTATTGTTCTGTTTAAAGATACCTGTTCAAGTATTAATGAAATTGAAAAATAGATGTCGATAGGTAAACTTAGAGGTGTTGGGATTCAAAAACAAAAAGAAATGAGTTAAAGTTGAGAGAGAGAAATGAGAAAAAGTTGTGAGATCCATTGTGAGATCTCACAACTTTTTACGGTAGAAGAACTGAGTTGCGAGATTTGCCTTTTTTACAAGCATGTTTTTGATGGGATTGTCTTCTTCTTGCTTCTTCTTTTCGTGTAGTGGTGTCGCTTACCTACTGTTAGTTTTTCAGGACACCTAAAAGGCCTCTAACTTGATCTATTGACTGCTATCTGAGATAACACCAGGTTGAAATCTAGGTAACTTGACAAAAATGTATGCACAGGCATACATTTTTGTCAAGTTACCTAGTCTTTAAAAATATAATGTTATTTTATGAATAAATTATCTGGATCCCGCGGGTTTGCGTGCGTAAGTCCCGATCCCGCGGTATTTTCAACCCACCCTAAACACACCCTAAGGCAGGGGTTCCCTAACTTATTTGAGACGCGCCCCCTTTCGACCGTAAAAAAAATCCAGAATGTCTCATGTCCAGAATAAAAAAGGATTTAATAACAAAATAAGTATTTTTATTGCTCATTTAAGTTTTACAAAGTCATATAAAACTTGGCGCGGGACCAGGCTAGAGGCTGATAAAGTTCTTAACATTCGCCTACTGAGGCATCAATGAGGTTCTTGACAGGGGTCAATTTTAAATACTTTCATTGGACGTATCGAGCACTCTGCAATGTATTCTCTCAGCGGGCCTCCTGTAAAGTTCTCTGCGCCCCCCCTGGGGGGCGCCCCCCCCCCCCAGTTAGGGAACCACTGCCCTAAGGCTTAGAACGCACTGCGATTAAACGCAATCTGTTGCTAACGAGCTAAAAAGCTGAAAACACAGAACCGCGTATCAACACGCGAAATCAATCACTTAAAAAAACGCTAATGCATGGGCTTGTATAGAAAGCTATGTGTTCCATTTTTTGCGGTTTCAGACCTACGGGAAAACGCAAGCGTTCATTCGCAGTGCGTTCAAAGCCTTATAATTTCGTGTTTCTACGCCGAAGAGCTGTTGAGTCAGTCCAGTTCAGTCAGTCAATCAGTCAACAGAAGTTATATTTAATTTATTAAAATGATTTTTTTATAAAGAAATTTCTTTGATTTTCTTAAGACTACGAGTAAGTCCGATACGATTGTCTGAACTACTCGAATGGCGCATTCAATTTGCATTGAACATTGTCATAGAACACTCATTTTTACTTCAAACTAGAACATCTAGACGTGATCTGGACATTGACGATGTTAATGGTTTTGATCGACTCTGTACTTAGGTATTGTATTAGGGTGTACTCCTGAACTTCGAAAGTTGTTTACTTCGAAACGCTCCTTACTTCGAAACCATTTAAATCGACGAGACATTGTTTCGACTGTACATAGTTCGACGAGATATATATTTAGTTTATTAAATTTAGTAGATTTAGTAGATATATTTAAGCTAAATATTTTTAATTTATTTATTTAAGTAAGATTTAATATTTTAAATACCTATGTATTCTGTGACTAAATTATTAGGTAATGTGAATTTGAATGTATATTATTTTAATGGAAATTACATCAACTAGGCCAGGATTGAACTTGCACCTCGCGGTTCTCGCCATTCTACGAATTGGACATGCTGCAAATTGAATACTCCGACCGCTGAATGTTTTGCGATCTGGAGGGTTACTTCGGTTCGTTTCGATACGACAACGATACGAAAATACGATGGTTCTACTGTCACCCTACTATCAAAATGTGACAGTAGAATCATCGTATTATCGTATCGATGTCGTATCGAAACGTACCGCAGTAACCCTCCTGACCATAAATCCTATCCTACTAATGTTATAAACGCGAAAGTGTGTAATATTATAAACGCGAAAATTTGTATGTATGTATGTCTGTATGTGACTTTGTTAATCATTCACGCAAAAACTACAGAACCGATTGCGATGAAACTTGGAATATAGATAGCTGGAGACCTAGAATAACACATAGGCTACTTTTTATCTCGATAATCCCACGGAATTGGGACTTACGAGGATGAAATCACGTGGCGCAGCTAGTAATAAACCGAGCTATATGGTAACCATGGCAACGTGGTACAAAATAAAAAAAATAATTATAATTGCATAAGTTGATAAAAAATGCTATGCAATAGCTTTACCGCGGCAGTCCCCGAGTGCCACACGTTTTTCATATTTGACACCTACATCCTTACCCACCCATCCCAGTTTCTAACGAACCCATATTAGGGTACGTTAATAAGAAACTGACATAAATTTAAAACAAGACACGTCATCAACCCCTTTCAAAACCATTTCCTACCGTCACATTCCAACCATCACGCTCGACACTTACCTATTCAAATCTCAAAAAGCTCGGTTGGATTGTGAAATATAATTGGCCGGCCGAACAAAACTATGGAGCGGGCTAATTGTGTCCGTGAGATGAATATGTATGAGGATCGATCGTAGTAACGAATATTGAGGCTTGATGGTCATATTATTAACAAAAAGAGGGTTTCAGACTTAAATTAGGGGATCGGTCTGCGATATATGGATCGTACTTGGAATAAAGTGGTTTAAACTGGAGGGTTTAGCTGCAATAGATGTTTTTTGATCTTTACTTTACATTTTAAAATAGTATGGAAAGAGTTTTGATGTGATACATCTAGGTATACCTATGTTTCACATCAAAACTCTTTCCATACTATTTTAAAATGTAAAGTAAAGAACAAAAAACATCTATTGCAGCTAAACCCTCCAGTTAAACTCTTTCCATAATTTCCACGAATTTTTCCCGAAAATTTTTCGTGGCGATACAGTCCATGGCGACGCCTCGTCATGCTATATACAGGGTTATTGGTAACGAATTATGAAAGCGGTCGGGAGCTACTTCCTAAGAAATGGCGAAAAAAAAAAAAACGAAAATTTAGAGGTTAGAAAAATTCTAAAATCAGTTGTTTGCGGGGCGCAGAGGGCTAACATTTAAATATTATTCTTCAGAAACTAATGAAACCAACTAGTTTTAGACCTCTGTACCAGAATAACAGCTGATTCTAGATTTTTTCTATCCTCAAAAATATCGTTTTTTTTTTCTAAATTCCAAAAGTCGTAGAACAAACTAGTTACTTGAGTGTCAGGATAGCTCCCGACCGCTTTCATAATTCGTTACCAATAACCCTGTAGTATATGTCATGCATAGTGCTAGAAGTGTTGGTTAATTTCGAGTGACTTTCTAATGGCTCGTTAGCCGGTACCGTAGAGACTCGGTCTTCTGTTCCGAAGAGGACGGCGTTCTTTTTAGATTTTGTCCAAGACATCGACAAGTACTGTTTTGATGTTTCACATCTGCCAGGCGTCCAGTGACGGCTCACATTTTTTCGTTATTTGTATGTAAACTCAAACAGTCAGAAACAGAAATTTGTTTCTGGTTTCACAAACAGAAAAATTGATGATAAAATTCTCAAAATAGAGCCGTATAAACCGGCGTTGTGCTTGCTACTCTCACTAACTTTGCAATTCTATATCTAAAATATGCTTTGTCCTGAGTGACTGACTGACTGATCAACGCACAGCCTAAGCTGCTAATAGTAGAGAGCTGTTTGGAGAGAGTTCTTTATTATGATCGAGGCATCCGATAAGAAATAGTTTTTTTGAAATTTCCACGGAATCGGGACTTACGTTTGTATTTGTTTGTGCATACAAATTATAAATGTATAGTATGTCCATAAAAACATTATTTTTATCGTGGTTTGACATGCATTTTTTACCTATTTTTAAGGCAACTTTAAAATGAATCGAATTTCTTCATTAGATTTATAGCCTTATTTACAAACGACACTTTACGTAGCTCAATGCTTTGTTTGGTTCTAGGTAGAAAGAATTATAAATTTACTTAACAAGAAGAAATTCTTCTTCAACAAAAATATTTGCCTTGCTTGCATGCTTGCCTACAGAATGCCTTAAATAGCATAACAATATTAAACCTCCTCATTTTCTAAAGTTGGTTAAATACCTAACAATACTAACCTAGAGCCAAAATCCCTCTTGACCAAGACCGGTCAAGAAACTTCAAACTTTTAACCAATTTCTCGGAATCCGATTAGTAAAATATTGATCAATAGTTGAAGACTTTGTGACAGAAGGAAGCCCTTAAACTTTTCAAGGGTCATTCAAAGAAATCAATGAGTTGTGGAAACTATATAGGCCCCTTGGAACGAAGGTTTGAGAAACTCTTCGAAGGTAATATTAAATTTATTATAGACGTCTCTACTGGAAATATTGTCTAAACAGAAACAAAAGACAATCGAAGTAGGAACAAAAGACAATCTAAGTCAAAATAAAAGACAATCGAAGTAGAAACAAAAGACGGTCGAAACAGAAACAAAAGACAATCGAAGTAGAAATAAAAGACGATCTAAGTAGAAACAAAAGACAATCGAAGTACCTAGAAACAAAAGACAATCGAAGTATAAACAAAAGTCGATCGATACCAAATTTTTGCAGTCCTTTTTGTCATTTTAACCGAATAAAAGGGAAGGAAACCTCCTTCCCTAAGTGCCACCGACTTTTCTGTTATGTAATCTGAAGTCGGGCAGTTTGATAGGTTGGTCTCGATTGTAGTTTGGCTGCCCGCCTTCTGATTACATAACAGATGAGTCAGTGGCACTGTATGTAGGTGAGGTTATTTTATGCTTTTTTAAATCGGTTTTTATTTTAGATATTATTTTTTTGTATGACAAAATGGACGATAATTTATAGCCTAAACCACAAAACAATTTAATTAAAAAAAACCTATACAATAAAAATAATTTCAAACTACTAAGTCAGTGCCGAGTTTAATAAAAGTTACCTTCTCGCGTTATTCCCTAGTTTTACTCTTAAAGATCTTACGTAAGAAAATTGGAAAAGTTACTAGGAGGAGCCGCGATCTGAAATAAGCTAGTAAAGAACAGGTTTTATAGCTTACCCTGTGTTGTGCCTTTAGTAATCAACATTAACTTTAGTTATAAATAAGATAACGATAAATAGGGAAATAAGTCTCTATTACGTTAGAGATAAACCCCCTTACTTATAAACAATGATTAAAATGAAATGAAAAGATGAAATATCGAACCGAGTTAGTTTGACCAATTTTTTAATTAATATTAGTTGATGTTCACATGTTGTAGTCGAGAGTCGAAAGCTCAGTCGGTGTCTAAGAGTTCTCCTAGATAAATGAAATAACAAATCGCCCCCCTAAGCCTCTACACAACGCCCCCATATTTTTTCAGGGTCTCTTACCGCCCCCTATAGGCCTGCAGCGCCCACAAGGGGACGTTATCGCACACTTTAGGAACCCCTGTACTAACGGAAGAGAAATTAAAACACACTGCATATCATTAATTCTTGTTTCATTCCCGTTTTAAAACTTCTGAAAACACTGTTACAGATACAATTTCAATTATCGAGGTGTACAGTCGAGATCAGAATCGTTTCAAACCGAAACTGGGTCAGAGCATCCGTGCTATTGAGTGCATTCTGCTAAGACAGCGCTAGCTTTCGATGACTGGTACAGATAAAGGAGATAGGATTTTGCAGTGTATTAAGGCATTGATTGTACTCCTACACCTAGTGAGAGATATTTAGAATAGTGAATATTGTACTCACTGTACGATAGAGTTTGGTTATGATGGTTAAAAATAGTAAGTAATTAGAAATTGCAAATCTATACTAATAATATTATAAAGAGGTAACAATTATGTATGTACCTATGTATTTTAAGACAGCTCTAGCTGTCGATGACTGGAGGGTTACTGCGGTTCGTTTCGATACGACATCGATACGATAATACGGTGATTCTACTGTCACATTCTGATAGTAGGATGACGGTAGAACCATCGTATTATCGTATCGTTGTCGTATCGAAACGAACCGAAGTTACCCTCCTGGTACAGATAAATTGATTGTACACCTACTCTCAATAATTGAGAGATATTTAGAATGAACATTGTATCTGACTGTACGATAGAGTTTGGTTGGGATGGTTAAAAATAGTAATTAGAAATTGCAAATCTATAGGATTACTAGCTGACCCGGCAAACGTTGTTTTGCCTTATAAATTATAGATAGTAGCCGATTCTCAGACCTACTGAATACGCATATAAAATTTGGTAAAAATCGGTAAAGCCGTTTCGGAGGAGTACGGTAACTAACATTGTGACATAGAAATTTTATATATTAGAAGAGAAGATAGATAAAGAAGTAAAGTTGGTAACAAATATGTGTGTATGTATATTTTCTAGGTAATTTCTGAAACTACTGAACCGATTTCAAAAATTATTTCACCAATAGCTACATTATCGGGGAGTAACATAAGCTTTTGGTCCCGATATTTCTACGGGACCGGGACTTACGCGGGACTGTACTTGTGTGATATAAATTTCGGAGTATTTACCATGTTTAAATTTGTTTTAACAGTCTGGCGGGTTACTGCGGTTCGTTTCGATACGACATCGATACGATAATACGATGATTCTACTGTCACATTCTGATAGTAGGGTGACAGTAGAACCATCGTATTATCGTATCGATGTCGTATCGAAACGAACCGAAGTAACCCTCCTGGCTTGTTTGACTTGTCATATTTTACCTACCCGTAATCCCTGTCTTGTAGATTACGGGTAGGTGAAGTGATGAGTTTAGGGTCGTCCATATCGAACTACCCTCTAATTCGCTTGCTGCGTCTTGTTACCGGTTCCTATACTATTGTCACTTAGCTCACTATTATACTAATACTAGCTGACCCGGCAAACGTTGTTTTGCCTTATAAATTATAGATAGTATCCGATTCTTAGACCTACTGAATACGCATATAAAATTTGGTAAAAATCGGTCTTGCCGTTTCGGAGGAGTACGGTAAGTAACATTGTGACATGGAAATTTTATATATTAGATTAGATTATATTTATAGTGAAAACAACCATATACGTTTAAAATCGTACAATAACAAATTGTTGTTTTCTTTGTCAAGCACATTGCCATTTGTGTACTGGGCTCATATTGTAGTGAACTGTTCACCCTCAATACTAAACCAAACTTCTTTTTCGAAAATGGTTACTAGGTAGACCCTTCAAAGATGACTAGATGCACATGTTCCTTCCGTGGCCTTTCAGCGTACAAGATCGCGAACTGCAGAACGGTAGCAAAGAGGCCTGTAATGGCTCCACTATTCATTCACAATCATATTATAATAATTAATCTTTAAAGTCTTCGGAAAATCTTTATTTATAGAGCTTAAAACAAGTGATAGAAAAAGGTCACTTGGACAGAAGCTAACAGTTCAGTCAAATTTACTATTCTCGTTACCAACTTTGAATGAGGAAACTTTACTCCAAAGGGCTACTACAGACTACAATTTGAATAAAATCAGTCGGCAGATAATCTGTCGCGTAGGAATTATCGTAGCTAATAGGCTGTCTTCATATTAGGTCGCAAGCAGCGCTGTTGCAGCGCGGATGCTGTGTATTTGACTCTGTCATACATAAGGGCGTATACAGAAAGAAAGCTGGAAACTTATAAGCGCTTACCAGCGCTTGTCAGCGCTGGTCCGTTCTACACAAAGGAAGCAGGTTGAGGCAGAATGTCGGACTCATCGGACGATGTTATGACGTCAGCCACCCAGCTAGGGTTGCCAGATGTCCGGCTTTAGCCGGACATGTCCGGCTTTTTACAGTCGTGTCCGGCCAAATATATACAAGTCCGGCCTGTCCGGCTTTTGTTAGGCTTTTGGTCAACCCCGTCAGAGTCACGCGGACGACGCAATTCGTACAAACTGAGGCAAATGCACTCGCGCTTTCAAAAAATCATAATTAAAAAATGATTTTTTGAAAGCTAATATTTTTTCAATCATGTCATTATTAGCATTAACGCTTGTTGGTTAAAGGTACTAACATTTTTGTAAGAAATTCATAAAAGTACATAGGTACCTATTTCTTTATCTATCTATCTATTATCTATTACTATTATAAAGCGGAAGAGTTTGTTTGTTTGTATGTTTGTTTGAACGCGCTAATCTCAAGAACCGCTGATCCGATTTGAAAAATTCTTTCAGTGTTGGATAGTCCATTTATTGAGGAAGGCTATAGGCTACGTTTGATCCCGATTTTCCCACGGTATCGGGACTTACGCGGGTGAAACCGCGGGGCGCTGCTAGTAGCTAATAAGCCGCATCGTTGCAAGCACTGCGTGCTGTCTATTTGTGACAGACAGATGAAAAACCCAATGTGTCCGGCTTTTGGGGCCAAATGTCCGGCTAAATATGAATCAGTGTCAGGCTTTTTAATTTTTGGGCCTGGCAACCCTACACCCAGCGCTGACCAGCGCGTGTTGAAGCTTGTCGGAACTTGTCGGCACCGATCAGTGCTTATCGGCGCGGGTTCATACATTTTCCTGCGCGGGCCACCAGCGCTGACAAGCGCTGGTAAGCGCTTATAAGTTTCCAGCTTTCTTTCTGTATACACACTTAGGCAGGAGTATCAAAAACATATCTTTACTAATATTATAATATTATAAAGAGGAAACATTTGTATTTTTGTGTGTATTTGTGTCGTATGTTTGAAATGAATAAACCCAAAGTTACTGGACCGATTTCAAAAATTCTTTCACCATTAGAAAGCCACACTCACCCTGACTAACATAGGCTACTTTTAATCCTGATATTCTTACGGGATCCGGACTTGCGCGGGTGAAACCGCGGGACGCAGCTAGTCATTTATAAAATAACATTGCTTCAATACAAGTTGGGACTTCAAACAAAACAATCGCTTGATCTAAAGTCGCTCAGTATGCTCGGGTCCTGAAGGTAGTAGCAGGCAGAGAACGGAGACCGGTTGTTCTGTAATTTCCGGGCTCCAGAGCGCAGATGGTAGCCGCCTCGACGCATCGACGCCTCCGCTCCTTATTTGTAACGTCTAGTTATTTTAGTGAATTCAATTTGAGACGAGAATATAAAAAAAACATAGCCTTTAGCAATTGTTTACTTTTTAAATATTCTTCAACTAGTTTGCTAGGTAATGCCTTTGGGATTGCGTTTGAAAGCCATTATGTCTTCATAGTAATTTATTTTTTCTATTAGGGGTAGGTAATATTAAACATTTTCAGGAGCTTGTCCATGCTGTCGGTTAGTTTTAAGTTAGTTAACCGGTAAGTTAGTTGGTCCCGTTTGTCTCTGTTAGCAGTCGTGAGGTCATCCTAACATTGGGTAAATCAAACCACTTTCGGCCCGGCGGGATCGGACCAGCAAATTTCTGCGTTGCAGCTGGGTGTTAGCCCGACGCGCCACAGAGGCCGTCAAATAACAAAAATTAGACAAGTGGGAGTCGGACTCGCGCACGAAGGGTTTCGTACCACTATCACAATTGGGTACGGAACCCTAAAATGAAAACTGGGCCAACCAATCCGTGAACGCAACAGTCTACCACTACAATCAATAGATGGAGCCAGTAGTTAAAACACATCGCGGTATCATTGCGTTTTATATGTCAAAAATCACGTTTATTGTATAAGAGCCCCTCTTAAATATTTGGTTTATTGAATTTTTAGTATTTGTTGCTATAGCAGCTACAGAAAAACATCTTCTGTTAAAATTTCAACTCTCTAGCTATCACGGTTTATGAGATACAGCCTGGTGACAGACAGACAGACGGACATTTTATCTCTCGAGGTGTGAGCTCGTGAGGTCAAGTTGGAATAGACGTTGGGGTACTGACCCAAAGACGCGAGTTCAAGCCTCGCCGCGAGTGAATTTGTGAAGACGTATTTTTCCTTAAAAATACTTCTGGAAGTATTTTTAAGGACTTTCCAACAAATTGACCGGACAGATCTTGATCCTGCAACCATTACATTCCGCTACTGCGCTAGCCAATTGCGCCACAGGTAACTGTTTTATCCTGATGATGAAATTATGGACTGCATTTCTTCGCGCTTGCGACTGAGGCACGTAGCGACGTCAACCGGTGTTTTTTTAGATTGTCGGCTGGTATTTTTTCATTTACATAGAAATAAATGCGATATAGCTTTATTTTTGTTTACCTTGATTTAGTTTTGACTAGCTGCGTACCGCGGTTATCGGGATCAAAGATTGTCAGAGTAGTCGTTAGAGCTCAAAATACACCAAAAATACACTTACACTGACACTTTTACCTAAAACAGCCCACACCTGCAGCACAAATATAAAGAATGCATGTGTGCTGCAGGTGCGGTCTGTAAGTGTTAACGTGTATTTTGAGCTTTATCCTTAGCTTTTACTAGAGTTGACTATGATGTGGAAAAAAAACAGTTTTAAATTATTTTACAATCTACCGTCTAAATAATAGATAAAATACCATCTAGTTATTCACAGGAATCATGAAATTGAAATCGAAAATGGCTGGCCAATATGGCGCTACCCTGATAGTGTGGCAATTTCCTTTGTCGCAGATGACGTTGACGTCGAAATGTCTTATTTTACGAACATACGGACGGCGCTCGTTCAATTATGTATGTAGCGAGTTTTATAGTATTACAACTGTTGATGAGATTTGTAACATAATCTATTTTACTTGGTGAGTGAAAAGGGAATAAAATCGCTATGTTAATTGTAGTTGCTGATAGTAGGTAAGGGGACAGTCTACCTACTCTTTTCTCCATACAAACTTTACAAACGTAGTCGACTGTTTCCTCCCTGGATAAATATATTTACCATGTCACGTGGGTTCCCGTGTAGCGCAGTGGTAGCGCACTCGCCCGGCAAGCGAGGGGCACAGGTTTGAATCCCGTCATAGGAGGATTTTTGATGATGTATTTCTACTTGTAAAATATTTCTAGTAAAAATGCCTTGTGCAATCAAAAAATAAGAAATAAAAAAATGTTGTCTTAATTTCCCCTCCTAAAAGATTAGCAGGATAATTTTAAGCCGAAAGAAAAAAAATGCAAGTCACAAAAGATTAAGTGATGATGACACCGGAGCCCTGAATTGGTCAAAAACAGTGACTAATCATTTTTGACTCATTTTTTAATTGAGATATCATTCTGGGAATATTTTGAACTATTACTCTTATTTAGATTAGTTAGTTAGTAAACTAACTAATTCGATTTTATTTTATAGGTTGTGTTCTAATTAATTTGCATTATGAAATGTATGTGAGCTATAGCACTAGTATATATATTATTTCTGTGCATGTTTATTGTGGGAATCTAGCTTCGCCTGCAGTTTCACCCGCGTACTCTTTGGGACTTACGTGGCTAAAGTTACCCGTAGATATTTCCAAAAAACTTAAACACCCTCTTAATTCTTTGGGGGTTAATAAAACCCCTTCAATCTGTGTTTAGGGTAGCATAGTTTCTATATCCCTATTCAGAAATCACGTGAACCAAAGAGCTAAACTATGTAGTCCAGGATTCCTAGTACATTACATTGCTCTTATTGATTACTATCAAGCTAGTTTTCCGTGAGAAGCTTTTGATGAGACTCCCAACCATTTTCTATACGAAACTCTCGATTGTGTATGTATTTATATAATTTAACAGTCATATTGTCCTACAAATTGCGTTGTACGTTATCCCGGTGCTACGCTCAAAGGTAGTAGTACAGATTCTATCTCTGTTATCTACCACAATCAAGAGTTTCGTATAGGAAACTCACGGAAAACTGGCTTGACAGTAATCAATTTGGTAAAATGTACTAAGGATTCTGGACTAATACTCATAAAAACAAAATCAGTATCCATCTCATTATGTAATCATCAAAAAGCTGGTAACAATAAATCATCTATACCGTGATGATTTAATAATCGCATAAATAATGATGTCATAGTTGATTGCCATCTCAATGATGTGGCCTGAATAGATGCCATGTGTATGAAAAGTTACTTGGCTTATATCTCAGAGATTCTTGAAGTCCAGATGTTGAAATAGGTAGATTCTGACCATAATATTAATAACTAGCTGCGTCCCGCGGTTTCATCCGCGTAAGTCCCGATCCCGTGGGAATATCGGGATCAAAAGTAGCTCATGTTACTCAAGGTGAATGTAGGTTTCTAATAGTAAAAGAATATTTGAAATCGGTCTAGTAGTTTTTGAGTTTATTCATAACAAACATACTGACGCATACACACACACACACAAAGATACAAATCTTTCCTCTTTATTATATTACGAGTAGTATAGATATAGATATAATATGTATATAGAATAGGTATGTTTTCAAGTTTACAGAGTAGGTACCAGCACTGTCTTGTGGTTAACCTCTGCGGGTAATTCCCGATCCCGCAGGTTTTTTTAAAAAATCTTAGTGGATGGTGGAATTCTCATACATCACAAAGGACACACCCTCTAAATTTCATGCACTAGGCTAGGACCAGCGGTTTGAGCTCTGCGTTGTTAGATAGTTCTGTCAATCAATCAGTCAGTTTTGAATTTTATATGTAGGTAATAGTAGAAGTTTATATTCATCGTAATTGGTTCAGTATCTTTGTATGAAGGCTCACACATCTAACTTACAAACTTTTTCCTTAAAATATTGATAGAATATAGATAGATAGTATACATTGAACGCAGTTTGTTTATCCGATGCAGTATTTTATTTCAATTTTCAATGTTTGCTAGTTGATTTACGAGATTTCAATCTCAATTTCGAGTGTTATAGAAAATATAAAACCAAAGCTTTGTTCGATGTTTTAGTAATATTACCTCCTACATATAGTGTTCCTACTGTGATGTACTTTGTTGTTATTTTTAACCGACTTACAAAAAAGGAGGAGGTTCTCAATTAGTCGGGATATTTGTTTATCTTCTTCTAATACTTCGATCATATATAAACTATAGATACACGGTCCCATACAAAATCGAAATCAAAAATCGGCACTACTTCAACGCTTACTTATACGGACATAGTACAGTTTAATGTAAACCTTAATCACTGGGCAATAAGGTTGTAAAACACTCATGCACGACTGACAGCGAAACAAGGCATATCGGCTGAAGTATGCCTTGTTTTGACGGCTCCATTTCTAGAGCGGCGACCGTGCATCTATAGTTTATTTATGATCGAAGTTCTAATGTATAAAAATATCATGTCACAATGTTAGTTACCGTACTCCTCCGAAACGGCGCGACCGATTTTTACCAAATTTTGACGTATTCTGTAGGTCAGCTAGTTTTTTTTTGTAAAATTAAGTTTTGCATTTGTAGCTACGTTTTAACTCGATAGGTAGGTATAACTTATTTTTGATTATTTGTATTTGATCCGAAGGCATGTAATAAATTATTTATATACCTACCTAAACAAAATAAGCACAAGATCGCAAGCACCGGAAGGAGAGTAGAGCGGCATTTGTCCTGCAGTGTTGGACACTAAAGGCTCATAATAAAACCTAAAATAATATTATTTTATCAAGATATAAAAGGAAATGAACGAGAATTGAGGGCCCTATACTGAAAAACTGAAAATCCATGTCGGGCGCATCGAAAATTGTTGATTATTTCATGACGGAATGTCGTAGAACTTTTTTTTGTGAACAGATTGTAGGCGACATTGTTTCCGATATTTTAGTGCAGTTTCCATACAAATATGTCGAAACGTATTGAAGCCTATCGACATTTTAGCCAAATCAGACATTTTTTGTCTAAAATTTGGATAGGCTTTGCACCAATAGGAGGTTCTTGTCTTAAAACTACACCAAAATGTAGGAAACAATGTCACCTACAATCTGTGCACAAAAAAAAGTTCTACGACATTCCGTCATGAAATAATCAACAATTTTCGATGAGCCCGACAGGGATTTTCAGTTTCAAGGTCGTCGGCGTTGATACTCCTCTTAATTAAAAGCCTCCATTATCAAGTAAGGCGTCGTAAGCATCCCTAATAACTCCAAGTTTAGTTCCGACCTCATCAAATAGAGGAAGTGACGTAATCAGTATATACTACACCCACTTGTTAATAACAGGGTAAATAATATTATATCCTTATGTAGATGGATCTCTGCCTTATATAAGATACTAGCTGTGTCCCGCGGTTTCACTTGCATAAATTATGCCTATGTAACTCCTCGATAATGTAGGATTCTATAAACTAATGATTTTTTGGAATCGGTTTAGTGAGTTCATACTTGTTACCAACACTACCTCTTTATAATATTTGTATAGATATACAGATGACGACCTCTGTGGCGCGTCGTGCGAAAGCGCGACTGCAATGCTGGAGGTTGCGGGTTCGATTCCCGCCGGGTGCAAGTATTTATGCTTATAAAATAAATATTTGTGTCTGGTCTGGGTGTCCCTCTATGTATAATATGTATGTATTTATAAAAGAAAAATAAATATAAGTATTATATCCGTTATCTAGTCACCGTAACACAAGCTTAGTCGCTTACTACGGGGCTAGATGGCGCTGTGTGTTGTTCACAGAATTTATTTATTTATTTTATACAGGGTGTCCGGAGACCAGTTGGATATCCCTGAACGGGCGGCTGGCGGGGAAGAGTTGGCCGCCCAGAATACGTTTTTTTTTTCTATCTCAAACGGTTCGAGCTGTACGTCACTTTTTAGTAAAAATTGTAAAATGTCTACTTTTTTGCACATTTCGGGGTATCACGTCCACAGATTAAGCGATAGCATTGTTTTTTTTTCGCCATGTGTTCACTAATATTGATGTTTGAAAATCATCTCAATTTTTTTTTAATACTATAGTTAGTAACTTACAGGATGTTCCCAAAGATAGGTTTAGTTTTATAAACTTTACTTTCTGCTAAGTTTGAGCATCTGTGGTGTAAAGATAATGTATGAAACCTGTCTGGCCGACTATTGAAAAAAATTGCCTATTTCATAAGGATTCTAAAACAGTATTATATTAATAACTTTTTGTCATAAGTTACTAAGCTAGTGCTATGAATGCATCGAAAGTACTATCTTACATGAAAAAGTTGAAACAAGTATTGTACAAAAAAGGACACATATTAAGATTTAATGTGTCATAATGTTACAGCAAATGCTGAAATTGTCCTCCTCTTGCCCATACACAGGCCCTTAACCTTTTTATAAACGATCTCTTAAGGCCACGATTATAATTTTTTTCTCCTACTTATTTGTTGTGCCGCTTCATTTAAATAGTGAAAAACTATTTAAATGAAAGTTATCCAAGAAGATGGATTGGCCAATTAGGTCCAATATTGTGGCCTCGACGTTGGCCTGATCTGAATCCACTTGATTTTTTTTACTGGGGGTGTTTAAAAGAACAAGTATACAAAAAAAACATAACCACAATTGAAGACCTGCGTCTACGCGTCCACGAAGCGGCACAACAAATAGGTGAAAAAAATTATAATCGTGTCCTTAAGAGATCGTTTATAAAAAGGTTAAGGGCCTGTGTAAGGGCAAGAAGAGGACAATTTGAGCATTTGCTGTAACATTATGACATATTAAGTCTTAATGAAAATGAAATGAAATGAAATGAAATGAAATGAAAATGAAATGAAATAATTTATTTTCCAGACCATAGGTCCACACACATACAATACACAATGATACATCAACAAACAAACAAACACAAAATTAAATTAAATATTTCCTAAGTAATAGGAGTGTGATAGGTCTGCCAGGTCCTATGAAGGGACTATCGTTCCAGTCCCGTACCGCCTGAATCAGGGAGTTGTCAGAGCGATGTAAGGTAGTGCGCGTCGCGGCTGACCGGGCTCGCAGCAGCGCCTGCCATCCGGGCGCGCGTCCCTCTGCGAACATCCCGCTCGCGCTACAGCACCACGGCAACCTGAACATGGCGCGCCACGCGTTGTTGTACTGCACCCTCATGTCGCTCATGGTTGCTTTGGTGTAGTATGACCAAAGTTCCACTGTATACACGCTGTGTTAATAAGTGTCCTTTTTTGTACAATACTTGTTTCAACTTTTTCATGTAAGATAGTACCTTCGATGCATTCATAGCACTAGCTTAGTAACTTATGACAAAAAGTTATTAGTATAATACTGTTCTAGAATCCTTATGAAATAGGCAATTTTTTTCAATAGTCGGCCAGACAGGTTTCATACATTTTTTTTACACCACAGATGCTCAAACTTAGCAGAAAGTAAAGTTTATAAAACTAAATCTATATTTGGGGACATCCTGTAAGTTACTAACTATAGTATTAAAAAAAAATTAAGGTGATTTTCAAACATCAATATTAGTGAACACATGGCGAAAAAAAAAACAATGCTATCGCTTAATCTGTGGGCGTGATACCCCGAAATGTGCAAAAAAGTAGATAATTTTCAATTTTTACTAAAAAGTGACGTACAGCTCGAACCGTTTGAGATAGAAAAAAAAAACGTATTCTGGGCGGCCAACCCTTCCCCGCCAGCCGCCCGTTCAGGGATATCCACTGGTCTCCGGACACCCTGTATATAGGATATAATATAGGAGCATATTTTTTTCCTCTTTTACTCAAGACTAGTTTTGTATGCATGTGAAAACATTTAATTGATTAGTAGGTGTATTTTTATATTATTAATTTGTCATGTATAACTGTTTGTTTTCCTGTTAATTAAAAATAAAATACATAAAATAAAATAAACAGGCACTCGGGGTTGAGAAATATTGTACCCAGATTGAAATACCTATACATTTTTTATTTACCCTATTGACAAAAGAAAAACACATAAACAATCAGCACTTATCAATTTAAATACTAAGCCAGAAATGATTGCATTAGATCCATCTGAGAGCGCATAAGTGGCGAATTTGATAACCTTTTGCGCATTAGTGTATATGAGACGAGAGATGAAATAATACATACAAAGTAAGGGTAGATTCGGTTCGTTTCCATTGTTCACAACTGAAGAAATCCTGTTTTAATAAAACATAGGTAGGTATACTCCTATGAATGAATGCGTAGGTATTTATTTAAAGTATGTCTTTAAGCTCAAAATACAGCTGGCGACGGCTTTAAACGAAATTGTGCAATATTAATCTAGTTTTTAAATTTTAAGTGTTTTTCGTTTATAATGTACTAGCTGCGTCCCGCGGTTTCCCCCGCGTTTTTCCCGATCTCTTGGGAAGCCTATGTTACTCTTCGATAATGTAGCTTTCTATTGGTGAAAGAATTTTTGAAATCGCCTCAGTAGTTTTTGAGTTTAAATATTACAAACATACGACACACACACCCACACACAGATTCACACACACACACACACAAATACAAATATTTCCTCTTTATAATATGAGTAGTAGGGTATAGAACCGGGAAATCCCGGTACCGAAAATCCCGGGATTTCCCGGTTCTTTTGCTGTTTAAAAGAACCGGAAAATCCCGGGAATAAAAATCCGAGAACCGGGATTTTTGGGAAAAATATATTTCGTGTAATGGAAAGCAAAAATAATGTATTTTTCTACTATTTTTACACTTAATTCTTATTTTCTAACTTGTTTTTATATTTAAACCATATTTTAGTACTAATTGATTTACTTCATTTAAATGATAAGTCTGATTTTAACTAGACTTTATGCCAGATACTACTAAATGATGAGAGACTACGCAATTATGTGATTTTAGAATTTGGTTTTGTCTAGCTAATGTTAATAGAGACTTAATATTTGTTAAATTATAATTTGTGATTAAATTATATTGATTTATGACGTAAAAAACCAGCCAAGTACGAGTTGGACTCGCGCACAAAGGGTTCCGTACCATTATCACAATTGGGTAGGTACGGTACTCTAAAATGAACACTGGACCAATGTTATTAATTTCTACTACTGGCGCGAGTCTATTACTAGATGGCGCTAGTGGTAAAAATAAATCGCACTTATGTTGTTGTTGATATAGCGGCAACGGAAAAACATCATGTATAAAAACTTTAACTGTCTAGATATGACGGTTCGTGGTGGTGCCTGGTGACAGACAGACGGACAGTGGAGTCTTAGTAAAAGAGTCCCTTGGGATACGGAAACCTATAAAAGGTTATTTATTTCAATAAAAAAAAATGAAACTAAATATAGCATCGTACAGATGTTACAAAGCAGTACCGAAAATCCCGGGAAATCCCGGTTCTTTCTTAGGCTGGTACCGAAAATCCCGGTTCTCAAAAAAGTTCCCGGTTCTCGATACCCTAAGGAGTAGTAATGAGTAGGTATAGATTTTTATTGCTCAAATAAAGTATTTATCTATTTGCCTATCAACGGACACGCACCGAGCACTACGCACCACATTATTAGATCATTGAGAACGCGATGCGGCAAAGACATCCATGTTTTATGTATGCGGCGCCGCTAACACACAGCCTTTAGTTCAGTCAGGCCCATGTATCGGTAACTAATGTTCTAGTATTTCAAAAGCGAAGAGGAAATCGGTCAATAACCTCATATTAGACATTATATCGTGTTTCTTATAAATAAAATTGTTTGTTTTGTTTTGGGGTTTTGAACTAATGTATCTGAACTTCTCGTGAGCGAGTCCAACTAGCACTTGGCCGGTTTTTTACTGTTTTAAATAGATCCTGATGATATTATGGCATAAGAAACCCGTTTTATATCCTTGCTT
Organism: Idaea biselata; assembly: GCA_958496205.1. Lineage (NCBI taxonomy): Eukaryota > Metazoa > Arthropoda > Insecta > Lepidoptera > Geometridae > Idaea > Idaea biselata. The sequence continues at coordinate 1,201,007 of OY292402.1, forward strand.
AGATCTAACCTGGCAGCTCTTTAGCTCAGTCGAGCTTCGAGCTATACCAAAAAATATAGTTATTGATATGATGTATGCATACGAAAGGGTTTTTTAAAATGCCAACAGGATCGGGACTTATGCGGGAGCTTGTTTTTAATAAGACGGTAAAATTATCATGAACAATCATAAATTCAGTATAAAGCTAGATACTGCCTACTTAGAATGCGAAATCTTCATGAAATCTTAAAAGGAATCATATATTACGTAGCAAACGATGCAAGAAATTAAACTAGGGGAGCCTTGCGAAGCGCATATGCAAATTAAATGCATATGTCATGCATGCATATTATATTTACATAGCTCGTAGACATCCCTTTCTTTGTATAATCCATATGAATCTCTGAACAAGTGAAAAGACACGGGCTTATTCAGGCACCGTGGAAACTCAGTCTAACTTCTTTCAAACTTAATTTAACCCGCGTAAATTCCGATCCTGCGGGATTATCGGAATCAAAAGTATTCCATGTTACTCTCCATCACTTAAACTATCACTGTGCAAAATTTCATTGAAATCAGTCGAACCGTTCGACCGTGAAGAGGGAACAAACATGCATACGCAAACAAACTTTCGGATTTATAATATTAGTTTAGTAGCCTGGATTTGGATGTCGTTGACAAACATGTGGCGTGCGTGGCGTGTTTGGGTGTCTCCCTCACACTATCACATTGTATAAGAGTGAAAGATAGATGCTATACTAGCCGCATTATGTCGTGTACAATACACAAAGAGCTATAATGATGTATTAAATTGTAAAAACAAGTCTGCAGAAAGGCTATGCAACGCACTGTTCTTCTCTTGTTGGTGTGACAGGGTATACGCGCATACAATAACGTCAAGTTATAGGCCGCGCGCTTTTAAACCTTAGTGTACGAGTATCAAGTCAATTGTTTTTCGGAACATAATATTTGTTCCATTTAGGAAGAGCGTTAAGTTAAAGACAGCATAACAGTTTATAACTAAGGCTGATCTTTAACGATTATACTACACTTGTTTTTTTAATTTTCCGTTCTAAATTATATATTTAAGTAATTTTTATTTTATTAGTATACCTACTTTTACGGAGTATGCAATCGCAACCGTTTTTAAAATATTGAGTAGTATTTCAATTTTCGGCTGTTACATCCACCTTTATAATATTAGTAGGATGTATCTCTAGGCTATGTTATGTAGGTCTCTCATATTAGATAGATTAGGATAGTTCGTTTTAGTAAACATCACTCCTAATATCCTTAGATACTTAGGTTCTTCAATAATCCGTTAAAGCATCATTGATCGTTCGTTCAGACAAACAGCTATTTACGAGTGTAAATGTTTATACTAAAGATCAGTTAGTGTTGCTATTTGCTTTGATATTTAGTCTTTAACGGAACTGATCTTCGACCGTTCTAGATCTAATGGTTTATTTATTTATTTATTTCTTATTTCCGTACATTTCAATTACTTAAGAGCTAGTGTATAAGTGAATTCACTCGCGTAAGTTCCGTAAGTAAAACCCCGTGGGAATATCGGGATCAAAAGTCGTAAATAACTTCCTGTTAATGTAGCTTACTATCGGTAAAAGAATTTTTGAAATCGATCCAGTATTTTCGAAGATGACCCCCTTTTTTTTTTTTTTTACGTTGGAAAATCTAATTAAGACCATCAGGCCGCCCTCGGGGGAGAGCGGCCCGGTGAGTGGGGGTCCCCCCGGCCGAGGTGGGGGTGGCCGGGGTATACCCACTAAAAACCAACGGTGTCCTACGCTCCGCAAAGTGTCGGGGCCAACGGTAACTGCGGTAGCAAAAATTCCGTCAGCCCCAACTGCGGGCGGCCTTTTCAGGCCTCCTCTCTGGCCCTTAAAAGGGCCAACCCTCGCGAGAGGCGGCGTTGACACGCCGCCGCCATCTCGGGCTCATTGGTTGGCGACTGACCCCCCCGAGTCAGCCGCCAAGAGCCGGGTTAGGGTGGCAACCTACGTTGCCCGCCCGTTATGTGGAACTTTTGGGCCCATGAGTGCCGGGGAGCAACTCGCGGGCCCGTTCCCCCTCTCTGGTTTGGTAAGGCAGTGTCCTCTGCCGCTTTGGTCAGGCAGTGTGCTCTGCCGCTTTGGTGAGGCAGTGTGCTCTGCCGGGCCCGGCCGGTAAAGGCAAGGCCCCCATCACCCACCGCGGGTCGCGCGGGAGCCCTCCACCCACGTGCCCGGCCAATGAAGGCAAGGCACCCACCTCCAATTAGGGCGGGTATACTCCGCACACACCAAAAGAGTGTGTGCGAAGTATACCCGCCCGGTGCGCCTCTTCGCTTCACCGCCCAACATAGCTGGATTGCTATGGTGGGCGGTTACTGAGCCCTCTCACCACGGCAAGGTGGACGTACGACGAGAGGGCGAAGATGACCCCCATTATACATCCAAACATACATACACGTTACCAACGTTACCTCTTTATAATATGAGTTAGTATAGATTATTTGAAGAAATGCTTTCCAAGAAATTTTATCAGACAGGGTTGAACCTGCAACCTTAACATCCGTGTTATGCGCTAGCCAATTGCGCCACAGGTGCCCGTTCGTGAGGAAAAATTGAAGGTCTTAGACCTTACCACGATTCGAAGGCATGGGACATTTGCCAGTTAGGAGTAACCATAGGCTCCCGTATCGTCTTACTGCCTAACTCCTCGAGAGAGTACCCTTGCCCTTCAGTAGAACAATTTCAGTCTCTCATCCGATAGTTATTCCCGGTTGTACCCCTCTCGGGAGCCCGGGGTCCGTTAAGCCCCAAATGTTTTTTTTAATTTGGGGTCGACGCAGTCGGTAAGTCATCATTGACTACACCTTCTGCAATTGTATTTGGCAATCTTTTTTACGGCCGGCCGCCGGCCTGACACCGACCATCTTAGGGATAAAGCAGTTTATCCGCCACCGCGCGGAGAGAACTTAAAAGGTTTGCTAATCTCCTTCAGATCCCTTAGTCGCCTTTTACGACACCAACGGGAATAGATGGGGTTACCCTATTCTATGCCGGGGCTACACGGCATAGAATAGGGTTTACTAGAGCAGAACAATTTCAGAGAACTAACATTACATTAACAGGGATCATTAGTAGAGCTAAATCCCACAGATGCCATAAATTCGAACTATTAACTCCAACAAACTGACATTAAGCAGGTAAATAATCCATTGGAACCTTGTTCATCATTCAGAATCCACCGGATTTACTAAGAGCTATTAATAAACATGGTCCCCCAACAAAACCGTCCTAAATACAGAAATGCAGTCGGCGACAACAAATTTAGAAATCGGTATTCCTCCCTGGCTTCGAGCCAGAGATCACTGCGGCAAAATTAACATTGGAACTAAGCGCCACCCGAAAGAAAACAAAAACTTATCATACCGTTTCGGAGAAATCTAGTAAGGCATCTGTTGTTACTCGGTTATATTTAGATTAGAGACATCAAAGAATTCAAGGTTCCGAGAAATAATGTGTTTCAAATAAGCCATTGTGGTTGAAAGATCAACAATTGATGACAAAAGCAGGGAACAAAAACTAAAAAGCTTGTGGAAGGAGACAGTTAATAGTGTCTGGAAGAGGCAGACAATTCGCAGACTCCAGTTTCTTAAATATATTTTTTTCTGAAGAGATAGCCTTGTATTTCATTTCATCTTAACTGATAGGAAGCGACGGTGAGGTCGACGATGGAGCATGGGTAGAATTTTATTCAGACTTGAAGACTCCAAGGTTGACATTTGGAATGATGTCGAGAATGAATCTTTTCAAAACCAAATACTATCCAGTTTGGAAACGACAATGACTTTCAAATATGTAGGCTATGCAGTCGATCATGTGAGCATTCAATTTGCTGGACACATTAATTTGAAATGCTGAAATTTTTTGTAAAGTAGGTACAATCATAATATCATAAATTTATGTTTATGTAGGAATAATTTAAATTAACATACCATCAAGAAATTAAGTACCTACTTAGTATTGCATAAATGACAAACTGATATTAGTAAAACCAAAAACCATTAAGAGGATAGTCTCCATTCTCTTTCTCCACACAAACGTAGTTTACATTTTCCTCCCTGGATATAATGTCTTTATCCAGGGAGGAAAATGTAAACTACGTTTGAATGGAGAAAGAGAATGGAGACTATCCTCTTAATAAATATTAACTATAGCACATGAGTGCATCACTTGCTTTATCCGAAAAATTTACGACCACTTTACAGACAAAAAGTAAAGGCCATAGAGAAGTCAGTGGAGTCTATTGGTCCTTGCAATATTTTCCTTTTCCATTAGTCCTCTGATAAATGGCCGTATAAGCACAGTATAAAGAAAATATACAGTAGCGAAACTGCTAAGGGACGTTTGTATTCAATACCAACTATACTTACCTAAACTCGACCGGTTTCAAATAAACAGACCTCTACTGCTTTACTTCCTTATTTAAAAATGATATAATATCTCATACTAAAGCTCAAAATACACTATGCTATTTACACTTACATTTTCATTTACACACACAATAAACCTAAAACAGCCCGCACCTGCAGCACACATCTAAAGAAATGCGTTCATGCGTGCATTTGTGTGCGGTAGGTGTGGTCTGTTTTGTAGCTCAATTTTTTAAGTAGCACTTAAATTTTAGGTAGCGTTTTACGCAACCTATAATAAAAAATCTTTATCTCGAGCTTCTTTCGTACTTTGGAAGGCACGATAGGCAGTTGATCACGGTTGTTATTTGTGACAACAGACGTTTGGTCAAGTTAGAGACCTTAAGGTTACCTGAAAACTCGAACACTAGGTGAGATACCAATATATGAAAATAAAAATTTGCGTTTCGTAAGGCTGTTGCAGAATCGGTATACTGTATTCTTTATACTGTGGCATAAGTCAATTGCCTCATAGTCATCGGTACTTTGGGGTCGAACCGCACTATTAGTACCTACCTATACTCTTAATTTATGAATATCTATAATGCTGCGTCGAGATTTTCAAGGGGGATGGTTTATTGTCATCATGAATTATTCAGAAAAATTGGAATGGGTATGTTTTTGTCAGCCGAGTACCAATAGTTATTGGTAATCAAAATGAGATTAGATAGGTATAGAGTACCAAATTATTTAAATTGAAACCGTAAAAATTATTGGGGAGTTCTCTGATAAGTAGGCGCGCATCGCGTTTGTTTTATCTCACGACTACGTCTCGGTCTTGGATGTGCGTGTAAATTTAAACCATACACGTTCGTATACGTTGCGTCTGTGTGCGTAAGCCGGGATCGTAACGTTCCAGATTACGCACACAGGGCCAATATGCATGTGAATGTACTCACACAACCAAAACCGAGACGCAGTCGTAACATACAACAATTACCTTAATGTCTTATTTAAGATAAACCATCCATTCTTCCAAATGAATTAAGTTTCATTTGACATAAGAATAGGCTCTTATGTCAAATGAAGCCCTACAAAAGGAAGTTGGTGACACTCAAAAACCTAAGTAGGTAGCATTGAACCGAGCTGGCATACCTCCAAAAAACTAATATAGATGCACCAAAAATACCCGCGTAGTAAAGTTACAAGTTTCTAACAGTGACAGGTGTTCGAGAGGACATTTTTGAATTACGTGTCAGAATTTTCTAGTGATATTCTAGTGGCATATGCATCAAAGATTTATAAATATAGCTGTAGGCTTTTTTGTAGCACTGACTGACTGTGTAGTGGAGATTTTTACGTAGGTACATGACATCAAATGTAAAATATAGATTTTTTAGGACTGTGGGATTCAGAGTTACATTCAGGCTTGTGAATGCGACAATGTTAATCATATGATCACAGAAAAAGGCACCGATACGTTTTTTGCCTCCCAATCAGAAAGTCTAAGTACCAAAACGTCAAGCAAAGCGAAAGGTCTAGTGAGCAATCTGCCTAGTTAGCTAATCGCCCATGTAGCAAAACGTCTAACTATCAACAGGTCTATTTAACAAAACGTCTATTTAGGAAATCGTTAGTTTTTCATTAGGTATGTACACTTATGAACATTGTCTTCTTCTTATTAGAGGTCGTGTTTCGAGGACAATAGATCCTAAATTATTGGTCAATTCAATCGGAAGATGTGAAATGTTAAATTTTTCTTCTGTTTTCGCGATGTTGGATTGAAATTAAACTCATTTTTTTTCATTCTTAGTCGGTTCTGAAGAAGAGATCTGTAAATGTCTCAAAAGGGTAAGCATTAAAACAATGCTAAAAGTAATAAACACCTCGCGATTAAAACCGAAAAATGAGTTTAATTTCAATGTGAAATCTTATTAAATCATTTCCTTATAGATAAAAAATTGTGCGTAATAAGTGTATGATTGTTAGGTACTTCTTCACGCAAAAACTACTGAACCGATTGCGATGAAACTTGGTATTCAGATAGCTGAAGATCTAAACTAACAGATTAGCTGCTTTTTATCCCAATCATCCCGCAAGATCAGGACATACGCTGGTAAAACGGCGGAGCGCAACTAGTAAAAAATATTTTAAATTTGCTACTAAAGCAACACTAAGCCGGCAGCATTATAGTCGCTCAGAGTAGACTATTCAAAATAGTCAATTTATCAAATTGTTATCAACTAAAGATGAACTTGAAAGTTCAAGTTCTTTTGACCCCGGTGGTACAGTCAGATTACCAATTAAGTATACATCACGCAAAATTATCATGCGTGCTGTATACTTAATTGGTGATCTGACTGTACATAACTTAATAATTTATGTAACCTACATTTACCCCCTTACATAAACGATGGCTTTACGAAACGAGTTTAATAAGTTTAACTATTAAGGGCCCTATTCTGAAAAACTGAAAATCCATGTCGGGCGCATCGAAAATTGTTGATTATTTCATGACGGAATGTCGTAGAACTTTTTTTTTGTACAGATTGTAGGCGACATTGTTTCCGATATTTTAGTGCAGTTTCCATACAAATATGTCGAAACGTATTGAAGCCTATCGAGATTTTAGCCAAATCAGACATTTTTTGTCTAAAATTTGGATAGGCTTTGCACCAATAGGAGGTTCTTGTCTTAAAACTACACCAAAATGTAGGAAACAATGTCACCTACAATCTGTGCAAAAAGAAGTTCTACGACATTCCGTCATGAAATAATCAACAATTTTCGATGAGCCCGACAGGGATTTTCAGTTTCAAGGTCGTTGGCGTTGATACTCCTCTTAACTATACAGCACGAATAATAATTTTGCGTGCTGTATACTTAATTGGTAATCTGACTGTACACTTGTTTGAAGGCAAACTAGCTATCGATCGATAGTTTAATCTGGACTCTGCAGATCCCATAATACTTTTTAGTTAGTGGCTTCATTTTTTAGCAGCTGTCTCTGCTGATGACAGCCGGATTAGAGTGTTGAATGTATTACAGTAGGTATACGGGAGGAATGAAGGGTTGACGTAACGAAAAGTCTCCGCTCACTAGATATCTATCCCCATTACTTATAAAAGATGATTAAGTTTATATAACGTTTATTTATTACTGTCTGTTAACTTTGAAACTTCATGTCACAGTAAAAGGCAAACGTAACATAAACTTAATCATCGTTTAAAAGTAAGGGGGAATATCTATAAAATGCTTTGTCCTGAGTGACTTAGTGATTGATTTATCAACGGATAGCCTAAACCGCTGAGAGCTGAAATTTAGAGAGTGTGTGTTTATAATGTAGTCCCAAAATTGGGTTTTAACCGACTTCCAAAAAAAGAGGAGGTCATCTATTTGGATGTAGGGTTTTTTTGTGTAGGGCAAAATCACCTCACCCACATACAGTGCCACCGACTTATCTGTTATGTAATCTGAAGTCTGATGTCAGGCAGCCAAACTTCAATCTCGATCTACCTTTTAAAACTGGGCAGTTTTAATATGGTATGTTTTTTTTATGTAGCCCCGCCCTACATTTGGTATGCAATTGTAAAGTCCATAGAAAATGGCCTTTACAATTGCAATAATACGGTATATTCCTAACCTAACCCGAATGCGGGTTAGGTTAGGAACTCAAAAAAAAATATTATTTTCATTCCTAACGTAACCCAAATCGGTCGGAATAACAGGAGCATGAGGTCTAAAGAGCAATATGACTAATGGACAAATTGTCAAAGGCGCATAATACCCCTCGGGATACAGAAGCCAAAATACTTGTTGGTATTTTGTATACCTGGAAATAAGCCAAAATGTGTTTGATGAATTTCGCAAAATTTTAAAATAAATAAATAAATAAATAAATAAATATTGCACGACGTTACACACAGCGCAATCTAGCCCCAAACTAAGCACTAGGCTTGTACTATGGGTACTAGACAACGGATATACTACATATTATACTTTTTTTTTGTAAATACATACATATGATACATAGAAAACACTGAATATCCCATGTCTTCGGACCGTGGTGAGTCCTAGGACATGTTGGTTTCCTCACGATGTTTTTCCTTCGCCGTAAAAAGACAGTTATTTGATGCCATTCTCTCGTGATTTGATTAATAATGATGAATTGACGTTTAGTGCCGAACTGTTCACATTGCATATTGTTGCGATAAATGTGCTTGAGTCTATTTATTAAACCAGTCGTTATTGGACCTAAAACGAAATCTGCCTGCCTGTTGTGCCTAGACCTATCGGTATATTGATGTATTATATTGCGTGGGTACAGTTAGATAACATAAGTACTACTTCTTAGTTTTTAGAGCGGTGTTGGTCTAGTGGTAGTGGTAGGTACTTCGACTTTCATTTTGAGGGTCGTGGGTTCCCGGCTGATAAATGTCTCTTTTTTTAGGAAAAGTTTAAGGAATACATCGTGAGGAAACCGAAATTGATTCTAGTAGGTACATGTCACTATACAAGAATTCACCAAGGTTCGAAGGCATGGGACATTCACCAATCCCGCGTCTTACTGCCTAACTCCTCTAGAAAGAGTGCCTTATCCTTCAGAAAAAATGGGGCAAGTGCGTGGCTTGTCGGGCGCAATGTTGCAGCAGCATTGCAGGGTTTCGTAGTTTCTATAGTATAGGTGGCTGACTAGGCTGAGAGGCTGGCATAGGTGCTGGGCAAGCCTTCTCCACCTTACAATGTCCCGGGCACTACAGTGCTATAAATAGCATGGATTAACAGTAGCTTGCGCTGTATAAATCATCTAAAAAAACGCGTAGCATTTTTTTTCTTAGGCTACATGGTAGGCGGAGTGAAGGGTGTTAGGTTTTATTTTCCTTGATTCGGTCGCCGCGCTCAAAGCCCGCGATAAAAGCTATGCAAAGCTATGCTATGCTTAATAGATGAAAAGGCCAATTTTTATTATTACCTACCTACCTAATTTGGTGTTTTCATTATTTCTATTTTGTTATCAATAAAGTTTTATTACCTACCTATAACTAGTAAAAGGTGGCAATGCATTTCTCTAACTCTACGTTAACTGACATTTCAATCCAATCCCACTCATTCCTAAAATAGGTTTTAGCGGTAGGAATAATAAATAGACTGCCAGTTGACTAATTTTAGAGAAAGCTCGGGCTGGGTCATAAACCTCTGCTAATTATCGCTGGCTACTGAGACATATTGCCAATTGACAATTTGTCAACCCCATTTGCTTGTAGTTGTAAACATGTTTTTATTTCATTACATCATCATCATCATCCGAGCGATGTTACCATTTGCATCCTTCTCGAGAGCCCGGGGTCCGCTTGCGAACTTTCCATTAAAGATTTGACGAATTTCGACTTTTACGGGAGCGACTGCCGTCTGACCTCCCACAGCGAAGGAAAAGTCTGCGCTAGAGCCAGAGCCTCGTCCGTTTATCAGCAGGTGCAATAAGCTATAAGCCAGCAGGTAAGGTTGGCTTGGACCAAACGTTCTTAGTGGGCACACACATTTTATTTTATTACAAATTAAGCTTATTATTATAGTGTGAATATTGTGTAGCCGTGTAACCTTGATATATAACCTGGAGATCTCCAAGTGCGGTGGCGGGTAAAATCTCATGTACGGGTACACGCTTCCGCCATCTCAGGCCCTTGTATGGCGACGGACCCCTCAAGTCCGTCGCTATGGACTAAACTTCTTCTTCTTTTCGTGTAGTGGTGTGGCTCACTTAGTGTTAGAGTTTTCAGGTCGCCCTATGGCCTCTTACGTAACCTGACGACTGCTATCATAGATAACAACCGGGACCAACTGCTTAAGAACGTGGCGACTGTTACCATTTCCATACAAACTTAATACCAAAATAAATTATGAAAGATTTGGTTTTCTACCTTAATATCGATATTATTCAAATAAAACGGAGAAACATTTTTCAATGAAAAAAATGTTTCTCCGTTTTATTTCATTTCGAATAAATATTTTGGAAAACTTTGCGATGGGGACCCTTTAAAAGTAAAATCTTAATCCGAATAATATTGATATTAAGGTAGAAAACTAAATTTTTCATAATTTATTTTGGTATTAAGTTTTTAAATTCACACGATTTGTTATCATAGCGCGCGAATAATACGCGATAAAGACCCGGGAAAATGTAACTATGGTATTAAGTTTGTATGGAAATGGTAACAGTCGCCACGTTCTTAACGTGCCTTTCGAAGCACGAAGTTGCTTAACGCGCACGACCGTTTAAGATCGGCAGGTGTATCTAGGCTAAGGAGCTCGTCATTTGGACTGAACTTCCAGCTGCCCCTATACAAGTTTCATCGCAATCGGTTTTGTAGTTGTAGCTTATAGTTGGAGGAATAACCTAAAAATTCCAACCTTATAATTCACCTCTAAATTCCTTTAATTAATATGTGATTAATTAAAGCACGTATAACCACACAATAAGCTAAGATCTTAACCAAACTACAAATCAGAGTCTATTATGTTCTTACGACTTAATTTTCCCACCAAAATATGTAATTAATTCGCTAATCTCTCTCTCTACTGTAATGCTTTGTGTAGGTTACACTGTGTCGATAAACTATTTTAAAGGCGTACGGGGTGTACGAGTAAAGCACTGCAGGTGACACAGTGTCAAGATAGATGGACACAGTAGGTGAATTAAACATTAAATGAAAAAAAAAATAAACAACCCTTAGTTTTCGTTTTAAAGTATATATTCAAACAAAAATTAAGTTACGATTCCGAAAATTAAACCTAACATCCCCCACTGCGTCTACCATGTAGGTGTATGGCTATGCAGTAGCTTTACCGCGGCAGACCCCGAGTGCCACACGTTTTCTTTTAGTTTTTGTTTGTAGTTAGAGGTCAATAACCTTATGGTTTTTTTTATTTTTTATATTTATTGAGTCCCGACATTTTGAATGTTGATGACCGTCATGAGTGTCACACATGCCAATTAGCTGCGAGTGATGCTCGCGGGACTAAGACAGATAGATTGCTCCAAGAATCATTTGGTATGGCCTCTGAAGCGTCAGATAGGAATAACCACACAAACATACATACAAAGACTGATTAACACATAATACATAACCCTTATTTGCGTCGCGCTGCAGGTAAAATTAGTGAAGACAACTATCTTCTGACACAAATTATAACATTGCCCTTCTGCAACATTTCAACTGTGGCATAATCCAACCACTAAAATACAACATTCGGTTTAGTTCCTACGAATGTGGTCGGAGTTTCCTATATTGGAAAGATTATCTGATTCCCCTTAGTGCAATATTAAAGTTAGTGCCATTTTTTACACTTTTATATTGTAGGTACTCTGTTACACTAATCTTGATAAAGTGCAGTTCATAATTTCAGTTTGTTTTCGTACTAAAATTTTACACATATTTACATTTTCCAGGGTCTTCGCGTATAAGGAACATGAATAAGTTTGAAACATCATCTCTAGTACCAACTAGTACATTATATATCAATGGTTTTAAAGCTAATTATTTACCTCAGCAAAAATCTATTGACAAGACACTATGACAAAATCGTCTGTAGCACCAATACAGTAAGGTATTATCCATCCAATTTGGAATGTAGCCAAAAACGTTGAAATTAGGTCGCGGTACGACACTTCTGAAATAGATAGGAGAGCACAATATTTTATCAGTAGGTATGATATTAACTTTTGGTGGAATTTTGCTGTTGGTTTGTAACTCAGGTTAGGTAATCATGTTAAATTCTTTGTTTCCTTAACGATGCAATTTATGACTTAGCACGTTTACCTATAAGATACATATTATTAACTAATAACTTTTCACGCGTGAAGGAAAGAAGTAAGGAAATAGATGACAATGAATTTTTTTTCCTATTTTTATTTTTAAATGCTTAAGCCTGCACTGGGCTTTCATAGAAATATTTTATGAAATCATCTATTCATCTTTTACAACTTAGGCATGTTCACAGCAAAGGCAAATATTGTTTGCTTAGGCAAATACAGCGTATGAGTCACCGACGCCGGTAGACTAATTGGTCAAGTCGTGCCCCCGGTTTGAGTAAGATGCGGGTTCGAATCCAGCCCTGCGTCTATCTTGCGTTGTGTTTTTGCAGAAGTATTCTTTCTTTAAAATATTTCAATAAAAATATCGTTTGCTATATTTCTTAATTTGTTTTTATTGATCAAGGCTATTTTTAACCGACTTCAAAAAAGGAGGAGGTTCTCAATTCGTCTGTATGTATAATATTTTTTTTTTTTATGTATGTTCATATCTAGAATTTTTGTTTAAGAATATATACGCATTCTAAAATTTTCACTTGCGGCGAGGCTTGAACTCGCGTCTTTGGGTCTGTACCCCAACGTCTATACCAACGAGATCAATTAGGTAGATAAATATACAGTAAATTTTTTAAGCATTTTTATCCTTAAAAAATTATATAAATTATTTATAAAAAATAAAATTCGTTGGAATGAGGATTTGTTGCAAGGCTAGAATCGAACCAGCAGTCACTACCTAGGTTGCGTCGCCAGAGTAAGCTAATGAGTTGCATAACTTATTATAACTTTAACTTGTTAAATTTTTTTTAAGGTTCAGCTTCAGTTGAAAACAATCTGATAAATCTTACTGTTAAAAACTCTGGGTACGCCTGATATCGATTTATGAACCAACAATTAGTTTCTACATACTTACATTGATTTTTCTTCTGTTTTCGCGATGTTGTATTGAAATTAAAGACATTTTTCGGTTTGAATCGCGTGGTTTTTATTACTTTTAGCATTGTTACAACGCTCAACGTTTCGAGACCTTTCCAGGTCTCTTCTTCAGGATAGACTAAGATGTGATTTGTCATTCTAATGTATTAAAAAGTTACAGTGAGACTACCGTCTTATTATTAAAAACTATTAAAATGTTATCAAAAACGTTCCTGTCTACGCAGGTTCCAAAATTGCAATGATTATTATTTACTTTATTGTTAAATTTTATTATTAAACTTTATTATTTAATTTTAACTTTATTACTTTTGAAATTAAAGACATTTTTCGGTTTGAATCGCGTGGTTTTTATTACTTTTAGCATTGTTACAACGCTCAACGTTTCGAGACCTTTCCAGGTCTCTGAGTATGCAGATGTGTTGGAACATTGTCTCACCAGCGGTTACTTACTGTGGGATAACCAGTTCTACATGCAGATCGACGGTGTTGCTATGGGCTCGCCGGTCTCTCCCGTGGTGGCGGACATATTCATGGAGGACTTCGAGGAGAGAGCGCTGCGGGGTGCCCCGGTGGCACCGAAGATCTACAAACGGTACGTAGACGACACATTTGCAATTCTCCCAAAAAATCAGGTTAACTTGTTTCTAGACTATCTAAATTCCATAAATCCCCAGATTAAATTCACAATGGAACTAGAAAACAATAAATCATTAGCTTTCTTAGACACCCTAGTCCTTCGAAGTGCAGACGGGTCACTGGGACACACAGTTTTTAGGAAACCCACACATACGGATAGGTATCTGAACGGTCATTCGCACCACCATCCCTCACAGTTAGCTACTGTTGGTAAAACTTTGTTGCAGAGAGCACATGGCATCTGTGACGAGGCCCACCTGGCAGAGGAGGTCAAGCACGTGAAACAAGTCCTACGTCGCAACAACCTCCAAGTGCCACGCCACGTTCACAGAAGCCGCCCAAAACCACCTACGGTCGAGAGAGTCCCGGCTATCCTACCTTTCATCAAGGGGGTCACCGACAAAATTGGAGGAATCTTGAGACGAGCTTCAATTAAAACATATTATAAGCCACACAAGAAGATCCAACAATTATTAAGACCTGTCAAGTGTAACATACCCCTGGAGGATGCTGGTATCTACAAAATCGATTGTGAGTGTGGCGCTAGTTACATAGGGCAAACCCAACGAAGTGTTGCCGTTCGGATTAAGGAACATATAGCTGATGTGAAGCACAGACGGTCTCTGAAGTCTGCAGTTTGTGAACACATGCTGGACAAGCCAAACCACTACCTCCGCTTCGATCAGGCACGGATACTGGCCACTGAGAAGCGGTATGTACCTAGAATGCTTCGGGAAGCCATTGAAATTCAGAAACACCCCAACAATTTCAATAGGGAGGATGGCTGGAAGGTGCCGCCTGTCTGGGACCCAGTACTACATTTGATTAAGTCCCAGGCCCAGCCAACAACTGCTGCTAGACAACAGGACACTGTCAGCCACTTTTGCCGGTTGTAGAATATAGTATTTTTTATATTAGCTTTTGATTAGAATAAATTTGATGTAAGCATAAGTCACCATAAAACAACCCCCAGGAGTTTCTTGTGACTTCTTCTCATGAAGGGGCGCGTTTGCGAAGTCACGTAGTGATAAATTAATCGTTGAAAGGTGATTTGTGCATAGTTGGTAATGATAGGCTAAATAAAATGTAAATAATAAAGTAAAATAATAATAAAGTAAATAAAAGTAATAAAGTTAAAATTAAATAATAAAGTTTAATAATAAAATTTAACAATAAAGTAAATAATAATCATTGCAATTTTGGAACCTGCGTAGACAGGAACGTTTTTGATAACATTTTAATAGTTTTTAATAATAAGACGGTAGTCTCACTGTAACTTTTTAATACATTAGAATGACAAATCACATCTTAGTCTATCCTGAAGAAGAGACCTGGAAAGGTCTCGAAACGTTGAGCGTTGTAACAATGCTAAAAGTAATAAAAACCACGCGATTCAAACCGAAAAATGTCTTTAATTTCAATACTTACATTGTTTAAGTTTTTACCGGGATTTATCGGGATCAAAAGTAGCCTATATAGTAGCCCTGATAACGTAGCTTTCTATTCGTAAAAGAATTTTTGAAATCGGGCCAGTAGTGTCGGAGATTACCCCCAATATACATGCATACACGTTACCAACGTTACCTCTTTATAATATTAGTATTAGAAGTAGATTCAGATTCAGATTCTTTATTTGCATAAAAGTTGGTACAATTGACATAGGTACAAAGGTGTTCTTATTAAATAGAAAGTGTCTCAACTTATACAGTATAACTTAACTACAGTATAGATATAGAAGTATAGATTGGTCTATACTTCACACAAAATAGCAAAGGTCGCTATTAAAATTGATGAGGCGGGCTATAATTATACAACTAAAACATAAATCGGATCGTATTCGGTGCAATAGGTTACTTTCTATCTCGAAATTACAACGGGTAAAACCGCGGAGCGCTACTTGTATAAGCGATACTAATATTATAAAGAGGTAACGTTACTAACATGTATGTATGTATATAATTTGGGGTAATCTCCGAAACTACTATACTGAACTGATTCAAAAACAATTCTTTCACCAATAGAAAGCTACATTATCGTTAAGTAACACAAGCTACTTTTGATCCCGATTTTCTCACGGGATCGGAAATTACGCGGGTGATACTGCGGGAATCTGCTAGTAATATATTATCACTAGCTGTGCCCGCGACTACGTCCGAGTTGCTCGAACACCTATCTACCGCTGTGCAAAAACCCACACTTAAGCGGTCGCCCATCGAAGTACAGATATATAATCATCATTGTAAAAAGAAGTTTAAACGAAACGAATTCCCAAAAGTATCGTACCATCGCACCAAACTAATTTTGATTGAAGCAAATGTAATTTAACTTTCCTTTGATTTGATTAAGTTAAAACTTGTTTAACAACAATTGAACAACAAAGTATCGTTGACAAAATTGTTGCTACCTACCTTCGTTTTAAGAGCTTAATATTTGGAAGTTTTGTCCCCGAAACTTCGAACTGTTTTGTATCTCACAAAGCCACATTTGACGAAAGACTAATTGCCGACATTATATGTATGTATTGAACGTATTTTGTACTAGCTGCGTCCCGCGGTTTACCCGCGTAAGTCCCGATCCCGTGAAATTATCAGGATCAAAAGTAGCCTATGTTACTCATGGTGAATGTAGCTTTCTAATGGTGAAAGAATTTTTGTAATCGGTCGAGTGGTTTTTGAGTTTGTTTATAACAAACATACAAACGCACACACTCACACACACATAAAAATACAAATCTTTCCTCTATATAATATTAGTATAAATGTCCTTATTTTTTATTTTCATACGATTTATTAACATTGTTATATCTTACTGGATCGAGAAGCTCATTGGCCTAGCTGCATTTGCCGATTTTGAATTATCATGCGGGTTAAGTAACGCTTGGCGCGGTCATTACTTGGATGGGTGAACGATAATTTGTGTAGCAAAAATCACTTACTCGAGCATCTCTGTGCTTCGGATGGCACGTTAAGCAGTTGGTCCCGTTGTTATCTCTGATAGCAGTCGTTAGGTCAAGTTAGAGACTCAAGGCGACATAAAAACTCTAACACTAGGTAGGCCCCATCACTATACGAAAAGAAGTAGACCGGGTCTTAATTGCGAATTAATATTTATTTTCATACCTCGGCGATTTAAGTCATGATTGCGAGGAGATTCTGAAATAACCTCTTTGTTCCCTAAAATATTATCTACGAGTTAGAAGATTACTAATTGGATAGTGTAATAAGTACGTACCCTTAAGCTCAAAATTCACGATGACACTTTCACTTACACTTCACCTAAAACAGACTACATCTACAGCACACATGCTCGAATTTATTTACATGTGTGCTGTAGATGTGGGAGTTTTTAGGTAAAGTGTCAGTGTATTTTGAGCTTCAAGCCCAACGCCTACTGGTAGGGTAACATACATAGTTTTAAAGTGCTTTTTGAAAAAATGCTTTCAAAAACTTTAGTACTTGGCGGGACTCGAACCCGCGACTACTGGTATATCGTTCCAGCGCGATAAATAAATAAATAAAATAAATAAATATTGCACGACGTTACACACAGCGCAATCTAGCCCCAAACTAAGCACTAGGCTTGTACTATGGGTACTAGACAACGGATATACTACACATTATACTTTTTACTGTTTAGATAGGCGCAAATTAGTAGATACGGCATATTCAATATAACATTGCGTATTCGAAAAATGAGCTAGAAACTCGCAGTGTGACAGTACGTGTTCACATGGGTGCCCTTTCGATCGCATAATTTTTTTTTTCATAATGTTGTTTGGCATAAAAGTTTCAGCATAAAGTTTTCTCGCATAAATAGTGATCGGCATAATGTTATAATCGCAGAATGGTTTCATTGGCATAACGTTAACTTTCTCTAATCTTCTTTATCATAATTTTGAACAGCATAAATGTATAGGACATATTTGTTATACGCCTAAAGATGATTTATCATAAAACACAAAACACATAATGGAGGTATCCATAACCGCTAAAGTCATAAACATACATGATAATAAATTGGACTAAGTCTATTTAACAAATGAAAAGACACAATGGTAATAGTCATCTTTAGGTGAGAAGATTGGTGGCGAAGTTACGTTTCCCCATACGTAATACTGACCAAACCACGTCGCTATATCGTCTGTAACAATCAATGAAGAGTAAAAGTTTTAAAGAGCTTCATTCACTGAATTCTGTCATATTAACGGGCGTTTTACCCAAACTAGGATACGCAGAAAACTATACAGAGCACCCCGACTAGGATAGGTTAGGTTCATATTAGAACATGATTACGCACAGCGCTAATATTATAAATAAACAAGGTGTGGTGTATCAAAATTGAATTTTATATGCAATTCATAGCAAAGTTTGTGAACTACTACATAATATGAAATGATATTCTAAATTTTAATATGATATTAATTTTAACTCATTTTACATTTGTTAACATTATGGTTTTTTATGCTTATGACTTGTAATCTTTATGCCATAAGGTGAGATGCCAATAAATGTTATGATTAGTAATCGTTATTCTAAAAACATTTATGCAAGAACATTTTATGCTAATATATCATTATTATAAACGAAGTTATGCGAAATTAAATTATGCCTAATGATTTATTCTAAATGAACGTTATGCGAAAAGAAGAGTATGCCAAAAAAAGTTATGCAACCTTACATTATGCCTCTTAAATTTATGCAACCCAATATGGACCCGTTCACATGACAACGGTTCCACCACATACAACTGAGGCTAGTACGTCAGATGACGCAGTTTTATCGTCTCATTTTCCGTGGCTAGGTACCCGTATCTGCCCCTATTTGTTTTCATCTAAGCCTAGATTAAACTGATTAGTCTATTAGACATAGTAAATTAATGCTAATACTTACGTGAATCTATAATCTCCAAACTTCTCCCAATCAACTGTATCACCACAAACAGAGTCACCCACACATTGACGTCTCTCCCCATCGTTCACACACAGGGTCCGACACTCACACAAATAAACATTATAATCACCACCTTGGTTACTCATTGATTCAATATTCACTTCACTATTCTTAATTTAAACACTAATTTTCATGTTTCTTTTTCTGTATTTTTGTACGTTCATATTTTTTGCTCGAATCGCGAGGAAGTTGTCACTTTTTAGAAACATGCTCTATTTTTATTAGCGGCTGGATGTCTTCCAAGGTTTTTGGAGATTTCTGGAGCTGGAAATTATCTGTAATAAAAATGACAAAAATATATTAGTATAATTGGCAGGTGTAAGACGGTTCGGCGTTTGTCCTTCTGCTGTCTTTCTACGTTTTCTAGGTAACATCTTAGTTTATATAAAAAAATGCTTTCAAAAACTTTAGTACCTGGTGGGACTCAAACCCGCGACTACGCCACGGGTAAGCTACCCGTGGCTTATCCGTGGCATAGTGGCTACCGCGCTGGAACGGCATACCAGCTATAGTCGCGGGTTCGAGTCCCGCCAGGACCGGTATTACACTAAATGACACAAGATGACTATACTATTACGATTATATCGACACACTATTGCCATTATATCGACTGTGACAAATTTGGTAGACTTCAATAGTATCGCAATGGTATCTCAGTGGAATTGCAATAGTAACCATGGTAACCAACCTTCTCTGTCTGTCTGTCTGTTAAGTCTGTTAAAAATCCATCTTGTCATTAGAGTTTTGACAACTATCGAGACTCCATCAGTGGCATCTCAGTGGTGTCGCAGTGGTGTGTCGATAGAATAGTTAACATAGGAAACTGCCAAATGTGTCAAATACACGTCAAATATGACGATTAATATTCTATCGACACACTATTGAAACACGATTGCGGAGCGTAATACCGACCCAGGTACTAAAGTTTTTAAAAGCATTTTTTCAAGCAGCAGCATTGCAAATACCGCAGAAAAATCGAACCTAACCATGTTTAGATTTTTACTGTGAAAGAACTATACAAATACCTCAAAACTCAAGTCAGCCAATAACAAACAACGAAGTAAACAGCTTATAAAAAGAAATAAAGCTCGAAACATCTTTTCCATCGAACAAACGGCTAGTTAATGCAAAATCACGAGGAGAAGGTACAACCAGTTTACCGTACTTTTAGATTCCTTTTTATTACTTGGAAAATATTATTTTTATGGAAGTAGTCCACTTTGATGCTAAAGAGGTATAGGAATGGTCATTGGCCAAACTGCATACATGGTGTTAAAGTAACACTTAAAGCTGTACAACTCAATAGAGTAGATATTATTAGTCAGGTAAAATCGGATACGGGGGAAGACCGTGTGACTCAAATACCTCCCAAAATAGGTGACATTGTAATTTGCAACTGCCGGATACCTGGAGAGTGGCTAAAACTAAAAAAAACACCTATTTTGGGAGATATTTGAGTCACTCGGTCTTCCCCTATATCCGATCTTAGCTGACTATACCTACTATTACTCAATTATATTTTTCTCCTGTTTTCGCGATATTGTATTGAAATTAAAGACATTTTCCGGTTTTAATCGCGTGGTGTTTATTACTTTTAGCATTGTTTCAATGCTTAACGTTTCGAGATCTTTATAGGTATTTTCTTCATTCTATTTAATTTGTCTTCCCAATGAAGAGACCTGTATAGGTCTCGAAACGTTGAGGATTGAAAAAATGCTAAAAGTAATAATCACCACGCGATTAAAACCGAAAAATGTGTTTAATTTCTATGTCAGTGATGTTTTAAATTGAGATTATCAATTTGAATATTGTTCATTTCATTAATTCCGACGACACCTACGCAAGTGAAACTTCTGTTTTCGCGTTGTTGTATTGAAATTAACGACAAAAAAAAACCGGTTTTAATCGCGTGGTGTTTATTACTTTTAGCATTGTTTCAATGTCCTTCTTCAGGAGTGACTGAAAACCGCAACTGAAAAATGTCTATAACTTCAAGCATAAAATTGTCATTTTTAGTTAATTATGTAGGTATGTCAGCGGTGTTTGAAATGAGAGTATCAATTTGGATGTGTTGTCGCAGAGTGCGTCATGCTTCCGCTCCGTAATTATATCCCCCTTCGGATGTAGAACTTCCTTTACCTTCAATACGTTAATTAAGTAATTTAATTACAAAGACGGTTAATGTTTAATTACATTTTTTATTACTTTTAGCTTGGGGAGCAAATTGCTTTATATCTTTTCATTGTTTTGTTTTGAACTAGCTGCGCCCCTGTTTCACCCGCGTAAGTCCCGATCCCGGGGGACTATCAAGATAAAAAGGTGCCTAGGTGTTAATCCCGATCTTAAGCTACCTGTATACAAGGCTCATCGCAATCGGTTTAGTAGTTTTTGTGTGATTTAAACACAAGCATTTAAACTTTCGCATTTATAATTTACAAGCTGCGTCCCGCAGTTTCACCCGCGTAAGTCCTGATCCCGTCGGAATATTGAGATCAAAAGTAATCTATGTCCTGTAGTTTTTGAGTTTATTTATTACAAACATACAAACACACACGAAAAAATAAAAAAAATCCTCTTATATCCTCCTCTCCTCTCTTATATCTCTCCTAATATTATTGTAGAAATAGGAATATAGCAGTTGTTACTGTGCTCGCAGCTTTATCCGATAAGAATATTAAATATAGGTTCGTTAAGGTGCTGATGTTTCCAAGAAAATTAAACAAGATAACATTCTTGATGAAAATAAGCTAAGAAGATAAAATGTGTTTTTTTTTTAAAGATGTTAACGCCCTAGAACAGCAGTTTAAACAAATATGTAAACTAATATATTATTTTCCAATAGCTCCGTATAAACAGATAATTACTTAAGTGGAACGGGTACCGAATGTGCGCGAAATACAATAGTCTTGAAAAGTAACCGTAGGTATTAAGAAATACAATGACCTGTGCAAACACGCGGATGTGCCAGTGTTGAGGTATACTTCGTGCCGTTCTGTGAAGTAAACTACTACTGTCAACGAAGAAAACTATAATATCAAAATCGCTTAATCCGTTCGTGAGCTACAATGTCACAGACAGATACAAATAGACAGATACTTATAGACCTACACCTCAAACTCGAAAATATATCCACCTAGATATTATTTCTAACAACTTTTTTGAAATGTGTGTTAAGTTTGCCAAATGGCCGACAATTGTTCAATTGTCGGCCATTTGGCAAACAGAAAGTGTAGTTTTAACTAATTTTAAGCTATTGCATAGCTTTTATCGCGGGCTTTGAGCTTTGAATGAAGAAATTTCGTAACAAGAAAATCCTAACACCCTCACTCCGCCTACCATGTTGCCATGGTTACCATGTTGCTCGGCTACATGGTAACCATGGCAACGTGGTACAAAATAAAAAAAAATATTATAATTGCATAAGTTGATAAAAATGCTATTTTTTCTTCCCACAATCATTAATTTCTCTAGCCACCGGTACATTATCTCATTAAACTAAATTATTTGCATGAACTGCACTAAATTTCGGCTGTCATAACATAACAGAATCCATTGTTCAATCGTCGACCATTTGGCAAACAAATTAAAGTGTTAAACCAGTAATGCGTTAGAAATTTGAATATTTAATTACTTAGGATGTACGGGTGTTTAGCACTTTCACACTGGCGTTTGGATTTGATCTACGCTGAAAGCTGTACGCTCATTTTTTTGCAAAAAATAGCTCGTTATATTCTGCATCGCAGACGAGTTGAAGAGAGAAGACTTTCAAAAAGTTTAATATCTTTGCTTCACATTGTCATCTTTATATATCTAGCACATGCAAGCGTATGTTCCTGATTATATATCTCTCGGGAGCGCAGGGTCCGCTGTAAATAATCTCGGTTCCTTAGACTTTTTCAATACGCTATATCTTCGCTAAATATTCTAAAAACACGGTCACTAAAAACACGTCCGTGCACTGATTGAATAAATAATATACAATTTTAATCATCTTGGTTACTTACTTTTCCCAATAAGCTATACGCTAAAACTACGCGTACGCTCACTGAAAATACGCCAGTGCCAACGCAACTTTAATTTAACAAATGAAAGGAAATTGGTAGCAATTTGTAATAAGTTTGATGTAGTCATTTCGCGTTGTGGTTTCATCGGTTTCGTATTTGATGTCGCGCTTAGCTTTATTCTGATAATTATTTAGATTTCAGTTTAATTAAGTTCTGGATAATTGTGTCACGTTGATTACTCCCAGAGTTCTTTTCGTACATTAGAACCCGCTGGCGCAGCGTTAGAGCCAGACAAAGTTCTAATAAAGTAAAACTATTTCGCGCCAAAAATCTGCCATTTTGTTTTGACAAAAAAAATGGCGATATTTTCTTAGAAAATACCACTGCATTGGATTTGAATCCAGGATATTAACCTACCTGTGTGCCAAATTACGGAAAAAAAATCATCAACCGTTTTGTGTGATTGGCACACAAACATCAAAATACTATCAAACATAATTTCTACTTTCGCATTTATAATATAAGCGAGATTAGATATAATATGTGACTTACGCGGGTTAAACTGCTAGGCACAGATAGCAAAATATAAACTTTTTTTGAAATCAAACTAATTTTCCGGTTTTTTAATCGTGTGGTGTTATTACAGGTCCTTTTGACAGGCCTCTTCTTCAAGATGGACAATCCTAAGTACAAACACCAAGCAATAAAAACCGGAAAACGAGTTTAATTTCAATCCAACATCGCGAAAACAGAAGAAAATTCTATAAAAGTTTATAGATTTTTCTTGTTTTTAACAAAATCGATACAGCCGACCTAATGGAGTCCAGGTAATGGCCGCCCCGTCTATTTAAGAGGATAATCTGCAATGATGGATGATAGAAATATATAGCATTTTGTCCAATAATAACATTTTTATAGGTTACTAATTTTCTCCCGTTGTTTTGCCTGTTAAAGTCACAATCTTTTGAACACTGGAATGTACCTATTAATCAAAGATTCGATACGTCCTTAGGAATATTATTATCTAGTTTCATAATCTATATATATAAAAGAAAGTCGTGTTAGTTACTCCACTTATAACTCAAGAACGGCCTAACCGATTTAGCTGAAAATTGGCAGGGAGGTAGTTTAGAGCCAGGAGAAGGACATAGGATACTTTTTATCCCGTTCGATTAAAAAAAAATGCTTATTTATTGCCTTTAAGGCGGAACAAAGTTCGCCGGGTCAGCTAGTAACTAATAAAGAAGTTTCAACATCAATTAATTCCAAACAAAAACAAAGAATGTTGTAAGTCCTAAACAAGTAACATCTAAAGCTCGACCTACATGCAAAGTTTCGTTGCAAATTGATATTTTATAATGTTATTTTTTAATGAATAAATAAATAAATAATAAATAAATTCTGTGAACAACACACAGCGCCATTTAGCCCCGTGGTAAGCGACTAAGCTTGTGTTACGGTGACTAGACAACGGATATAATACTTATATTTATTTTTCTTTTGTAAATACATACATATTATACATAGAAGGACACCCAGACCAGACACAAATATTTATTTTTAAGCATAAATACTTGCACCCGGCGGGAATCGAACCCGCAACCTCCTGCATTGCAGTCGCGCTCTCGCACGACGCGCCACAGAGGTCGTCGATAAGGACAATATTTTAACTTTTACTATCTACCTCACAACCTACTACATTTTATTTATATTATGTACCTATTTAAATTTAAAAGTTATATACTCATTTAAAGTTAAAAAACAATAGACGAATGCTCGCGTGACGTCACTATTGTGAGGTTCAGTTTGATAGAGCTTTTTTTTATTTCTTTTTTTTTCATAAAGGTCAGCGTTTGACCACTATCATACCTGATGATAAGTGTAGGTAAGTCTAAGATGAAGCACGCCGACCTAGATGGTAGTATCTGCAGTTAATGTGTATAGAAAATACAAGTCACGTGACTTTCAAATTTAGTATTTTAAATAGATTTTCTCATCAAGTATCAATAAAATTTACAATATTTTTAAACACAAAAAAAAATCTCCCATCCCGCTCTAATAAGCTTTTGATCTTTATGTGAAAAAGTTACAAACATTCTCACAGACTAGATAAACTTAAACATTAAATATAGGTAATTCTGGCTTAATACATTTTTATAGGTTATTCTGGCTTAATAAACCCGCTGTTAAATTTGATCTATATTTTATTAGTATTAGTTTTATTTTAGTTAAGGTTGCAAAGAGGAAAGTCTACCTACTCATTCTCCATACAGGCGTAGTCGACTTGTTTCCTCCCTGGATAAAGACATTAGGGCAAATATGTTTATGTCATAAAACATTTAACTGCCATGACCATGATCATGCCCCTACGTTTTAGTTTTTTATTATTTTCTAATTAGAACAGAAATTAAATCTAGAAAAAATAGAATTATTAAAAAAATCAACTCATGGTCATGGCATGATATACTTAGTAGGTTTTATAGCCACTTTTCTCTAATGTCTTTATCTAGGGAGGAGACAGTCGACTACGTTTGTAAAGTTTGTATGGAGAGATGAGTACTTTCCATTAAGGATATTTATACAACATGATCACTCGTCTGCGACGCTAAAGGTTGCGAATTGGATTCTTGCCGAGAACAAATAGGTAGGTATTTATGCTGCCTTTAATGTTTATCTCTATATGTATCATTAACATTATGTATACAGGTTTTTTTTTTTGAGTAGGTAGGTAGGTATATATTCTATGCGCTTCCTGACACCATAATACAAGCCTAACTGCTTGGTTTGGGACTAGATGGCGCTGCAGATACAATATTTATACTACTTAATTAATATATATACTTGTATTATTTCATTTTTCGTTCCACGTCCGTCCTATTCCTGAACACTGTGGGCGTTAGCAAAAACTATGAAATACAAGAAAAATTACAAGGTCTTACAAAAATTATTAGCGTCATGTGTTTAGTACATTTCATCAATCAAAAAATAAATAATATTTTAATTTACTTTTCTGTACATAATTGCGAATAAACTTATTACTACCTACCTACGCTGGTATTATGTTTAAAGTTGTACAGTCGCCTTAAGAAGTATTAAGGGTGCAGTCCGCGAGTTTTTTTTTTCCTTTTTTCGTTAGAATTGGTGTTGTTAATAGTCTAAGCATACATTGCGAAGCTTCGCTTTTAACGGCAATGTGAACTTGGCTGTGGCATGCTAGGTACAGGTTCGGTTAAAACGGACTTTAAAAAAATACTTAATTGTCACGTAAAAACTTCCCCCTTAAACGTAGTGTAATCTGGGCCAGAATTCAAGCTTTCATTTTTTTAATATGCGTTACAGATTATAGTTGACAGTACTGTAAGAAACAATAAGTCACTATAAAAAATAGACCCTATCTAGTACCCATAGTACAAGCATAGTGCTTAATTTGGGGCTAGATTGCGCTGTGTGTAACGTCGTGCAATATTTATTTATTTATCTAAAAGAGTCGGACGAACTTAATCTTTTGGGTGACCATTTTCTTAACTTTTCTCACCTCCAGCCGAGCATCCATATAATTATTTTCACAGATGATGTATTTCTGTTGCCGCTATAACAAGAGTAGGGTAGGTCCCCCAAATTACTTATTTTTTTATGGTAAGTAATATAAAAACGTGTTTTTATTGTGAATATGGTTCGGAACCCTTTCTGCGCGAATCCGACTCGTACTTGACACCTTTTAACACTTTTGACGGTAACTGTACTAACGTAGAGTATATTTTATGAAATGCCTATTTGAACACTTCAAAGAATTTAAACGTGATTTATTAGGTTTTTAAAAGATTTTCTCGAACGACTGTAGACATAGGCCGACATAAGTCGTCTGCAGTTATAAAATATACTAAATCTCTGGGCTTTAGCTGGTTTGTGAGTGGTACTAATATTATTAGAGATTAGGAAATCTTTTACTAATAAAAATATTAGCAGCTAAAATTCTAAATCTTTTTGAAAGCGGTTTTGGCTAATACTTTTGACTCGACTTTTGGTGTAAAAGAATTGAATTGTTTATTAATAACTTAATAACCGATTACAAGATAATAAAATTACAAGTAAAACAATCATTACAAAATTACATTAGATTTTTGTACCTATTTTTGATCTGCGCCATGTTGCGCTGATTTCAACTGTTTTCTTTTGACCGTCCACGAAACTATTAGTTCCGTGGACGGTCACCATCACTTTCAATAGAAAAAAGCGTAATATGGCGCAAATCAAATAGGGAAAAAAAACCCGGCAAGTGCGAAACTCGCGCACGAAGGGTTCCGTACCACTATCACAATTGGGTACCGAACCCTAAAATCGTTTACCAATTTTAAAATTTGATAGGAAAATGAGACAAATTTAGCTTCGATTCTTACTTCCATCATACGACCACACCACTAAACAAAAAATGAAAAAAAAAAAAACTTTGGCACAAAGACAATCTGAAACTTATAATTTTATTAAGAAACTCTTTGGTAAGTGAAGGCAGACTGGTATATTTGACAGATAGGGTAGCCATTTTGAATTTCATGACCTACTCGATTCGATGTTTTTGAAACACGTTTGTTGTATGGGAGCCCCTCTTAAATATTTGTTTTATTTTGTTTTTAGTATTTGTTGTTGTAGCGGCAACCGAAATACATCTTCTGTGAAAATTTCAACCGTCTAGGTATTACGGTTCATGAGATACAGCCTGGTGACAGACGGACGGACGGACGGACGGACGGACGGACAGACAGACAGACAGCGAATTCTCAGTAATAGGATCCCGTTTTTACCCTTTGGGTACGGAACCCTAATTAAGTACGCCTGCCTCCTGTCCAGCGTACTTGTATTATGGAGGTCAGTGATATAAGGCATCTAACTTGATCTAACGACTGCTGACAGAGATATCAACAGGGATCAACTTAACTAACAATAAACAACGAACAAAAATCAATAAAGCAAAATCACTTAATAAATAAAAAAATACAATACTGATTGCTAATTTTAATTTAGGGGTTAGATACGTTCAAAATGTCTCGCTTCATTTATTTACTATTCATTTATTGTGCCGCAGTCGTCTCTATTTCTGTTTTTAGAGACTGCCTATGAATAATTTGGACGATCACATCCGACCCGGTCACCGTCGCTGTACCGGGACGAAAGACACCTACATACGTATCCAAATGGTCTCAGTCACATTCGTCCCGGCTGTAGGTATAGATTTTGAGGTATTACTGACTATATTGAAAAGGTCTACCCAATAATTCAGTGAAATTTCACGTGACGTTGTCAAACAAAACTGTAAGAAGCAAAATTAAAAATGAAGACACTAAGAAATCTGGCGTCTTTGATTTTAACTTCGTAAATTCCAAGGAAGGGGACCCAAAATAGAAAGCAAATAAACACTCCAAGTGTACAAATACATGTCAAACGAATTATAAACAACGAATCATTAAATATATTAGAACTTAAATCCAAGTTTGTCGTCAACTTTAAAATAGAACTTATAAATCCTGAAAACAACGATCTTACAGCCAGTGTACACGAAAAGGAACTCTGTACCGAAGAAATAGAGGCGAGTAAAGATGTAGATAAAAAAAATGTATCCAATTATGATGCCGTTTGATGTGAAAGTCTTTGAAGTGTCATTCTGTAAACTGAAGTCGCTTGAGCACCACTTTCTTGAACCGCGAATGATGCACAACGAATTGTTAGAATATTTGAACTATTACTAATTATAGTTATTTTGATGAATGCGCTGTTAAGTGATGGGAAAGAAGGGGTGAGATGAAATATGTTAGTTATTGAGGAAGTTGGAATAAAATGTATGATGAATGCGGTGGAGATGTCAGAATGAATAATTAATAGATCTCAGGTGGCAGAGAAAAAATAGCGATGCATCTTTTGTGTAAAGTTATTTGGTTTTAAATGCAGACAAAGAGTGTTAGTTGCATCATACTTTGTTTCCATTGATTTTTATTCAACTACCGATTTATCTAATAAAACTTTTCTTCAAGCTATTAATTGTTTGTTTGGCATTTTGACCCGATCTGTTCAATAGTTTGAGCTGCGCGTTAATATATGAGATTTATGGGGTTTTTGTTCTTTAATCCGATTAAAATGCAATAATTTAATACCGTAATATAAATTCTATTAAATTAATTGCCTTATGGCGATGCCTCCGAGGACATATTTTATCTATAAATTTGTTTAATGATTTAATGATTATTAAATATTTGGGTACCTACCTACATAAATCGTTTTAGTGGATTATGCTGTGCGTTAGTCCATCAGTCAGCCAGGACAAAGTATTTTATAGATAAATACATATAGATAAGTGCAAGTATTTATGCTTAATAATAAATATTTGTTTCTGCCCTGGATGTTTCTCTATGTATAATATGTCTGTATTTGCAAAAGAAAAATAAATTGTTTAGTCACCGTAATACCAACTTGTAGCTTAGGTACCACGAGGCTAGATGGCGCTGTGTGTTGTTCAAAGCATTTAATAATTTTATTTTAATGTTCATAAATATTTTTTTATTAATTCGGTCAAACGCGTTGGTTCGGATTACCAATAGTCGCGGGTTCGAATCCCGCCGGGTACTAAAGTTTTTGAAAGCATTTTTTCAAAAAGCAATTATTTATTAGTTACAATAATTTAAGATTTTATACTTCTCATCAATATTTTCGACAAAATAAGCGTAAATAAATATGGTAGCTAATACGAGTATGTACTTATTTATATATCTAATTCAAAACAAATTCAAGGAGCCTACATATTTACCTCATGTCGAAAGATTAATGTGAAATGAAAATAATTGCGTTTAATATCTTGCTTTGTAAACAAATTCTTTCAACTCCATCGCTTCTAAGAATTAAGGGAGATGAATTTAAATAAATACAGCTATGGCGCCGAAGCAATTAGACTCAGGCCAAAGTGACAGTTGCAAATGGAATGTTTCAACGTTTATCCTTAGATATTGTTTGATCCACGACTTAACCGCGCCTTAAGTGACTAAGCCCCGTTTTAACTTTTTCTTATCAAAAAAAAATAGCTACTTAAGTAGCCATTTAAAAGCTAGCAGCTTCTCGCTGTTTTACTAGCATAATTCTCGATCCCGTAAAAACTTCGAATAACCCTTTTTTAATGGGTACCGACACATCACAAAGAATATACGCTCCAAATTATATGTTTCTAGGAACAGCGGTTTAGGCTGTGCTGATATTTAGTTCAGCCTTTAATCGTAGCGTTAAAATTTTGCGCTCGAGTATCCACTCTCCTCTGCGCCAAATAGAGCCCAGCATTCTGGTTCCATGTTGACATATATCAGTAACCATAAATGATTGGCCTTTTTCATCTTTTTTTTAGAGGATTTATACAGCGCAAGAAACTTTTAACCCATGCTATTTATGGCGCTGTAGTGCTCGGGACATATTGATAGATAGAGTAGGTTTGCCCAGCACCTATACTACCCTCCCAGCCTAGTCAGCCATGCCCAGAGGAAAGAACAGGTCAATACATCTGGAACAAACTAAGCCGTGGGTTTCCTCACGATGTTTTCCTTCACCGTAAGAACGATGTAACGCACGTAATTTTTTTTTAACGAAAAAGATATTGGTGACCAGGATTGGAACGCATAACTTTCGGAAATAAAGTCGAGGTATCTACCACTAGACCAACACCGCTCTCGTAACGATAGGTAGTTAATAGTAATTATAAATATAAAGGTATACCATTTTATTTGAATCTTCTTCTTATCGTATAGTGGTGTGTGTGGCTCACTTGATGTTAGATTTGAATAATAACTAATGAATAGTAATGCCATGTTTCCTTCGTTGAGTGTGTCAGTCTGTATATTTTAAAGAAAATGTCATTTGGTTTTAAATAGAGTGACATACATCCATCTAATTTAAGTCTGTTTCTGTGACGTCGCATCAAAGAACATTTTTAAAGTTGAGTTTTCTTCTGTTTTCGCAATTTTGATTGAAATTAAACTCATTAATTACTTTAACACTGTTTCAGTTTCGAGACCTTTACAGTTTTCTTCTTCAGGATTGACTTTTAATGTTATTTTTATTCAAGTTGTAAAGATATAATAAGATATATAAGATAAAGACAAGTTGTTTCCATCCTGTGTAAAGTTATTTGAAAAAATATGTCTATGCCATAATAAGTCCTATATCAACCATAACCATGCCCCTACGTTTTGATTTTTCACATTTTCTATTTTTTTCTAATTTCTAACTAATCAAATAAATTTCTATTCTAATTAGAAAATGAAAAGACCCAAAACTTAGGGGCATGGTCATGGCAGATATAGGTTTTATGGCATAAACATATTTGCTCTAATATCTTTATCCAGGGAGAAACCAATCGACTACGTTTGTATGGAAAAAAGAGTAGGTAGACTGTCCTCTTAAACCCCAGATCTTTCAAAGTATCGAATGCATAAAGCTGCCTCTTAACATAAGTTAACTTTACTTTTAAAAATACAATATGAATACTGAATAGTAAATAATTCTTTTGTAATGTTAATATTCTGTAACTGACTTGAAGCAATTGTGATAAATGGGTCAAGCGCGAACCGGGTACTCTACCGTGGGATGCTAATTTGTTCACTGAGAAGTTATTTTATGCGTCTACATTGCTATCTCTGTGTTTACAGTTGAGAAAAAGAGTATATTTTCATTCGTAAAAAGTCTGGAATTATTTCGTAGAAAACGTTTGATGTAAAACTAGTTTTGTAAGCAGTAGGTAACAAAACTACTAGCGTTATTTCTACTAAAAACAGTAAAGTAAAGTTTCGCTGGGCCTTTTCCCGCACTTAGCCTCACAATTGGGCCATTGTACGTGATTTCTTAGAGGGGTTAAGCAGTAAGACGCCACGGAGTCCTACTCCGGATTGGCGAATATCCCATGCCTTCGGACCGTGGTGAGTCCTAGGACATGTCGGTTTCCTCACGATGTTTTCCTCTACCGTAAGAGCGATGTTATTAGCGCACATGACTTTTTCTTAAGAGGATAGTCTCCATTCTCTTTCTCCATACAAACGTAGTTTACATTTTCCTCCCTGGATAAAGGCATTAGAGCAAATATGTGTATGCCATAAAACCTATATCTGTCATGACTATGCATCTACCTTTTTATTTTTATCATTTTATTATTTTTTGAATAATAAAATGATAAAAATAAAAAGGTGACCGGAATGCTGGCTTGTATTTTGCCCAGAAAATAAGTATTTGTATACAACGGGGCAATGCAGCCAGTATTCTGGGCACATTTCCCTCCACCAAAAGTTTAACTGATTTAGATTTATTTTAGTTTTTAGTTAGTTTTATTTTAATTATGTTTTATAGGTGTTTGGTTTCATAATGAAATATACATTTTATTTTTTTATTTTATGTTATTATTTTAATTAGAAAAAAAAAGTTAGATGCATAGTCATGACTAAAATAAGTTTTATGGCATAAACATATTTGCTCTAATGTCTTTATCCAGGGAGGAAAATTTAAACTACGTTTGTATGGAGAAAGAGAATGGAGACTATCCTCTTAAAGAAAAAGGTACTAGTAATAAAAAAGTACTACTAGGTACTACTCACTAGCTACTACTACTAGTGAGGTAGTGTTTGGACCAGGTGCTATTCCAATTCCCGGTCTATATTTCTCCCTAAGTAGCAATTTGGTGGTGTTGCGAACTTCGTTGATGCCCTCAGTGCTTTGAGCCTGAACCTCGGCCTTGTGCCACAAAACGTGAAGTCAGATACAAAAGTTTTATGCTGCTACTACTACTTATCGCTTTTAGCTATAAGGTCGCCCATTTGTACAACGTTTTATTTCAAGCTTTTTGTGTTTCTATATACTTAATGTATTGTAATATGACTGTATTGTAGGTACTTTAAGTTGTGCAAATAAAGCGTTCATCTATCTACCAAAACAGCCCTTAGTGGGCGAAACACACTATAATCATCATCCGTATGGCAAACTTCTTCACCACTTTCCATTTCGATTTGGCTAGTTTTAACTTTTATGGGAGCGACAACTGAACCCTTATTTTTGAATCGCTCTTTCCACTTCGGGCGATTTAAATTGCTCAATTTCTGCTGATTTTCGTTCGAAGTCTTACTCCTGAGGCCTGTGGTTGAAAGCATTCGTTGCGGTCGTGCGATTCACTTATAACAATTACCAACATCGAAGGAAACTCAGTAGAAATCGAGCTATTTATTTTGCTCGAAGTGGTACAAGCGATTCAAAAATAGAGCCCTCTGACCTATCCAACCTCGAAGGGAAAGTCTGCGCCAGAGTCTCGTTCGTACTTCAGCAGGTGCGCCAAGCTAGCAGGTGAGGTTGGCTTGGGCCAAACGATCTAAGTGGGCCCCAGACATCCAAAGAAATACACCACCAATTAATAAATACCCATGATAAGAAAATCTATAAATTCAAAGTACCTACGCGAAGTTGAGAAATACGACATGTAGAGGAGAAGCAACATACTGACAGACGACAGAAAAAGTTGTCAGACTTGAAGCCCTTGGTCAATTAGGTTTTTGGTGATAAAATGCTTACCATAAAGACTAGGTAAACCCGAAGCATGGAGCTAGTTAATAAATAAGGTATAATATCAACCGGTTGTTGGCTCAATAATTTAGAGATTATCGCGCACTCAGCCGGAAGGAATAATAGTTTACTGGATTTTAGACTAGCATCTCCCTACGGTTTCACTCGCATAAGTCCCGTTCATTTGAAAATATCTTAATAAAAATTAGCCTCCTAAGGTTTTAATGTGTCAACATTATCAATATTTCTTTTTATTTATTGCTCAAGGCATTTTTACTAGAAATATCAACAAGTAACATTATTACATGTTAAGTAACATTATCAAGGTACATCAAAATCGGTTTATTTCACACATTAAAACCAACATTCATCCAAACTTTTTCTATGTGTAATTTTACATCCCTCATCCCGCGTAGTTACGTTAATTACACTGACCTCCATAATATGGACTGGACATCGAGCACTGAATTTTGTGCCTATTTGATCTACGCCATGTTACGCTGTTGTCGCGCATTTTCAATTTTCTAGAACTGATAAAACCATCGTTCTATCAGTTCCATTGAAGGTCACCATCACTTTCAATAGAAAACGCGTGACAACAACGCAACATGGCGCAAATCAAATTGGCACAAAGTTCTAATGGCATTTTGTATGGTGTAGCAATTCCAGCGTACTTGTATAGATGGAGTTCAGTGGTTAATTATTTTATTTAAAAGTCGGTACACTTTATGTCCTTTTCCAACCCCTATACTATCTCTATGCAAAGTTCCATTGAAATCGATCAAGCCCTTTGACCGTGAAACACACACAAACATACAGAATTTCACATTAATTATTCTATTAATAGGTAATGGTAGGATAGGAGTTAATGTTTCCCAAGATACTCAGTAAATCTAGGTATCTAGCTTAGTAATTACTATAAGGTGACTAAAGGTCAGACACCGGATGCGTAGTAAATTTAATACTACAGAAATGTTCCGTTGGATTTTAA
This sequence comes from Idaea biselata, assembly GCA_958496205.1. Classification (NCBI taxonomy): domain Eukaryota; kingdom Metazoa; phylum Arthropoda; class Insecta; order Lepidoptera; family Geometridae; genus Idaea; species Idaea biselata. Next base: position 1,235,292 of record OY292402.1, read on the forward strand.
ATGATAAAACAAAAATATCATTTTAATGACAATTAAGTACAATTTTACAATAAAATAAAGTGATATAAATGATTTAAAGCCGAAACGCGTCGAAGCATGGTTAATGATTGGTGTCACTAACACTAACACTAAAGCATATTTCTGCCGCATGCAAAGAGCGGTGGGAGGGTGGTGCTCTTTGCAAGCTGCACACTGCACGCTGTGTTATAACACTAGTCGGGTGTCGGGACTAAAAACTAAATATTATTCTTTTACAGAGTAGTTATGGAGTTCCGAAAAGTAACGCCTAATACAATCAATTATAAATGTGCTTTCAAAAATAGTGTCGTAATGGCGGTGCCCATGGTCGCGAGAAGATCTAGACCGGAGTTATAATATTAAGGGTACCGTGACATGTAGATTTTATTCAGGTAAGATTGGATTTGGGGGAATACCGTATGACTGAAATATCTGCTAAAATAAGTGATATTTTTTAGTGTTAGCCACGGTGGTGTTCACAAGAGCAATAATTGTCCACGCGCCGATCTGTGGCACCTGGCAGTTGATGTCACCTATTTTGGGAGATATTTGAATCTTACGGTCTTCCCCCATATCCGATTTTACATAACTATAGTAGGTACTCTACAGAATGCGGATCGTTAAATGCTCATAATTTTCTTAATCTGCCAAAAACACAACTTGTTTCCATTATCCCAAAAACACCCCTATAAATAAAACAAAACAGAAATCATCCCCCATCATTCAAACGACGAGCTTCCCTTCGAAGTACGAGTATATAAATTAATTAAGTGATCGTACAATTGTTCCGTCGATTAATAACAATAAAGGCGCGTCCACACTGTCGGAAACGATGCTGCCCTAAACGGATGATTTATGTTTACCATTCGTCGATATTACATTAACAAACATTTTTTGTTATTGCTGGATTTGGTGCTTGTTGTTGTAAAACGTTATAGGAACCTATTTCCATTGAGTTACAATAACTATAGAGCCACAATCTCTAGCTGACAACACTCAAAAAATGTCCGAGCGCCGTTCTACATTACCTTTTAAAATGAAGTTTGCTCGAATTTAGACTTTATCCTACTTGCATAACGTTCAAAGTCGCTCGAACGAAGTAAACAAGAACTCTGCGCACGTGACAGCGTGCGCCGAGTTTTAGCGCGGACTTTTTTTTTCAGTTTGTGACTCTATAGGTATTGTAACTCAATGCCTATTTCACACACTTTTTAAATTATTACTTTGTTGGCTGTGGGATGCTATGTGCGTCAGCACTTTGGATAAATCCATGTAAGTTACAAGTCTAAGGCCGGTCTACAGACAAGCATATAGCTAGACCACGGGAATTCATGTCGTGTGTCAGAACCCTGGCAAAACGTCACGGTAGTCGGCGCTAACTAGCAGTCCGCGCGCGTCTATAGTTGCAGCCGGATGTCCGTAAAAACTAATAAAATGCCTCGTTGCGTGATTAGTAACTGCAAATCCCAAAAAATCCAAAAAAAGTGCACCCAAAGGCGGGAACATATTTCCTGTGGCTGTGACGTCACAGTCGGTATTAAAAAGTCGGCACGCTCGGTTTCAACACAAATCGAGGTACATGTGAAGTCTAGCTATATGTATATGTCTGTGGGCCGGGCGTACTTTGGAAACATTTTTGTCCTGATTTCATTCGTGCGCTAACGTACGGATATGTACGGTTCGTACATAGGTTATATACATACATAGGTTCGTACCTATCCGTACGTTAGCGCACGAATCCCTTTTTACTATGAAAGCGCGCAGACTGCATACGAATACTGATTCGTATGCAGTCCTCAGAGTAAAACCGAAAGTCATAGGTGTTAAAACGGCCTACCCTTTATAAATAATATTAAATTAAGCTCTACAATTTACGGATGTGACGTTAAACTATTTTGAAACCGGAAGTGGACGTCAATTATTCTAATTGAACGTTACGGTTTCCGTCGCGGCGTTATATATTTTATTTAAGTTTTATTATAGGCTTAATTATTTTATAGTTTGTTATTAAAATGTGGTTTTCATGTGTTATTTTTAATGTTTACGTTGTTTCTGTGAAATGGTTAGTTTTAATTGTTTTATTTTAAGATTTTCCATTTATCTTCATACTGTTCAATAACTTTTCAATTCTCAGTTTCGCGTAGCAGGATTATACTAAAATGTTAAAAAATTCTAGAAGTACATAAAGGTGCTAGAAGTGGTATTCTATAAAACTGAAACATCACTCACACTCCGCTCACAATTGAAAACCTAGGATTCTACTCACTCTATCTCTTTCCGGCTTTAGGTTTAGTATATTCTAGTCACAAGTTGCCGCTCTAGCGCACACTCGATTTATCTTTGAAATTCAGTTTATTTTTAATATATTTTTATATGCCAGCATTTTATCTCATCTTACCTGATAAGAAGCGACGATAAAGTTGACATGCTTGACTAAAAAAAAATTATTCACTCTAGACTTGAAGACAACACGGTTATAGTTAAGGGGGACAATCGACGCGGGCAGTAAGTTCCACTTCCAATTTGAATGCTATTTGAATTCCATGAATGTCAATACACACCGCGGAATCCCAGATAGCCGTGAATTCTCTTCAGAATCGACCGGATTATCTTAGTAAATGCAGTAAAATGTGCACACCCAACAAGTTTCCACACCCACACCATCACAGCATACCTATGACCTAACCCTGGCGAAATTGGTGTTCAGAGGAAGTATCGAATTGAAACAGGTAAGTGGACCCCTATCGCAGCGTGCGACCTATTGCTGATCTGGGACCTATTAGGTACTGATGCGATGCTAGCTAGCGAATTCATTAGGAACTTGCTATGTTCCGATGTTTCGACTGGTTATGTCGTGATTTCAGCGAAATTTTCGAGAATTTCTCGGGACTTCGGAAAGCACGTTAGGCAGTTGGTACCGGCTGTTATCTCTGATAGCAGTCGTTAGGTCAAGTTAGAAGCCTTAGGAAGACTTGAAAACTCTAACGCTGATGAGTACACCAATTGACGAAAAATAGATGAAGCGGAATTCCTAAACCTACTTATCTACTGCATCTATAAATTGTAAAGGCAACAGTTTCTGAGTATGTTGTTACCCCTACACGCAAAAACCGCTATAGCAATAAAATTGCGATAAACTGAACTTTTCTAGTTCACTCACTATAAATGCAAAAATAATTGAAAATTACAAATTGTCTAATACATGCTTATACTTTATACGTATGCTTCTTATGAAGTAGCTCGTCTTAAAAGCGACCACATCCGGGTAAACAGAACATGCTAACTTAAACCGTATCATAACTTGCTATTTGACGAGCTTGTGGTCAAACATTCACCTATAAAGCGAGCTAATAATTTGTTGTAAATATTTTAACTATACGAACATTATACCTAAAATAAACCTACCTACCACTAAATTAGTTCCTAGGTATGGTACCCAAAAGGCTAGCTGCATTGCCCCTTTGGATAGCAATACCTAGCCGCCAGCCCTTTGGTCACCAGAAGCTAATACTAATAATTTTGAAACCAATAACCAATACAAAAGTAGTGTATAAATGTTGAAAACAATTAGAAATAAAGTAAATGACATGGATTATATTCTCCCACATGTGCGTAGTGTAAATAAAGCAATAGACATTAGGTAGGTATATATAGTCGATTTAGTCTAAACATTCCTTGATGCCGTATGATAAAACTTGTGGGTATGCCAGATGTTTACTTTGACTCATTTTTGTATCATTGTAGAATAGGTAGGTGGAGATGAAAACAGTTTAAAGATTAGGGTCATGTTATGGCTTCGAAATCGACCTTTGCTAAATTACTTTGTACCTTATAGTTGATAGGTACTTACCTGTCTATACTCTATTCAAAAACGTATAAACATAAACTAAACTCATACATTTATTTGAAAGTGACAGCTCTTTTTTACTTTTTCCTTTGGTACTGACAGTTATTTGTTTACATTTTTGAAATAGAGTAAGTATAAGCAATAATTGTGGGGTTAAATAATAATAAAATTTAATTCAATAAACGTGTAATTTAGACACAAAAAAAAGTTCTTAAAACTTTTTTTTTTAGTATAGGTTAGTAGTAGTTTTTTCTTGTGTCTTCTCATTAGTAAACATTTAGATTACTTACTTAACTGAGATTCAAAGTGTTACGTGAAAGTCCAAATGAATAAACATATTTTGAGTTTTTGAGTTTTGGAGCAAGTAGCTAAGTGAGGATAGGAATGTTTATAGTTTCGAATATGCTTTGACAACCAACGTACGGCTTAAACTGCTTTATTTAAAAAATCTACCACCTTTACATTTTAATTTTCAAAATAATTGACTTTTAAACCACGGAACTGCATGGAATGGAATTGGAACCCAACGGGTTTCGGATAACAGCAAGTCTTAACTATAATCCAACAAAGGTAGGTAAGTAATCTAATGAAAGTCTATTAAGTATTATATGTATATAGATTAGTAAGTAGGGAGATTAGTGAATTCTATTTGTACATTAAAAATCAAAAACAAACATTAACTCAGTTAATCTTTTACAGAATTTATCAAAAAAATTACAAACCTTTCTATTTTCCTTCGCAAATAACTTGATGCTAAGTACATAAGTAAAATAATAAACTAAAAAATAAAGGACGACCTTCTAAACCGAGAAAAAACACAGCCATTTAAAATCTTGACGCTCAAAGTAGGATTTGTCTGAGTTTAAGTAAATCTTTTAATGTCTACCTTTTTTTTTGGAAATGCAAATGGAAATAGGAATTACCGCAACTTGTCTAAATTCTTTAGTAAGTAGGTAAATAAAACAGGTTTCTTAAGATTTAAGGTTGACGTCCAATGTAGATAGATAAAGTTTTAAGCCTGGAACTGGACTGGTCTCTATTAGAGACTAGAAGGAGAAAGGTCGTCTTATAGAGATCCATTTTAAACTTGTCTTTGACGGACAAATAGCACTATATAGTCAGTCCATATTTTACTTAATGACTAATAAAATTTTGTAGATGTACTGAGCTTAGTTCAATGCAGGGCAACTACGATTTAAAATTAATGTTTGTTATCTTGTAATTAACAATTGTTTGATTTTACGTTATAAAATTTTGTGAATTAGCATCTTACGCCCGTCTTTAAAACATCTAAAATTCGCTAGCGCTATCCATGTCAAGCAATTGGGGTTATATGGCCCTTTTAAACCAGACCTCCAGGCATCTGCATATCAAGCTATCGGTTCAGTCAGAAATTTTTCCGTGATTCAAACACAAACTTCCAAGCAAACACATATCTAAACTTTCCCATTTATAATGTTAGTAGGATTTTATAGTACAACTACCTACTCGCAATGAGTAAACCGGGCTATTAATATTGCAACTAATTATCCGTGGCTGGTTATTACACATACTATGTAGTTAAATTGCAGAGTTACTATTAAAAGTGTATAATGTTCGTTGATTATTTCCGCTGAGGCGTTAATCAAACGTAAAAGAATGCTTCACACGTTTTTATAGAGATACATTCTTAGACAGTACAATTTTCTTTTTTTGAAAACAAGCTAAGAGTTTGCGCCCATTTTATCGATCGTCATTTATCTACACTAATCAATATTATAAAAACCGGTCAAGTGCGAGTTGAACTCGCGCACGAAAGGTTCCGTACAACAGATTTTGTTTTGAAAGGTAAATTGCGGTTTACGATTTTAACGTTTTTGACGTTTTAAAAAAAAACTACTGACTTGATCTCGTTCAAACCAATTTTCGTTGGAAGTTTGCATAGTAATGTACACCATATACTTTTTTTTAGTTTTATCATTCTATTATTTTAGAAGTTACAGGGGGGGACCAATATTTTACCACTTTGGAAGTGTCTCTCACGCAAAGTTTTCAGTTAAGAAAAAAAAATATTAGAAACCTCAATATAAATGATATTGAAGACCTGTCCATAGATACACACATGTATAGGTTTGATGAAAAAAAAAAATTGAGTTTCAGTTCTTAGTATGGGGAACCCCAAATATTTATTATTTTTTTCTAATTTTGAGTGAAAATCTTAATGCGGTTCACAGAATACATCTACTCACCAAGTTTCAACAGTATATATCTCTTATAGTTTCGGAGAAAAGTGGCTGTGACATACGGACCTGGCCTGTTGATGATAATTTTAACGTATTTATTGAAGTACTTGATGCTTTGCTAGGAAAGTTATCTAATTCTAAGAAACAACTGGTTGTATGTGGTGATTTTAATGTAAATCTCTTTAGAGTTTATTCTTTTTCAAATAAACTCCTAAATTTATACAACACATACAACCTGTCCAATGTCTTCCTGGAGCCTACTAGAGTAACGGATACTTCGGCAACATGTATTGATAATATCTATGTTTCAGAAAGTGTAAATGTAAACAGTAAATGTGTTTTTAAAAAAAATAAATCTGATCACTATGGTCAATTAATAAATTTCGCCATCGTTATAAAACCTATACCTAAGAGGAAGATAACCTATGTACCAGTAACTTTAGCTCGTCTTGAGAAATTAAAATTAAAATTAACTAACATTATACCATTTCTTCCGTGTGAAATGGATCCAAATGTATTGTATAATAATTTCTTCTCGGTACTCAATGACCAATTTAAATCAATTTTCACTCCTCGAACAATGGTAGTTTCTAACAAACGCGAATTTAGTGACTGGGCAACAGTTGGAATCCATCGAAGTAGACAAAAACTATATGACCTATACGCGGAAAGACAGTTCAATTTTTCAGAGGAGTTTAAGGTTTATGTTAAAAATTATTCCAAAATATTTCACAGAGTATGTGTGCTTGCTAAATGTTTTTCCATTCAAACAAAAATCAAAAATAGCAATAATATAATTAAAGACTCTTGGAAAATTATAAATGCTGAAACAGGGAGAACCACAGCTAAAAATAGTACATTTAAATTAAAGATAGATAATAAGATAATCATTAATGATGTAGATGTTGCAAGCGAATTTGAATCCTTTTTCACAAGTATACCTATTACTTTGACAAAAACTTTGAACTCCTCAACCCCCATTGCAGAATCTTTGTTAAAAAGTCATGTACTCGAATGCAACACAAAATTTAAATTTCAACATGTAAGAAATCATGATATTATGGTAAGCCTTAAGCAAATAAATCTGAAGAAGACTAAAGATCTATGGGGGATCTCCGTGCCTATTGTAAAGTCTATTATTGAACATATTGTGCCAGATTTAGTCATGATTTTCAATAGGTGTATTGACTGTAGTGTATTTCCTGATCTAATGAAATTAAGTAAAATTACTCCCTTATTTAAATCGGGTAGTACGTCAGATCCCACTAATTTTAGACCAATTTCTGTACTACCATCACTTAGTAAAATCTTTGAAAAAATTATTTTAAACCAGCTTTTAAAACATTTTCATGATAATAATATTCTCCACAATAAACAGTTCGGTTTCAGTAAGGGACGTTCAACTACTGATGCAGGTATTGCATTACTTCAAAGTATATATAAAGCCTGGGAGGAGTCACACGATGCCTATGGGGTGTTCTGTGACTTATCCAAGGCATTTGATTGCGTTAAACATGATACATTGATCATGAAACTACATCACTATGGTATTAAAGATAGCGCTCTGGATCTTATTTCCTCCTATTTGAGCAATAGGGTTCAGTGTGTCGATGTCAACGGAAAACGATCCCCCGGCTCTCCTGTAACAATGGGGGTTCCTCAAGGATCCATATTAGGACCATTCCTGTTTTTAGTTTATATTAATGACCTACCTTACCTAGTAAGGGACAAACATGAGATAGTATTGTTTGCAGATGATACCTCATTGGTATTTAAAGTTAAAAGACGCCAATTAAATATAGACGACGTGAACAATGCTCTCTCTAAAATAGTATATTGGTTCAATACCAATAATCTTTTACTGAATGGATCCAAAACAAAATGTATTAAATTCACACTTCCTAATGTTAAACATGTCAAAACTGTAGTGAAAATTAATAACGAGGAAGTCGAAAAGGTTGAGAAGGCTGTCTTTCTAGGTATAACTCTAGAATCTAAGCTTCAATGGGGCCCACATGTGGAAGCTTTGTCCGCTAGACTAAGTTCTGCAGCTTACGCTGTTAAGAAAATTCGTGAATTCACAGATATTAAGACTGCCCGCCTGGTCTATTTCGGCTACTTCCACAGCATTATGTCATATGGCATCCTGCTGTGGGGGTGTGCTGCAGATATTAAGGATATCTTCATTTTACAGAAGAGAGCGGTTCGAGCTATCTACGGGTTGGGCCCTAGAGAATCACTTAGAGAAAAATTTAAAGAAATAAATATTTTAACAGTATATTCACAATATATTTACGAAAATCTTTTATACGTCCATAAAAATAAGGACAAGCTTGTTAAAAATCGGGACATACATTTATTTAATTTAAGAAATAAAGATGATCTAACTGTGCCCTGGAGTAGGCTCCAGAAAATAAACAGGTCCTTCTCTAGCTCATCTATGCTCTACTATAATAAGTTACCCAAGAATGTGTGTGACATGTCCATTAATAAATTTAAAACATATATTAAAAGCAAACTGTACAGGATGGCATACTATAATACATCGGATTATATTAACGATAAAAATCCATGGAAATGAATACTTTATTGAAAGACGGGGACAGACAGGGGCACGGTCGCGTTCGCGAATGCTTGGTTCGTTCGGCTCGGTTCGGTTCGTCCTGGGGCGTATTCATGGAGTTCTGTGGTAAAGTAGCAGGATAAGTTATGGAAAGGAGTAAATAGATGGTTCTACCTACGAATTTTATAATAAAATTCTAGAGTGTAGGAAAGGAATGCAAGGCTGGCCCCACAGAACTCTGATGGTGGGTCCCGGGGCGGTTTGGGCGGTGTTGGGCGGGTTGTGTGTTTGTGGATGAGATAGTGTTTTAAGTAAATAATTTTTTTTATGTTTATTATTTTGTATATTATAACTTATTTGAACAGATAGACAGACAGACAGAGTTACTTTCGCTCTTGTAATGCTAGTAAGGATTATTATAGCAAGTATGGATTATTGCTCCAGTTCCACTTTTCTTCAATAATATTATATATGCGACAATGTAAATCACATGATTACTGCAAAAAAAATATACAAAAAAAAAACCCCATGAGTTTCTTGTGTCTTCTTCTCATGTCATGGAGGTTGCGATCCGAAGACATAGTAGAGTAGATTAAATAAAAAAAAAATGACATGTCAAAGAGATATCTTGCTAATATCCGAATGAATAAACGTACTTTGATTTTTTTTGATTTTTGGACGGACAGACGGACAGACAGACAGACATGACGAATCTATAAGGGTTCCGTTTTTTGCCATTTGGCTACGGAACCCTAAAAAGGACGATTTCTATTTTTGTGTGTGTCTGTATGTTTGTAATGAATAAACTCAAAAACTACTGGACCGATTTCAAAAAATCTTCTTGCTTTTGATCTCGATATTTCCGAGGGAACAGGACTTACGCGGGTGAAACCGCGGGAAGCAGCTAGTTTTAAATAAAAAAATACCTAATGCAGGATTTTACATGTAATTTAACATCCAAATAAGAGCTGCTTCAAATTCTATGCACATAAACCTGATCTAAACCAACAACTTTAGATTTACTATATACCAACTTTTCAAAATCAAACTATAGGTAACTATAGGTTATACCGGCGGAGACGCGTCGCCGTAGCGTCGTAAAATACATTAATAATTCATCGCCTATTCTGTGGATATATCAAAGGAAATTGCTACACGAAAAGGCATAAGGCTTAGAGATTTAGGCCTGATCAGGTTTTAGACAATGGTGCTGTGACAACTAAATTGACCTTGTTTTGACCATTTGAGAACGAATGATAAATTAACGTGAAATGCTGAGCCGGATACGTTCTTATTGTGGCACCTATGTACCTACATACGACACGATTCCAGTGGGCGTTGTTATTTTTATTAACTAGTTTTACCTTACCTATCAATTTATATTTTTTTTAAACTCAAATGTATTAAAAATTAAAGACAAACGAAGTCGAAACGTTGAGCGTTGAAACAATGCTAAAAGTAACACCACGCGATTTAAAACCGAAAAATGTCTTTAATTTCATTCAGTACAACATCGCGAAAACAGATGAAAAATCGAATGTATTTTTTACACACGACAAACTACCTCTATCCAACCTGCTGGTAATGTGCTCATTGGCCTAGTATCTTGTATAATCGTGCGTGTTAAGCAACGCCTGGCGTACTCGTTACTTGGATGGGTGACCGATAACTGGTGTGGCAATAAAAAATCAATTGCTCCAGCTGCGTTTAGCACTAATTTGGCCCTGGTTGTTATCTCCGATAGCAGTCCTTATAGTGCACGAACCAGCTAGCAAAATATAACATATTGGTATTGGTCCGGGATATGTAGTACATTTTTGCAAATTGATTACTATCAAACTAGTTTTCCGTGAGTAGCTTCATTTTGATGAGACACCTAACAATTTCCTATACGAAACTCTCGATTGTGGTAGATAACAGATATAGGATCTGTACTACATATTGTCCTACAAATTGCGTGGTACGTTATCCCGGTCCTACATTCAAAAGTAGTAGTACAGATTCTAGTTTAGTTCTAGATTCTATTCTCAGGTTCTAATTAGAAGTTAGGAAAACGACAGAGGAACAAGATCTGATCTTTAGTGTAATTCCTTAGTGGTTGCACCGGTTTTGATTTTGTAATAAGCCAACTGATTGACAGACGTTCAAATGGTCAATGATCACTGCTTATCTTGTCAAAGGTGGCCAATTGACCATAATGGCCATAACTTTTATTTATCGTATGACTCTCGTTACAATATTTTGAATGGAAGAATTGGATGATTTATATCATTGTGGTGAATTTATATTTGAGATACAACTCACTGAGATATTATTATGTACTATAAGTACTTCGTTTTTTAATTGCAGATTATGATATCGGGATCAAAATTAGGCTATAGCATTCCTTAATAAATGGACTATCCAACACTGAAAGAATTTTTCAAATCGGACCTGCGGTTCCTGAGATTAGCGCGTTCAAACAAACAACCAAACAAACTCTTCCGCTTTATAATAATAGATAGATATAGATTTGACGTTTCTTTCTGAAGAAAGAAAATCAAATACTTTTGTATTTGATTTTAGCAAAACGTCAGACCGTAGTCTGAAATTATAAAACGAAGTACTTATAGTACTAAGGGTAATGTCTCCAACATATCCCATGTTTCTTTTACGCAAAAGAAATTTTACCTAAAAAGCCGCTGCAGCGCTAATGTCTGTTACGTCTATGGCAAAAATGAAATGAGATGAAGTCAATGAATGAAGGTTTAAACGTTAAAAGCATTATTTAGATTGAGTGTGGCTGTTTACAATCTGTCTTCCATCTGATGTCATTTCTACTAAACGTTGAGTAAAAGAAACATGGAATATGTTTAAGACATCATTTCCAATATCTACATAACATCTCAATGGTATGATAATCCCTAGGTAGGTAGGTACCTACTGCTGGGGCATATAATTTGGATTCTGATAATAACCATATTTTTATTGGCATAATCCCCACTCATCAGTTTTCATAATGATTGTGGGGAAAACGCCAATTTGCGAAAAATGTCATAATCCCCACTGGTGGTGCCAGTTTGGTGGGGATTATGACAATAACCAAACAAATTAGCTAGACGTAGTAGTGCACTTGAACTATATTGTTCCTGTCTGTATTATGAGGGGTGTGGGTGCCGGTTGATTACAGTCGCATGTTACACTACGTACCATTTGCAAGTTATACCGATTGCTCATTCCGTGACTTTTCACATAGCCTAGCCTTTTAGCCTTGCATCAAATAGGCTTGAAATTACAGACATTTTTCTGTTTTGATCGCGTGATGTCTTCAGGACAATCCTGCATAAGGGACCTGTAAAGGTCTCAAAACGTTGAGCGTTGAAACAATGATAAAACTAATAAACACCAAGCGAAAAAAACCGAAAAATGTCTTTAATTTCAATACAAAAACAGAAGAAAAATCTAAAGATAATTGTAATTATTCTTAGTTATATTTACCTCATCAAACCCAACACACTTTCAAAACATCCAGAAAACCCCACACTCAAACACTTCACTAAAAAAATAAAATCTTCATAATCCAAACATTTTCAATCAACACTTCAGAACACACCGTCCAAAACCATTTTCACAAAACATCTTTAAAAAAAAACATCCATTGTTCACCTGTTCGAAACGCACTTCATTCCATATTCAAAATCCCGGAATTCCACGTACGAAATTCAAATAAGGATTCTACATTCGAAATTCGAAAAAGGACGTCTTATCCGTGACTCTCGATCGTTTAATATCAGTTAGCGCGCGCGCCGGCATACCCGCCACGGTTTAGTGCGAGACTAATAACTCCCATGTTAGTCTGGTTTAGAGGCGCACGGGCCGGCTTCTGTACTATAAATATCCGTTCTCCAGTTGACTAACGTTGTCACTGATCGCGGTTTATGTGTGTGAAAATATTCCTATGGGTATTGGTTAGGGTTTGTGAAACTATAGGTTAGGATTCACGACAGCTGTTTTGATCTAGTGGGTGCTTAGATTATCTAGATGGTGGGTATTTGATCCATATTTTAAAGGTGTGTGAGTAATTTCCTGTACAGTTTGACTTTGAAATTGGTGAAGCTGGTCCGTCAGAGACGAGTTTGAAATGGATCACTATCAGGCGACCTTTCTACTTCTAGTCTCTAGAAAAAAAACAGTTCTACTAATTTATCAGTTAACTAGTACTAACTTTGTATCGGTTAAGTAAGTTATTTATTACTAGCTGCGTCCCGCGTAAGTCCCGATCCCGTGGGAATATCGAGATCAAAAGAAGTCCATGCTACCCAGGGTGAATGTAGCTTTCTAATGGAGAAAGAATTTTTGAAATCGGTTTATTAGTTTTTGAGTTTATTTATATTCACAAACATACAGACGCACACACACAAAAATACAAATCTTTCCTCTTTATAATCTATACTATATACTATAATCTATCTATCTATCTATATCTATCTATCTATCTATAATATTATAAAGAGGTAACGTTGGTAACATGTATGTATGTATGTATATTGGGGGTAATCTCCAAAACTACTGGACCGATTTAAAAAATTCTTTCACCATTAGAAAGCTACTTTCACCCTGAGTAACATAGGCTACTTTTGATCCCGATATTCTCACAGGATCGGGACCTACGCGGGTGTAACCGCGGGAATCTGCTAGTATTAAGTATAGATGTAGTTCGGTACGCTGAAAGCCTACGAAACCTACCTATCTTTATAGGTACCTAGTTAGTAAAACAAAACGGAACAAGAGACAGACCTAGAAACCTGACAGATGGTAATCAAGCACGGTTTAAGAGAACAACTCGTCTCCTTGTGATGCTAATGCCAGAGCAACTGCGTTAGGCGATTGTCTTCGGGTACACTCTCGCAACACGTGGCCTCTTTGTTTAGAAACTACCTTACCTACCGTACCTACGTCACACTTTTTCAACTTACACGATTTCCGTCCATCATTATTATTAGAAACACTGGTCTAGATCGCGTTGTAGATAATCATTGTTATTAATTGCCTCGACGTTCGGCAAACGGGTTTTCACTTTAAGGGAGCTTCACTTGAACATTCATTTTACACTGTTTAAGTAGGCAACGGAAATACATCCACTGTGAAATTTTCAATTGCCTAGCTATTGCGGTTCATGAGATACAGATAGGTGACAGACGGACAGACAGACAGCGAAGTCTCAGTAATAGGGTCCCGTTATTACCCTTTGGGTACGGAACCCTAAAAAAGAATTAAAAAAAACTACTTACTTACAATCCCCATCACACCCATAATCCCCCCTAACAACATCACTAAGTCAAGTGTAAAACCGGCCTTACAAGTATAAATGAAAGTGACATACGCGTGTAATTTACAACGTAAAGTTTTTACAGCTTCACAAATCGTAGGGTATAAGGGACCCTTCACATTGTCCGCGAATAGTAAACTCGTCTATGACCCGCAGTAAATAATTCTTTAAGGGTGTCGTTTGCACAGCTTCGCTTTCGCACTCGGGCTTTTTCACTTGAAAGCGAAAAGTTTTGTTTTCGTTTCGATCGTCTTTTGTTTCCGATTAGAAAATGCAGTGAAAATGCTTGCCTGTTGTGTTGTTTTTGATGTGAAACATCTATAGGCGAGGGTAGACACAACGATAACAAAAAATTCTAAATTAACTAATCATAACAAAATTTTCTAAATTCTCTAAAACTTTTCAAACAAAATGATACATACCAACCTATTGCACATAAAACATACCTTAAAATTCAATTCAGTTTACAAAAAAAAGGCAAATTTTCCTACAACTCATTAAAAACAACTGGCTCTGCCGACCTAGACGCCTGTTTTATATTCATTAAAGTAGTTAAAATATACAGAAAGTATTTTTTTAAAGTTAGCCCTTACATTTGTTTTCTTTGTAGAGACTTTGATAAGTAACTTTATCTCTGGCTGCATTAATTTTGTTTTGGAATGGTGTTTTTTCTGTTTTCTTCTTAAGATTTACTTTGGTTCCTTTAAAAATCTAGCTTTGACGCGATCTTGTTAAAATCTTAACTCTATTTTTAAACTAAAAGTTTTTATGCTTATTTTTCATTATAGTTTACTTAAAGGCAATCGATAGATCGAGTCCCCCCGCGACCAAGACCGTTGTAACATTGTCGAAACGTTGAGGTAAGAAAATTAAAAAGTTAATAATTATCTCTATTCAAAAATGTAAGCGCCTCTTAACGGTGTCGCGAGTAGCGGACCCCGGGCTCTCGAGAGAGATGCAACCGGGAACAACGCTCGGATGATGATGAACGGTGTCGCGAGTCCAGAGATTTAATCTCATCTAAAACTATGCGTACCGCGCTAAAAGAGCTTTTCATTAAAAAATATGAGTTCCAATCGTGTTAGTTTAAAAAGTTTAATCGATAGATTGTTTTGTTTTGTTTGTACGTTAGATCTCAAGTGACTTTTCGTTAGAGTTAATTCAAATTCATAAAGAAATATATCATTAACTTATTCAAAGGCAAATAGTTTTGCAAACAAGCTCAAATATTTAATAGTAAAAATATTGTTGGATTTTTTTTATAAGCCCGCTAATTTGTCCCACTTAGTGGGCAAGGGCCTGCTCCTTAGCAGGTTAAAGCAGTAAGCTTATTCCGGATTGATGAATGTCACATGCCTTCGGACCGCGGTGAGTCCTAGAAAATGTTTATTTCCTCACGACGTTTTCCTTCACCGTAAGAGCGAAATTGATAGGGCATATAAATGTTTCTTAAAGAAAAAGACGTTTTTGCGCGGTCGGAAGAGATTCGTACCCACGATCCTCGGAATAAAAGCCACTAGACCAGCAGCGCTATAGACATAATTTATTTATTTAATGTTTTTTTTTCTATTTTATTGAATTATTTAATTTAATTATCTATGTTTTGATTTGATAGTTGATTGTTAGCATTGTAATATGAGCATTATCTAAAATAGACATAATTTATTTATTTAATGTTTTTTTTTCTATTTCATTGAATTATTTAATTTAATTATAATCGGAGTTTAGATTTAATAATTGATTCGTTAGCATTGTAATATGAGCAATTTATCTAAAATAAATAAACATTTAATTTTTAACATTATTTATCATACTAAATTTAAGCAGGTTAAAAGCGCCACTGTGAAATTGAAAAGTAAGAAATCATTAAAGTGACATAAGGGATGTATTAGGGCCTACGTAGTTATTCTTTATTAGGATGACCATAAATGCGTCGTCAGCGAGACTCGCCTTGAAATAGGGATGGGACAAAATGGGACAAGAGGGGACAACACTAACACAGTGCTTATCAAGCTAATTCATCTTGTAATAAAACTAAAATAGTTTTATCGAATTTGTAAAACTTTTGTCGAAGAATAATCATCCATTCTCTACCAATCTCTCTCTCTTATCTGAGCGATGTTCCCGGTTTCGAGGGTTCCGTACCCTAAGGGTAAAAACGGAATCCTATTTCTGAGACTTGACTGTAGCAGAGTCTCAGACAGTATCCCATGAACCGTGATAGCTAGACAGTAAAAACATTCACAGATGATGTATTTCTGTAGCCGCTACAACAACAAATGTACTAAAACAAAAGGAAACTAATATTTAACTGTATGTGCAGTAAAATGCAGTATATATTTATACCCATACAGTAAAAGTTATTTTAAACACCACGATATTGCGATTTATTTTTACCACTGGCGCCATCTAGTGATGAAGTGACTGGCGCCAGTGGTAAAATACATTTTAACGTTTGTGTTGCATTCACGTATTGGTTGTTCCGGGTGACACAGGGTTCCGTACACAATCGTGATAGTGGTACGGAACCCTTCATGCGAGAGTCCATCTCTCACTTGGCCGGTTTTTATTTAAAGGTGTGTGAGTGATTTCCTGAACAGTTTGACTGTTAAAGCTCGTCTGTCAGAGTCAAATTTGACATGGATCACTATCAGGCGACCTTTCTCCTTCTAGTATTTAATAGAGACCAGCAGGGCTATTCACGCCCACCGATCCGAATCCGACGGTCGGTACAGCAGTTTTTCGGAATCTTCTTTCCGAGCCGAAAAATCTGGAAATTGCGATTCAGGCTACCGTTTCCGCATATTCGGAAACTCGGCCGACGGAAGTCATATTTTTCCGATAAAAAATCATAAACAATTTTCATCTACATTGAATCTTTTATCTACACCAAAATAATCACAGTTGTCAGTGTCAAACAAGTGTTGAGACTTCAGCGTCAAACGCAGTGTTGCCAATTTGGCAGATTTATCGCCAAAACCACCGGTTCTGGGGAAGGTTGGAAATGGCGAAAATATTTTTAGCAACTTATTCTGATTACATTTTCCCGGGTCTTAGTCGCGTATTATTATTTATTTTCTTACCTCGATGTTTTATTTTATTTTTACAATAGATGTAACAATATTGTCGAAACTGCACCAGCTTTTTTTTCGCATAAAAAACATGAAATTTGTTTGAGACATCACCTTTAGTACTAACTAGTACCTACATTATATTATCTCAATGAGGTAATGTTTAAAAATGTAACTTCTGGCGGAATTTTAATGGACATTGACGAAATTGAAAAAATTGGTAATGGTATCACTGACAATACGCGGTTGAAAGTTTTGCTGTTTCGAAACTTTTGGCAGTTTCTGCTTTTTCTTCACTTCAAATAAATCACAAAATATGCATCGACCCTCGAGGTGGAGAGTCCACCTTCAGAGGACCCCCCAGCGCTCCCTCCAGTGCCAGAGCCCCTCGAGCGGCTGATCCGGTCCTCGAGAGGCAGGCTGTGGCACAGGAAGGGATCGCTCCCGCCCTGCTGGTTCTCGCTGCCGCAGTAGATAAAATGGCTGATGTAATGAAGAGTTTCCGCCTATGAGGTAAATTAATAAATAAGACATTTTTTTAAAATAATTTAATATAGTTAAAATAAACATAAATTTAAAGTAAATATAAAAATAAAGTTAAGTAAAGTGAGTCCTCTCAAACTGTCCCTCTGTTAGGCGAGGGTCTCCTCTTAGAGGGGTTAGCAAGACACCACAGAAGCAAGAAAATAAAAAAAAGCAGATTTAGTAACTAGGCTACAGCACGCCTAGCTACTAAATCTGCCCTTACTTCAAGTCCCCTTTGGTGTAACTCACTACAAGTGACATGAAAATTTTCTTGCTGTTGGTCGGCATCACTGGCAATCACTAACTCTCCAATGTCCAACTCCGCCAGGCCAGCCTCCACGAACATATTGTGAAGCACTGCGCATGCATTGACGATGCAGCCCGCCTTTGTTGGTGCACACTCCAACGCCCTGTGGCTATTTAAGCACCTAAACCGTTCCTTGAGCACTCCAAAGCGTCGCTCAATGAAATTGCGTGAACGGATATGGACGTTGGTGTAATGCTGCTCAAGCATGCCTTGTGCAGCATGTAAAACGGGAGTCAAGAGCCAGGGCTCCAATGGATATCCTGAATCACCTGAAAAAATATAACTGCTATTATTATAAGATTCAGAAATCATTATAATCATGTTTGTTACAGAACAGAAAATTATAAACAGAATACTAACCAAGTAGCCAACATGGGTCTCCTCTGGAAACTCGTATCATTTTGTCTCGGAGCAGGCTGCACCTCCATATGAAGGCATTGTGGCTGCTACCCGGGTATTTCGCCAACACATTAAGGATCCTCAGTTCACTGTCACACACCTGAGTTTAAAAATTGATATTTGTTAAGTATTTGTTATTGTAAAGGAATTTCTAGTTAATCTTATTAATAAACACAGTTTAAAACAATTGATTAAGATTACCGCTTGGACATTTAAGGAGTGGTATCCCTTCCGGTTGACGTAGAGCTCCTCATTCCTACTAGGTTTTTTGATAAAAACATGGGTACCATCAACATACATACCCCACTACCCCTAGGACTCCAAACTTTCTGAAATTTCTGAAATAGAGTAAAAATGAAACTAAGTAATTGTAAAGTAAGTAAACTAAGTAAAGTTGTGTAAACTAAGTAAAAGTAAGTAATTGTAATTAACGAATTGTAAGCAGTTGGTAGTGATTGATACCATGGTTAGTTTTATCTTTAGTTGACTTGAAAAAGGTTCTCGGTTCATAGCTTTATTATTATTATCTACTTTAGGATTATTATTTAAAAAAATAAAGACAGAATGTTAATGTTAGTTATAGCATTTTTATTATAGATAATTTAACTTTGGTTGCTTAATGAGACCAAATATTAAGATTTGTATGTTGTTCATTGTGCTGTTTAATGTTTTGTTTTTCTTTTAAATTACAAACAAATTCAATGTAAACTCATTTTCCCGGTCCTAATTGTACTCTACTGTTACTCTACTTACCAATAAATATGTTACTTCTAATTTTATATATTTCATTTAACACTGGATAGAGTTATGTAAGTACCTACTTACTTATTAATAGTGAGCTGTGTGTTTGCTGGAAACACCACCCACTTTTTAAGGATGTCAGGGTGGTTCATGGCATTAACCACCTCGCTAATGGCCCTAGACACCGATGCCTGGCTCATACTTACATCGGCGTTTCGGCCACAAGGTCTTTGATATGTGCCATTACCAAAAAAAAACAAGGCGGCGGTGAGCACCTGAATAATACGGATGTATCTACTACCTAAAATTATGTAAGATTTTACATAGAGGTAATTTGAATACTTGTGCAGTTTCAACTTGCCTGTCGGCAGGTAGGTAACTAAACCAACTTACCTTTAATTCGACTGTCAGAGCAGTCACCATACTACCACCAGACATATAGGACCTCACTTGCTCTACAAGGCTAAGAGCCATGTCTGGTGGTAGCCGATAATTTTTCTGGAAAATGCTCCCAAGGAAGGGATTCGTCACGTCCCTGTTACGATGGAGCATTAAAGTGGTTGACCTTTGTTGCGCTCCGCGGCGCCTATTGCGGTTGCGTAACGCAAGAATTATTTCCATCTGAAATTATCCATATTTTCGAAAAAGATGTCTAATAATATTACCTATAGTATATCCGTTGTCTAGTACCCACAGTGCAAGCCTAGTTGCTTAGTTTGGGGCTAGATGACGATGTATGCAACGTCCTTTACATATTTAATTAAACAAAATAACCTTATATTATTCTTTTCAAACATAAACAACAATATAAACCGAACTTCGGTAGGCTTTCCGACGGCTAAATCCTATCGGTAAGATTCCGAATCAATAGCTGTCAAATTCGTTCAACCGACCCGAATATCGGTTTTGTGAATCGCAGTTCGTGTCACTATACTCTGTGGATCGTGTTTTTTTTAACTTTATCCGACATCGGTAGCGGTCCGAAGCTCTCTGAATAGCCCTGCAGTCCAGTTATATGGTCACTAAGTTTAGCCCTATGGTCCCACAGCCCTAGTCTTTGCCGGGGCTACACAGCTAATTCAATAATCAAGTATAACGTCCCATCCCTCGGGGTATAGAAGGAGGCAATTCGGCAAATGGTAAACGATTCATAATAAAACAATAAAGCGGTCATTATGTGGAGTACAGTAGATAAGGACGGACAGACGGACTGACATTGTTTTATTCATCATATTTTTAGTACCTACCTACTTGATTTTGAAAAACTATAGTAAATACATAATAATCTATGTGAAAAATAATCCATAAAAATCAAAATCCATAGTTATCTACAATACAACGCGGTCTAGACCCGTAGACTGCTTCCCGTGGTTTCTCCCGCGTAAATACCGATCCCGTGGGAATGTTGGGATCAAAGCAGCGTATGTTACTCCTCAATCATGTAGTTTTCACTGGTAAAAGATTTTTTTAAATCAGTCCCGTGGTTTCGGAGATCACCCCATACAAACATGTTACCAACGTTACCTCTTTATAATATTCGTATAGATTGGCGGAAATTGTGTAAGTTTTAAAAGTATAGGTATTATTAGGTATCTTAATCAGACTTTACGAAATAAACTATATTGTATTGGACTTGTATGTAAACTGCAATAGGTACCGATTTCAAAGTTTTTTTAAAACTAAAACGTTGCATTTAAGCAATAAACATTTAATATCACCTTTATAATATAAACACGTAATATTAATACCACAGTATGCGAATAAAAGATTTGAATTGAAATCGCGGAACAAAGCTTACTTTGAGATAAAGTAGACTAGAGATTTGAAATCGGCCGATAGTTGATAGAGTATGAACTAGTTGTCTTTGTTATATTTTTTCTTAGTACCGCGACTGCGAGAGAATCATGTTAGTAACTTATATGACCCTAAAAGTTGAACCAATTTTGAGGAGTATTGTCATCATCATCCGAGCGTTGTTCGCGGTTGCATCTCTCTCGAGAGCCCGGGGTCCGCTTTCCTACTTTTACGTCTTTAATTTTGAGGAGTATTGTACCATAAGTTATTTAGACTTCGATTTTTAACCGATCTTCTATCTGTAAAACTGTCCAACTTCAAATTACATAGAAGATAAGTCGGTGGCACTGAAAGGATATTTATTTCTTTTTTTTAGTCGGTTATTATTTAATTTAATTTTTTTATCTTTATTTAACGTCTTCAAAACAATTTCACCTTAGCTTATAACAGGGAACTAGATGACGCTGTATGAAGCGTCATCTAGTTATATTCATCTATCTAGTTCATCTATAATGAATAAATTTTATTTATTATAAGTAGCTGCTAACGCAGCTATTTATAAATTGTCACATACCTACTTTTATTAACACACGATTATCTAGCGGCACTATTAAATAAGTTAATATTTATTTTGAATTACAAAACCGAAGTTTGCTAAAAATCGGGTGACCATGTAATCGACCGTCTGCATTAATTCCAGTGATATTTTCAAAAGAAAGCCCTGTCGACGTAAAAGAAAGATATTTTAATGGAAATTAACAAAAGAAACCGCAAAAATCCTAAACAATAGAAACGAAACAAAGGTGGCTGTGAGCTGTGACACTACTTTAAATACTTTCTCGTTAAATTGTCGAGTTATTGTGTTATGAAATGATTCATATTTAAGGTCGAAGGTACCTTCTTATATTCGTATTGTGAGGTTTCGTATTGTTAAAAAAATTACGTAAAGTAGGTACTTTAGTAATTATTACAAAGCTGCGCACCGCGGTTTCAACCGGTTGAGTCTCGATCCCGCGGGAACTTACTTTTACTTTGTGTTTCCGCAACTAAATGTGCCTTTTTGCGTGACTTTTAAAGGACAGTCTACCTACTCTATCTCCATATAAACGTAGTCGACTGTTTCCTCCCTGGATAAAGACATTAGAGCAAAAATGGTAATGCCATAAAACCTATATCTGCCATGACATTACCCTACGTTATGTTTTTTCATTCTCTAATTAGAATAAAAATAAAATTCTGAGCATAGCGTAGGGGCATGGTCATAGCTTTTATAGAAGTTATGGCATAAACTTATTCTTTCTAATATCTTTATCCAGGGAGGAAACAGTTGACTACGTTTGTAAAGTTTGTATGGAGAAAAGAGTAGGTAGACTGTCACCTAAAAAAATTATTTAATAATTATTGTAAATCTCCGCACCGGTTTCATCCGGTTGAGCTTCGATCCCGCGGGAACATACTTTAACTTTAACTGTGTGTTTCCGGAACTAGCCCTATAACTGTGCCTTTTTGCGTGACTTTTTCTTTAAGAAAAATTTAAGTGCGCTACCAATATCGCTCTTACCGTGCGATATTGGTAGCGCACTTAAATTTTTCTTAAAGAAAAAGACATTGGTGCACGGTCGGCCAGGATTTGAAACCACGACCTTCGGTATGAAAGTCGCGGTATCTACCACTAGACCAACACTGCTCTCTCTCTCACTCTGTCTCTCTCTTCCCGCGGGAATATCGGCATAAAAAGCATGTGGAACAAGGAAGGAAGGGAGCGCACGAATAAAGGACGAAAACACATTGAAAGTGCGCCCGGCCCAACCATACTTCGGTTTTTGATTTCAGACTACTATCCGACGTTTTGGTTTTGACGTATTTTCTTCAGAAAGATGTGTCAAATCATAATCTACAATTAAAAAACGAAGTATAGAGTCTTGTTGATGTCCGTGTTTTAACCGTTCCCTATTACGAACAGTTATTATTACGGACGGTTATTATTACAGTAATGATACGTTCAATTGCAAACCAAAATTCGACGAAAGATATGTAATAAAATTTTGTTCAAATTGTACAATTTTACATCTCTACAATCAGGTTCAAGCAATGATATTTAAATAAATGGTACATAAGTTTTAAACCGTGGCTTTTAAATTAAACTTAAATTGTGTAATAAGGCGTACTATAGCACGTCGAAATATTTTGATGAGAAGAATCCATGGACATGATTGTTAACTGCTCCTGTTCAGATTAAAGATCTGTATTATGACGATTGTAATATAAAACATGATAAAAAAAAATTAAGTAATTGAAAAAAAAACCCCATGAGTTTCTTGTGGTTTCTTCTCATCGGAGGGCGCGTTCCGAAACCTCGGTAAATTAAAATCTCGACGTTTCAAAACGTACGTATGTGTGTATAATATACGTTCTAAATGAATAAAAAATTTTGAGTTTTGAGTTTTGTAATTATGTGGAAGTATCGGGATAACTTGGCCTATGTTACTCCTAATGAAGCAATCTATTTTCGCATTGAATTTCATTAAAGTCGGTCCAGTGGTTTCGGAGATTACTCTCAATATACATACATACATACATTTTTAACCCTAATAGGCATTGACTTTCATCTCCCTACAGGAACACACACCCATTGGAGACACTTTCCCTGGCTGCAGGGCTGCTCTCCGGACATCCTTCAGAAGAAGGGAGTTACCTACGTAACCTCTTTATCACGGAAAGGTCACATAAGTTGTAGGAGAATCCACATAATTTGTAGGAAAAGTCACGTAAGTTGAAGAAAATGTCACATAAGTTGTAGAAAATTGTAGGATTCACCTGCGTAAGTCCCGATCCCGCGGAAGTATCGAGATGAAAATTAGCCTATGTGTTATTCCAGGTCTCAGTTTCATGGTGCTTCAGCGGTTTGACGTGATTGAGTAACAAACACACACACACATACATACAAACTTTCAGCTTTATAATATTAGTAGGAAGGATTCTTTCCACTACGCCGGCGCCGCAGAGAAGTTTCAAATGTTTCCTCTATCATTGAGTAGGTAATCAAATGATCTTTGTGTTCAAGGCGTTTTCTCTGAATTAATTAACTTAGTTTACGTAATATCTGGATGTTAATTACATCGTTGTGATCACTCTACCGCCTCAATAAGTTTCGCTCTACCCTCAGTTTGTGAGAGTATGAATTTTTATTTACGTAGGTGAAGGAAAACATCGTGAGGAAATCGATTTGTCCTAGGACTCACCATAGTCCGAAGCATGGGACATTCGGAGTCGGCTCCCGTGCCGTCCTACTAACCCCTCTAAGAGGAGGCCCTTGCCCTGCAGTGGGACAAATTAACGGGAATATATTTATATTTATTAGGTACCTAACTACTAACTCTTCAAAAATTGCTTACCTGCGCCTCATTTTTCACCCGCGTAAGTCCCGACCCCGCGGAAATATCGGAATAAAATGAATAAAGTGACTTGATAAATTAATAGCTGACTGTTGCACTCGCAAGTCTCGATATGTGGTAATTCATATCTCCAGCTATCTGCATACCAAACTTCATCCCAATCGGTTCAATAGTTTTTTTGCTTGAAAGAGTTACTAACATACTTGCACACAAACTTTCACCTTTATAAATTAAGTAGGATTTTACCATCTTATGTACACCTAGGTACAAAGGGTTAATATCCATAGATATTACGGGTGTATCTCACATTTGACCTTTTATTTTGTCCCATTAATAATAATAATAATAATAATAATTCTTTATTTCGGATCAATAGCATTTTACAGAAAATATAAATTACCTAATCCATATCACAAAAAAGACACAAAATATTTAAAATATTTAAAAAAGTAAAAGTTAGATATTTACGTAGGTACATCCGAGTAAATTATTACACAGCTAGTGTCGACCATTTTTTGTAGGTCTCTGTCGTTAATAGTCTGTCTGCCAGACTCCTAATAATGTTGTTCTTACACCTGTCAACTCTGGCCATAAACGATGCAATTCGATGCCTCTGGATCGCATTGAATGTATTCGTGCGAGCGTCCAGAAACATGGCAGATGCACTGCAGTATCTACTTAGACCCATGAGTTGCCTAAAGATGTTATTATAGGCAACTCTTATGGCATCATGCGCTTTTTTCGTATAATTTGTCCACAGTTGACAGGTATAGAACGTCTGACAGTAGGACCTGAATAGGGTTAGTTTCACGTCAGGCGAGGCTTTACTGAACTTTCTAATAATCATATTACCGACAGTGCATAAAGCTCGCCTTTGCCGCTCAATGTCTGTATCGTCGTTCTTGGTGGAAGTCACAATGTGACCAAGGTACCTGAAGCTTTCAACTATTTTAACTGGCGTACCGTCAACGTATACATCAGGCACGTTATCCGGTCCCTTTCCCGATCTGAATATCAACATTTCTGTTTTTTTGGCGTTGTATTTGAGCGCATGATTTTTAGCGTACCGTTCGCAGATGTTAATTAGCTTTCTTAGGCCCTTAATTGTCGGACTGAGCAGCACCATATCGTCAGCGTAGCTCAGGTTGTTGATATATCTACCATCCAACCTGAGACCGACAGGGGTGCTGCTGAGTTCGACAATCAAACCATCGACATATGCATTAAACAGATCGGGAGAGGTGAGACCGCCCTGTCTCACACCACATGACAGGCGAAAACTGTCAGACTGTTCCTGGCCCCACCTAACAGTATTCATCTGGTTTCTGTACCAAAAAGAGAGCAATTCGACAACCCTCGGATCCACTGCCATGTTCCTAAGTTTTTGCCATAATAAATTGTGATCTATGGTATCAAAAGCTCGACTCAAATCAAGAAAACAAGCGTAAACACTGGTTTTGTTGTCATTATAGTGGTCCACAACCTGCTTTAATGAAAATATGGCCATATCCGTCGACACATTCGGCTTGAATCCAAACTGGCCGTCGTCATTCTTTATTGTCATTTTAGCCTGTATGACACGTTCAAGCACCTTGGCCACAATGGTAGCCAACGATATGGGTCTGTAATTTGCCACGCTCGAGATGTTACCGTTTTTGTTCTTCGGTATTGGAACAACTAGTGTTCTTATCATAGCAGCGGGTAAGTATGAGTGCCTCACACACAGATTAAAAAGCCGCGCCAAAAGTTCATGAACACACTGGCCAGCATTCACTAAATGCTCTATACTAAGCCCGTCGTGTCCCGGAGACTTGCCCCGTTTCATATATTTTAACACTGTAGCTATGTTTTGTCGAGATGTAAAGTTTTCGGAACAAGTCTCCATGACACGACATGGACTTTCCGGTCTACTCTCAACAGATGTATCTACTGCACTATTGTTTACATTAAAAAACTTCATAAATATATTTGCTATTTTCTTTGTATCGTCTTCCCCTTCAACATTAATCGGTAAGGAGTTTTTGTCGTTTAATTTCTTTGTTTCTCTCCAAAACTGTACAAAATTACCTGCTGAGTGATTGCGAGCCAGTATGTCCATTTTGATCTTTTCTTGGTTATTTTGTATGTATTTAAGCGCCGCTTTAAACTCCCTGCGCGAAGCACACATACTCTCATAGTAAACACCGGAGCGTGGCCTACCGCAGGCCATCCACTGCAACATATGATGTCTAGCTACCTGGTGTGCCTCCCTGACGTGATAATTCCAACCGGTCAATTTTCGATACTTACTTCGTCTATTATTAAAACTTTTCTCGGCCGCCAATCTAAAAACATTTACAATATCATGATATAATTTATCGATATGTCTAACATGATGCGACTCTTTACAATTTAAATATAAACAGTCCGAATACTTCGTATTAAAATCATTTAAAATATTATAAAAATTGTCATTAAATTCTTTATTATATAAGGTAATTTGTTCTTTGTCTCTTACGCCCCACATGTATTTTAATTGTAAATTATTATCCGATAAAATTATTTTCTTTGGTACAATTGCATTAAAACTAAAACTAATAACTAGTGGTATGTGGTCAGACCAGTATGAACCGTATCTAATACCTACATCTGTGACTAGCGCGGCGGCCGCATCAGTCGCAATACAGTGATCGAGCCATCGACACGTACCGTGCGCATCGCTAATGTACGTATATGAGTCGCCGCCCAGACGCTCTCGGTCCACACACCTTAATGACTCATCGGCACAGTAATCTACCAGCTCTTTTCCAAAAAGAGAACCTGGGTGCGCATTGAAGTCCCCTAACGCAAATACGCATTCGACGTCCGTGCTTTCAATAATGGCATTCAATTGCGCCAAACACTGGGTAAATTCTGGTAGATTGTCCTCGTCATTGGTAGGCATGTAAACGCAACAGACGAGTAGGCAGCGGTCACCCCGCACGAACCTAGCGGCCACTATCCTATCGTTATCACAGTCTACTATCTCAACACTACTAAACTGACTAGATCTCCACATTAACGCAGTCCCTCCGTAAGGTCTCCCCTGTAAAACGCCCTGTGATGTGTCCACTGAAGACTTGGCGCTGCAGCTAAACTCCTTATCGATGCTATTTATGAAGCTTAGATTGTGTGGCAGGAGCCAAGTTTCCTGTAGTGCTATAATATCGGCACACTTACAAAGATTTCTAACATCTTCAACAGATCTCTTCACAGATCTGCAGTTAAAAGAAGCCAGTCGCAACATTGAGTTGTTATGTATGCAATTTTGTAAATCCATATTAAATATTGCTAGATACGTTATCATTCTCCTTACTATATGTACGCTGCTGTTTATACCGTCTAAACACCAAACCCGTAGGCCAAAAATCTTTTTGCAGGTATTTATTTATTTTGGACGTCGGTACAGTTATTTTGAAGGAATTAAAATTCGTATCACGGCTCTGTTTCAGCATTTCTACCTCTAAACATTCTTCCTGCATATTCTTTATGTAGACCTTTATATCTTCTGCTGTTATATGTTTTTTTGTTCGGGATAAATAAATAAAGCCTATAGAATCAGCCGCTTGTAACTTGCTATCGGATTGTAACGTACCCCTAGTGTTTCTATATCTATAAGTTTGCTTCTTTTTTGTTACAAGCGTGTAACCATCGTCATTCTCAGATCGACGCGCACCATTAGCGCTTGTTACGATAATATCCCTGTAGGAAGGTACGGTCATACTGTTATCATTTTGCGTCAGCTGTTGTCTATTGTCCGGCTGTGATGCCTTCGTCAGGTGAGTCATAACTCCAGTGCAATCGAGTGCAGGTGCAGGTTCCCTCTCCCCGCACGCGCTCGCCCCCGCTCCTCTCTGTTCTCTGTCTCGGTTCGTTTTAGTCGACGAGCGCTGCCTACTCGCAGGCGTTGTGCGCGCGTGAGGCGCGGGAGGCGCGGTCACCATCCTAACCGGCTCCTTAGCAGGCCGGCTGCCTACCTCCGTTCTACCCTTATTTACGGGCGATCGATGTTCGCCAGCGCTATTTCTAGTATTCTTATCATTATGATAAGACCTAAGAAATGCGTCGGGATTACGGCAACTCCATGTTGTCTTGTCCAAGCAGCCTTCCCGCAGTTCAGATAGCAAAGTCTTCATTCCCTCGATTTCTTTGCGCACCTCTTCGAAATCAGGTAGTACATTAGTGCAGATGTCGGCTTTACTAGTCTTAGCCTTTACGTAGGCTACGTCAGATTTCAATAGAGTCATTTCTTTAAGAAAGCTCGTCACATCAATGTAATCAAACGACACAGCAGGTAGTTTGTTCAGATTTCTAGCAACAAAAATAGGTAAACTCTCTGGTTCGAACTCTTTTATTATCTTAATAATTTCTTTTAAACTCTTCTCCTCCGCTCCTTCTTTTCTTCTGAGTATTTTCTTCGCCGGTGCCATTAATTGAAACGCTATGGATCGTGCATTTTCAATTTCATTTGTTGCATATGCACTTAAACATATTTGTATAATTCCTGTCTCAGGGAGGGTGTCGACTTTATTGCAAACAAACGCCAGGAGTTCATTTATAACAATATGACAGTCTTTACACTTTTTTGCAACATCATCTGTACTCGCGATCATACCGGACCGAGGAGGGGTAGAATTCGACATCGTACGAATGCGCGTGTGGTCGACTAGGCGACGCACAGCTGACAGCCATTGATAGGACTAAAATATGTCTAAAACCGTGTATAAAACAAACAACTCTCTACTAACGAAACGATAAAAACTAATGAAGTTATTACACCATTATTATACTGTGTACCAAAAACGGGGACTAAATGGGGGCAAATGGGGACTAAAATACTTACAACAGACATTTCAACAAAAAATGTAGGTACGTCAGAGAAAAATACCTAATTTGATACAGAACAGAAACGTCTCTACTAACGAAACGATAAAAACTAATGAAGTTATTACACCATTATTATACAGTGTGTACCAAAAATAGACGTAATTCTAAACCGATTTCTATGCACACGTCTCGAGCACATTAATTAGAAAGGTCCCAATTAAGACGGTAATGACAGACGTGACATGCGTGACACGGAGGGTGACAACCCCCGGGCTAATGTATCGATTTGTATGTCGAGAAAAAACTGAAAAGGGCTTCGTGTATGACACGCATTTGAAAAGGAATTAAGAATTTATTTTTAGGCGACTTTCAAAAAAGATAGATAGATAGATTCATTATTTATTGTTAGGTACACGAGAAAAACATAAACAACTTAAATCTAGGTGGCACAATGGGCGGCCTTATCGCTTAAAGCGATCTCTTTCAGGCAATCTTTGGATGGACGACAAGTAAAGAATGATGAATGTGTTAGGTTAAAAGAAGGAAGCAATTTGTTTTTTTGTGTGTATGTTACCGGATATGTATCTCTTCTGACTAAGATCCGATGGCAATGATTATTTTTTTATTAGTAGGCATGTAGTTGGTCCTGTTGAAAGTTGGTCAAGATGATGAGAACTCTCGGAATGATGATGATGGTGTAATACTAAATATTTTAGAAGCCATCCAAATTTTACTATAGAAGCACCTAATAGTAGAATTATTAGTATATTCTTACCAGAACTCCCTATTACCGAGGCCGGACCCAGCGGGCGTGTATAAAAGACAGCGCCGACCGGTACTCGGGCTCACTTCTGGCGCAGCACAGCACTCACTCGGATCAGACGTGTCGTAATTAATAGTGAACATTAGCGGTTAATTTGGTTAATTAGTTGTTGGTGATTTCTGTAGGGTTATTATAAGTTTCTTTTTAAAAAAATAATTTGTGTTTGGATTTATAAGATCAGAAGTGGGATTCAAACGACTTGCGTGTTTTCATACTTAGGTATGTGTTTCGATTTACCGATATTTTGTTTTTATTTATCCAAATTGTAAATTTGATTTAAAGTAAACATTTGGAGGTTAAATTGACACGTGTTTTCTGATCCGGGTAAGTCTGTTTTCATTAGAACTATGCCGAGACCATCCGGTAGTTTGAGAAAACGCGATCTTTCGCGCAGTAAAAGTAGATCTCGGAGACATGGGTCTCGCAACGGTTCGATTAGTAACTATGAGGGGTCGGTTCATGTGCATAGGAGTAGGTCGATCAAGCGTAGAGAAAAATCAATTAGCCGTTACAAAAAAAAAAAACCCCATGAGTTTCTTGTGTCTTCTTCTCATGTCATGGAGGTCGCGATCCGAAGACATAGTAGAGTAAATTAAATAAAAAAAAAATGACATGTCAAAGAGATATCTTGCTAATATCCGAATGAATAAACGTACTTTGATTTTTTTTTTTTTTTTTTGAAACAGACGTAAGCGTACACCGTCCCGTAGCCCGCGTCGACACCGTAATAGATCTATTAATCGTAGAAATTCTCCAAAGAGCGAAATTTTTGACCGTATTCTTATAAGGTTGGATGCGATCGAAGATAGGGTACGATCAACGACAACACCGAGTGTTGATGCTTCTTCTCAATCCCAAGTCGAGCGTACCGTATTGTCGGCACTACAACGTGCGGAAACGAGCCGCTATAGGTCTTGGACTTAAATGGCAATAGTTTTGGAGTGTTTGAGAAATATTGGTTTTTTAGCCTTATTGTCACGGAAGGCTTCAAAATCAAAGTACTTACTTTTA
Organism: Idaea biselata; assembly: GCA_958496205.1. Classification (NCBI taxonomy): domain Eukaryota; kingdom Metazoa; phylum Arthropoda; class Insecta; order Lepidoptera; family Geometridae; genus Idaea; species Idaea biselata. The sequence goes on from OY292402.1 coordinate 1,266,161, forward strand.
AGACTTAACGTGCGGAAACGAGTCACTATAGGTCGTGGACTTAAATGGCAATCGTTTGGGAGCGTTTGGGGAATCTTGATTTTTTAGCCTTATTGTCACGGAAGGCTTCAAAATCAAAGTACTTACTTTGAAGACTTAACGTGCGAAAACGAGTCGCTATAGGTCGTGGACTTAAATGGCTATAGTTTTGGAGCGTTTGGGAAATATTGATTTTCGAGCCTATAAGACATACCTATTGTCACGGAACGCTTCAAAATCAAAGTACTTACTTTGAAGACTTAACGTGCGGAAACGAGTCGCTATAGGTCGTGGACTTAAATGGCAATAGTTTTGGAGTGTTTGAGAAATATTGGTTTTTTAGCCTTATTGTCACGGAAGGCTTCAAAATCAAAGTACTTACTTTGAAGACTTAACGTGCGGAAACGAGTCGCTATAGGTCGTGGACTTAAACGGCAATAGTTTTGGAGCGTTTGGGAAATATTGGTTTTCGAGCCTATGGGACATACCTATTGTCATGGAACGCTTCAAAATAAAAGTACTTACTTTGAAGACTTAACGTGCGGAAACGAGTCGCTATAGGTCGTGGACTTGAATGGCAATAGTTTTGGAGCGTTTGGGAAATATTGATTTTCGAGCCTATGGGACATACCTATTGTCATGGAACGCTTCAAAATCAAAGTACTTACTTTGAAGACTTAACGTGCGGAAACGAGTCGCTACAGGTCGTGGACTTAAATGGCAATATTTTTGGAGCGTTTGGGAAATATTGATTTTCGAGCCTATGGGACATACCTATTGTCACGGAACGCTTCAAAATCAAAGTACTTACTTTGAAGACTTAACGTGCGGAAACGAGTCGCTATAGGTCGTGGACTTAAATGGCAAAAGTTTTGGAGCGTTTGGGAAATATTGATTTTCGAGCCTATGGGACATACCTATTGTCACGGAACGCTTCAAAATCAAAGTACTTACTTTGAAGACTTAACGTGCGGAAACGAGTCGCTATAGGTCGTGGACTTAAATGGCAATAGTTTTGGAGCGTTTGGGAAATATTGATTTTCGAGCCTATGGGACATACCTATTGTCACGGAACGCTTCAAAACCAAAGTACTTACTTTGAAAACTTAACGTGCGGAAACGAGTCGCTATAGGTCGGGGACTTAAATGGCAATAGTTTTGGAGCGTTTGGGAAATATTGATTTTCGAGCCTATGGGACATACCTATTGTCACGGAACGCTTCAAAACCAAAGTACTTACTTTGAAGACTTAACGTGCGGAAACGAGTCGCTATAGGTCGTGGACTTAAATGGCAATAGTTTGGGAGCGTTTGGGGAATATTGATTTTTGGAGCCTATCGCGCTACTATTATCACGGAAGGCTTCAAAATCAAAGTACTTACTTTGAAGACTTAAGGTGCGGAAACGAGTCGCTATAGGTCGTTGACTTAAATGGCAATAGTTTGGGAGCGTTTGGGGAATATTGATTTTTGGAGCCTATCGCTACTATTGTCACGGAAGGCTTCAAAATCAAAGTACTTACTTTGAAGACTTAAGGTGCGGAAACGAGTCGCTATAGGTCGTGGACTTAAATGGCAATAGTTTGGGAGCGTTTGGGGAATATTGATTTTTGGAGCCTATCACTACTATTGTCACGGAAGGCTTCAAAATCAAAGTACTTACTTTGAAGACTTAAGGTGCGGAAACGAGTCGCTATAGGTCGTGGACTTAAATGGCAATAGTTTGGGAGCGTTTGGGGAATATTGATTTTTGGAGCCTATCGCTACTATTGTCACGGAAGGCTTCAAAATCAAAGTACTTACTTTGAAGACTTAAGGTGCGGAAACGAGTCGCTATAGGTCGTGGACTTAAATGGCAATAGTTTGGGAGCGTTTGGGGAATATTGATTTTTGGAGCCTATCGCGCTACTATTATCAATTTATCACGGAAGGCTTCAAAATCAAAGTACTTACTTTGAAGACTTAAGGTGCGGAAACGAGTCGCTATAGGCCGTGGACTTAAATGGCAATATTTTGGGAGCGTTTGGGGAATATTGATTTTTGGAGCCTATCGCGCTACTATTGTCACGGAAGGCTTCAAAATCAAAGTACTTACTTTGAAGACTTAAGGTGCGGAAACGAGTCGCTATAGGTCGTGGACTTAAATGGCAATAGTTTGGGAGCGTTTGGGGAATATTGATTTTTGGAGCCTATCGCGCTACTATTATCACGGAAGGCTTCAAAATCAAAGTACTTACCCTGAAGACTTAAGGTACGGAAACGAGTCGCTATAGGTCGTGGACTTAAATGGCAATAGTTTGGGAGCGTTTGGGGAATATTTATTTTTGGAGCCTATCGCTACTATTGTCACGGAAGGCTTCAAAATCAAAGTACTTACTTTGAAGAATTAAGGTGCGGAAACGAGTCGCTATAGGTCGTGGACTTAAATGGCAATAGTTTGGGAGCGTTTGGGGAATATTGATTTTTGGAGCCTATTGCTACTATTGTCACGGAAGGCTTCAAAATCAAAGTACTTACTTTGAAGACTTAAGGTGCGGAAACGAGTCGCTATAGGTCGTGGACTTAAATGGCAATAGTTTGGGAGCGTTTGGGGAATATTGATTTTTGGAGCCTATCGCGCTACTATTATCACGGAAGGTTCCAAAATCAAAGTACTTACTTTGAAGACTTAAGGTGCGGAAACGAGTCGCTATAGGTCGTGGGCTTAAATGGCAATAGTTTGGGAGCGTTTGGGGAATATTGATTTTTGGAGCCTATTGCTACTATTGTCACGGAAGGCTTCAAAATCAAAGTACTTACTTTGAAGACTTAAGGTGCGGAAACGAGTCGCTATAGGTCGTGGACTTAAATGGCAATAGTTTGGGAGCGTTTGGGGAATATTGATTTTTGGAGCCTATCGCGCTACTATTATCACGGAAGGTTCCAAAATCAAAGTACTTACTTTGAAGACTTAAGGTGCGGAAACGAGTCGCTATAGGTCGTGGGCTTAAATGGCAATAGTTTGGGAGCGTTTGGGGAATATTGATTTTTGGAGCCTATCGCGCTACTATTATCACGGAAGGCTTCAAAATCAAAGTACTTACCCTGAAGACTTAAGGTGCGGAAACGAGTCGCTATAGGTCATAGACTTAAATGGCAATAGTTTGGGAGCGTTTGGGGAATATTGATTTTTGGAGCCTATCGCTACTATTGTCACGGAAGGCTTCAAAATCAAAGTACTTACTTTGAAGACTTAAGGTGCGGAAACGAGTCGCTATAGGTCGTGGACTTAAATGGCAATAGTTTGGGAGCGTTTGGGGAATATTGATTTTTGGAGCCTATCGCGCTACTATTATCACGGAAGGCTTCAAAATCAAAGTACTTACTTTGAAGACTTAAGGTGCGGAAACGAGTCGCTATAGGTCGTGGACTTAAATGGCAATAGTTTGGGAGCGTTTGGGGAATATTGATTTTTGGAGCCTATCACTACTATTGTCACGGAAGGCTTCAAAATCAAAGTACTTACTTTGAAGACTTAAGGTGCGGAAACGAGTCGCTATAGGTCGTGGACTTAAATGGCAATAGTTTGGGAGCGTTTGGGGAATATTGATTTTTGGAGCCTATCGCTACTATTGTCACGGAAGGCTTCAAAATCAAAGTACTTACTTTGAAGACTTAAGGTGCGGAAACGAGTCGCTATAGGTCGTGGACTTAAATGGCAATAGTTTGGGAGCGTTTGGGGAATATTGATTTTTGGAGCCTATCGCGCTACTATTATCAATTTATCACGGAAGGCTTCAAAATCAAAGTACTTACTTTGAAGACTTAAGGTGCGGAAACGAGTCGCTATAGGCCGTGGACTTAAATGGCAATATTTTGGGAGCGTTTGGGGAATATTGATTTTTGGAGCCTATCGCGCTACTATTGTCACGGAAGGCTTCAAAATCAAAGTACTTACTTTGAAGACTTAAGGTGCGGAAACGAGTCGCTATAGGTCGTGGACTTAAATGGCAATAGTTTGGGAGCGTTTGGGGAATATTGATTTTTGGAGCCTATCGCGCTACTATTATCACGGAAGGCTTCAAAATCAAAGTACTTACCCTGAAGACTTAAGGTACGGAAACGAGTCGCTATAGGTCGTGGACTTAAATGGCAATAGTTTGGGAGCGTTTGGGGAATATTTATTTTTGGAGCCTATCGCTACTATTGTCACGGAAGGCTTCAAAATCAAAGTACTTACTTTGAAGAATTAAGGTGCGGAAACGAGTCGCTATAGGTCGTGGACTTAAATGGCAATAGTTTGGGAGCGTTTGGGGAATATTGATTTTTGGAGCCTATTGCTACTATTGTCACGGAAGGCTTCAAAATCAAAGTACTTACTTTGAAGACTTAAGGTGCGGAAACGAGTCGCTATAGGTCGTGGACTTAAATGGCAATAGTTTGGGAGCGTTTGGGGAATATTGATTTTTGGAGCCTATCGCGCTACTATTATCACGGAAGGTTCCAAAATCAAAGTACTTACTTTGAAGACTTAAGGTGCGGAAACGAGTCGCTATAGGTCGTGGGCTTAAATGGCAATAGTTTGGGAGCGTTTGGGGAATATTGATTTTTGGAGCCTATTGCTACTATTGTCACGGAAGGCTTCAAAATCAAAGTACTTACTTTGAAGACTTAAGGTGCGGAAACGAGTCGCTATAGGTCGTGGACTTAAATGGCAATAGTTTGGGAGCGTTTGGGGAATATTGATTTTTGGAGCCTATCGCGCTACTATTATCACGGAAGGTTCCAAAATCAAAGTACTTACTTTGAAGACTTAAGGTGCGGAAACGAGTCGCTATAGGTCGTGGGCTTAAATGGCAATAGTTTGGGAGCGTTTGGGGAATATTGATTTTTGGAGCCTATCGCGCTACTATTATCACGGAAGGCTTCAAAATCAAAGTACTTACCCTGAAGACTTAAGGTGCGGAAACGAGTCGCTATAGGTCATAGACTTAAATGGCAATAGTTTGGGAGCGTTTGGGGAATATTGATTTTTGGAGCCTATCGCTACTATTGTCACGGAAGGCTTCAAAATCAAAGTACTTACTTTGAAGACTTAAGGTGCGGAAACGAGTCGCTATAGGTCGTGGACTTAAATGGCAATAGTTTGGGAGCGTTTGGGGAATATTGATTTTTGGAGCCTATCGCGCTACTATTATCACGGAAGGCTTCAAAATCAAAGTACTTACTTTGAAGACTTAAGGTGCGGAAACGAGTCGCTATAGGTCGTTGACTTAAATGGCAATAGTTTGGGAGCGTTTGGGGAATATTGATTTTTGGAGCCTATCGCTACTATTGTCACGGAAGGCTTCAAAATCAAAGTACTTACTTTGAAGACTTAAGGTGCGGAAACGAGTCGCTATAGGTCGGGGACTTAAATGGCAATAGTTTTGGAGCGTTTGGGAAATATTGATTTTCGAGCCTATGGGACATACCTATTGTCACGGAACGCTTCAAAACCAAAGTACTTACTTTGAAGACTTAACGTGCGGAAACGAGTCGCTATAGGTCGTGGACTTAAATGGCAATAGTTTGGGAGCGTTTGGGGAATATTGATTTTTGGAGCCTATCGCGCTACTATTATCACGGAAGGCTTCAAAATCAAAGTACTTACTTTGAAGACTTAAGGTGCGGAAACGAGTCGCTATAGGTCGTTGACTTAAATGGCAATAGTTTGGGAGCGTTTGGGGAATATTGATTTTTGGAGCCTATCGCTACTATTGTCACGGAAGGCTTCAAAATCAAAGTACTTACTTTGAAGACTTAAGGTGCGGAAACGAGTCGCTATAGGTCGTGGACTTAAATGGCAATAGTTTGGGAGCGTTTGGGGAATATTGATTTTTGGAGCCTATCACTACTATTGTCACGGAAGGCTTCAAAATCAAAGTACTTACTTTGAAGACTTAAGGTGCGGAAACGAGTCGCTATAGGTCGTGGACTTAAATGGCAATAGTTTGGGAGCGTTTGGGGAATATTGATTTTTGGAGCCTATCGCTACTATTGTCACGGAAGGCTTCAAAATCAAAGTACTTACTTTGAAGACTTAGGGTGCGGAAACGAGTCGCTATAGGTCGTGGACTTAAATGGCAATAGTTTGGGAGCGTTTGGGGAATATTGATTTTTGGAGCCTATCGCGCTACTATTATCAATTTATCACGGAAGGCTTCAAAATCAAAGTACTTACTTTGAAGACTTAAGGTGCGGAAACGAGTCGCTATAGGCCGTGGACTTAAATGGCAATATTTTGGGAGCGTTTGGGGAATATTGATTTTTGGAGCCTATCGCGCTACTATTGTCACGGAAGGCTTCAAAATCAAAGTACTTACTTTGAAGACTTAAGGTGCGGAAACGAGTCGCTATAGGTCGTGGACTTAAATGGCAATAGTTTGGGAGCGTTTGGGGAATATTGATTTTTGGAGCCTATCGCGCTACTATTATCACGGAAGGCTTCAAAATCAAAGTACTTACCCTGAAGACTTAAGGTACGGAAACGAGTCGCTATAGGTCGTGGACTTAAATGGCAATAGTTTGGGAGCGTTTGGGGAATATTTATTTTTGGAGCCTATCGCTACTATTGTCACGGAAGGCTTCAAAATCAAAGTACTTACTTTGAAGAATTAAGGTGCGGAAACGAGTCGCTATAGGTCGTTGACTTAAATGGCAATAGTTTGGGAGCGTTTGGGGAATATTGATTTTTGGAGCCTATCGCTACTATTGTCACGGAAGGCTTCAAAATCAAAGTACTTACTTTGAAGACTTAAGGTGCGGAAACGAGTCGCTATAGGTCGTGGACTTAAATTGCAATAGTTTGGGAGCGTTTGGGAAATATTGATTTTTGGAGCCTATCACTACTATTGTCACGGAAGGCTTCAAAATCAAAGTACTTACTTTGAAGACTTAAGGTGCGGAAACGAGTCGCTATAGGTCGTGGACTTAAATGGCAATAGTTTGGGAGCGTTTGGGGAATATTGATTTTTGGAGCCTATCGCTACTATTGTCACGGAAGGCTTCAAAATCAAAGTACTTACTTTGAAGACTTAGGGTGCGGAAACGAGTCGCTATAGGTCGTGGACTTAAATGGCAATAGTTTGGGAGCGTTTGGGGAATATTGATTTTTGGAGCCTATCGCGCTACTATTATCAATTTATCACGGAAGGCTTCAAAATCAAAGTACTTACTTTGAAGACTTAAGGTGCGGAAACGAGTCGCTATAGGCCGTGGACTTAAATGGCAATATTTTGGGAGCGTTTGGGGAATATTGATTTTTGGAGCCTATCGCGCTACTATTGTCACGGAAGGCTTCAAAATCAAAGTACTTACTTTGAAGACTTAAGGTGCGGAAACGAGTCGCTATAGGTCGTGGACTTAAATGGCAATAGTTTGGGAGCGTTTGGGGAATATTGATTTTTGGAGCCTATCGCGCTACTATTATCACGGAAGGTTCCAAAATCAAAGTACTTACTTTGAAGACTTAAGGTGCGGAAACGAGTCGCTATAGGTCGTGGGCTTAAATGGCAATAGTTTGGGAGCGTTTGGGGAATATTGATTTTTGGAGCCTATCGCTACTATTGTCACGGAAGGCTTCAAAATCAAAGTACTTACTTTGAAGACTTAAGGTGCGGAAACGAGTCGCTATAGGTCGTGGACTTAAATGGCAATAGTTTGGGAGCGTTTGGGGAATATTGATTTTTGGAGCCTATCACTACTATTGTCACGGAAGGCTTCAAAATCAAAGTACTTACTTTGAAGACTTAAGGTGCGGAAACGAGTCGCTATAGGTCGTGGACTTAAATGGCAATAGTTTGGGAGCGTTTGGGGAATATTGATTTTTGGAGCCTATCGCTACTATTGTCACGGAAGGCTTCAAAATCAAAGTACTTACTTTGAAGACTTAGGGTGCGGAAACGAGTCGCTATAGGTCGTGGACTTAAATGGCAATAGTTTGGGAGCGTTTGGGGAATATTGATTTTTGGAGCCTATCGCGCTACTATTATCAATTTATCACGGAAGGCTTCAAAATCAAAGTACTTACTTTGAAGACTTAAGGTGCGGAAACGAGTCGCTATAGGCCGTGGACTTAAATGGCAATATTTTGGGAGCGTTTGGGGAATATTTATTTTTGGAGCCTATCGCTACTATTGTCACGGAAGGCTTCAAAATCAAAGTACTTACTTTGAAGAATTAAGGTGCGGAAACGAGTCGCTATAGGTCGTGGACTTAAATGGCAATAGTTTGGGAGCGTTTGGGGAATATTGATTTTTGGAGCCTATTGCTACTATTGTCACGGAAGGCTTCAAAATCAAAGTACTTACTTTGAAGACTTAAGGTGCGGAAACGAGTCGCTATAGGTCGTGGACTTAAATGGCAATAGTTTGGGAGCGTTTGGGGAATATTGATTTTTGGAGCCTATCGCGCTACTATTATCACGGAAGGTTCCAAAATCAAAGTACTTACTTTGAAGACTTAAGGTGCGGAAACGAGTCGCTATAGGTCGTGGGCTTAAATGGCAATAGTTTGGGAGCGTTTGGGGAATATTGATTTTTGGAGCCTATTGCTACTATTGTCACGGAAGGCTTCAAAATCAAAGTACTTACTTTGAAGACTTAAGGTGCGGAAACGAGTCGCTATAGGTCGTGGACTTAAATGGCAATAGTTTGGGAGCGTTTGGGGAATATTGATTTTTGGAGCCTATCGCGCTACTATTATCACGGAAGGTTCCAAAATCAAAGTACTTACTTTGAAGACTTAAGGTGCGGAAACGAGTCGCTATAGGTCGTGGGCTTAAATGGCAATAGTTTGGGAGCGTTTGGGGAATATTGATTTTTGGAGCCTATCGCGCTACTATTATCACGGAAGGCTTCAAAATCAAAGTACTTACCCTGAAGACTTAAGGTGCGGAAACGAGTCGCTATACTGCCGTGCTAACTAAGAGGACCGTAACTAACAATTTTTGCAAAAATGACTTTTTGACGTATTCGGAATAAGGAAAACCAGAGGATTATGCTGAACTTGTCAGAATTTCTGTATGTATCGTAGTTTTTAAGATACGATAACCATAACCACCGTATGTGATACCTAACTAGTTTTCTTCCTAGTCAATAACAGTCTATGAGCCATTACTGTCCTTATGAGGTGTATCTACACAGAGTTACGTCATTCAAATAAGGACATAAACACCGTAAAGGCCAATACCGTAGTGATCAGTTGATTCCCCTTCTCAGAAAAATATACCAGCACTAATCATATTCACCGTATCTACCAATGACGGTGTTTAGAAAAGTAATAATAAGAGCTCATACCGTATTTATGTTTAGGATCTCATACGTATATTTATTTTGGGAAATTACACATTGGTACTATAACTACCACTTGGTGTGTATGGGGCCCACTAAGATCGTTGGGTCACTCAAACTCATAGAATAGGGTTACCCATCTCTTTCCGTGGGTGTCGTAAAAGGCGAATAAGGAATTTAAGGGGGACTAGCAAAACTTAAGTTCTACCCGCGTGGTGGCGGATAAACTGCTTGGTTCCTAGAAGGGTTAGTGTCAGGCAGGCGGCCGGCCGTAAAAATATGGCAAATCTATTAGCAGAAGGTATGGTCAGTGATGACTTACCTACTGCGCCAACCCCAAATATTCGGGGTTTAGCGGACCCCGGGCTCCTAAGAGGGATACAACCGGGAACATCGCTCGGATGAGAGAGAAAAATGGAAAGTTTAAAAGAAGTTTGCCCCATAACAGCGCACAGAAGCTTCGCCCGTCTCCTGTGTAGACGAGGGCTACCGTGTCACGGCCGGGCACAGCCAAACATTGGAACATTGGCACGCTAACCGGACGCGCGCGGGGGCTGGATGTGTGGAGTGACGCGAAAAGACCGCGTCAGAAACTCTCGTATCAGGGGCAGCTAGCCGACGTACTTTCCAGGCGAAAGGTGGCCGTGGCGTTCCTGCAGGAGACTCGATGGAAAGGCAGCAGATCCCGGCTCATTGGGAATGGCTACAAGCTGATCTACACGGGTGCACCTGGTGGGAAGAACGGGGTGGCTGTGGTGCTCGCTGAGGGGTTCATCATCATCCGAGCGTTGTTCCCGGTTGCATCTCTCTCGAGAGCCCGGGGCCCGCTTTCCTACTTTTACGTCTCCACTTCGCACGATCTTTGGCATCCCGTGTAGTGAGGCCATTAGCACGCATATCCGATCTTACAACGTCAAGCCAGCACTTCTTGGGTCTTCCCAATCTGCCGCGGCCGGGCGGAGGCGCCATAGCAAGACATTTGTTTCCCACGTAACTAGCCGGTTTCCGTAGAACGTGGCCGTACCACCGTAAGCGGCATTCTTGCAGTTTGTCTGCAATGTCTCGGACATGAAGGCTGCCCCTGATGCGGGAGTTTCTGACGCGGTCTTTTCGCGTCACTCCACACATCCAGCGCAGCATCTTCATCTCCGTGACACGCAGCTCCTGCTTATGTCGCTCAAGCAATGGCCACGCCTCACTACCATACAAAAGGACAGGTCTAATGATCGTTTTATAGACCTGTCCCTTCAGTTTAACCGGCATCGCTGAGGGGTTGCAGGGCGATATCTTTGAGGTGAATCGCTTTAGCGACAGACTTATGTGAGTGAAGATGCTTATTCCTACCTAGTAACTGCTTACGTGCCACAGGTTGGATTTAGCGACGTCCTCGGAGCCCCATCCCATTGTCACAAGGAATCGTTTAGGGTGGTGATCTGATCGGACATGTGGGTGAGATGGGGGAGGAATTTGAACGTGACCATGGAGGCTACGGGTAAGGCAGTCGGAATGCGTAAAGGAAAGAAATCCTGCGTATGTGCCACTGCCGACCTGGTACTTGTGAACACATATTTTAAAAAGAAGTCCCGACCATCACCTTGATCACCTTCAGGAGCGGGGGGGGGCAACTCTAATCGAACGATTCGATTTTCAATTCAAATCGATTTTCTAATTACTAGGAGACACCATATCGGCAACGTGGCCAACCGCAAAGTCATACCTGGTGAGAGTCACACTGCCCAACACCGTATCCTTGTCATGGATCTCTGTGTAAAAATCAAAAACAAACGACCGGAACCATGTCGGCGCCGAATCAGATGGTGGATGCTTGACGAAGCCAAGACCCAGATGCTCGCTTCAGCAATCGGCGACAAATGTGTTAATGCTGAATGCAAATCGGTACAAGAGCACTGGGATAGGATTCAGGTATCTAGGACAAGACACAGTCCATAGAGAGACTAGGGTAAAGAACGCCCTCTTTAAAAAGTGGCAAACGTCTAACTCTCCTGAAATTGCGACGTGAATAGGTCCGCCAAACGTAGCTAGAGCCAGACAGTACCATTTACAGTCATTGTACGATAAATTGGAAATGTCGGAGGGGCAGAAGCTTATTTATAAGCTGGCACGTTTTAGGATAAAAGCGGCGCAGGATATAACCAAGTGCCAACCAAGTAACCAAGGTTATATCCCAAGATCCTGACGGTTCTGGTCTGCGAGGACCTCCCAGTGAAAGAGAGATGGCGCTCTTATTTACACGAGCTGCTTGATTCGGAGGGACTTGTGAAACTGATGAGGAGGTCCGCAAGGCTCTTCGCTGCATGAAGAATCGGAAAGCTGTCGGCGCCGATGGAGTCCCCGTCGAAGTTTGGAATGGGTTCTCGTAGTGTGGTGTGGGTATCTTAATTAACCTTTTTAACCGCATACTCGAGACTGGCAGGATCCATGCCCAATGGAAACTGAGTGTTCAAAGGCAGCGGATCTGTGCAGGAGTGTAGTAGTTATCGTGGTATAAAGGTCATGTCCCACACCATGAAGCTCTACGAGCGTATAGATGACTCTCGGATCCGGCATGAGTGCACGGTCTTGGAGGGCCAGTATGGTTTCCGCCCCGGTCATGATAACATACCTTGTTTTCGTCTATAAAACGATCATTAGACCATTGTCGCTTGAGCGACTTAAGCAGGAGCTGCGTGTCATTGAGATGAAGGTGCTGCACTGGATGTGTGGAGTGACGCGATAAGACCGCGTCAGAAACTCTCGTATCAAGGGCAGCCTTCATGTCCGAGACATAGCAGATAAATTGATTGAATAAACAAATGTATATTTGTTTAAAGTTTTTTGTTAACTGACGATCACATCTGCTTAGTTAACAGTAACTGCACAATATGTTAACAGGTCACTACAAGCCATAAAGACAGTATGTGTTGTTGTTACTGTACTTATGCTTAGTAATTCATTTCAGTCATTTAGTACTCGTTACTAAAGATAAATACATTATTTACGATCACTAAGCATAATTACCGTAACTACCGCACATACGGTTGTAATGCTTAGACTATTAGTTTGAATTTGATAATAATTACTAAAGACAAACAGTTTTTTAATATAATTGAATAAAAAACATTATGATATTTGCTAAACAAGTACAGAGATACATAGATCATCACTATGCCTACCAAGTTGCATACTTACATACCCACAATTTTAAATAGTTTTTGAGTAACACGAAAAAAACGAAGATAAACTTTAGGCGCGTTTTTCTCAGCTTTACGCGCCAAGCAGTTACGGTCCTTTTAGTTAGCACGGCAGTATAGGTCGTGGACTTAAATGGCAATAGTTTGGGAGCGTTTGGGGAATATTGATTTTTGGAGCCTATCGCGCTACTATTATCACGGAAGGCTTCAAAATCAAAGTACTTACCCTGAAGACTTAAGGTGCGGAAACGAGTCGCTATAGGTCATAGACTTAAATGGCAATAGTTTGGGAGCGTTTGGGGAATATTGATTTTTGGAGCCTATCGCTACTATTGTCACGGAAGGCTTCAAAATCAAAGTACTTACTTTGAAGACTTAAGGTGCGGAAACGAGTCGCTATAGGTCGTGGACTTAAATGGCAATAGTTTGGGAGCGTTTGGGGAATATTGATTTTTGGAGCCTATCACTACTATTGTCACGGAAGGCTTCAAAATCAAAGTACTTACTTTGAAGACTTAAGGTGCGGAAACGAGTCGCTATAGGTCGTGGACTTAAATGGCAATAGTTTGGGAGCGTTTGGGGAATATTGATTTTTGGAGCCTATCGCTACTATTGTCACGGAAGGCTTCAAAATCAAAGTACTTACTTTGAAGACTTAGGGTGCGGAAACGAGTCGCTATAGGTCGTGGACTTAAATGGCAATAGTTTGGGAGCGTTTGGGGAATATTGATTTTTGGAGCCTATCGCGCTACTATTATCACGGAAGGCTTCAAAATCAAAGTACTTACTTTGAAGACTTAAGGTGCGGAAACGAGTCGCTATAGGCCGTGGACTTAAATGGCAATATTTTGGGAGCGTTTGGGGAATATTGATTTTTGGAGCCTATCGCGCTACTATTGTCACGGAAGGCTTCAAAATCAAAGTACTTACTTTGAAGACTTAAGGTGCGGAAACGAGTCGCTATAGGTCGTGGACTTAAATGGCAATAGTTTGGGAGCGTTTGGGGAATATTGATTTTTGGAGCCTATCGCGCTACTATTATCACGGAAGGCTTCAAAATCAAAGTACTTACCCTGAAGACTTAAGGTACGGAAACGAGTCGCTATAGGTCGTGGACTTAAATGGCAATAGTTTGGGAGCGTTTGGGGAATATTGATTTTTGGAGCCTATCGCTACTATTGTCACGGAAGGCTTCAAAATCAAAGTACTTACTTTGAATAATTAAGGTGCGGAAACGAGTCGCTATAGGTCGTGGACTTAAATGGCAATAGTTTGGGAGCGTTTGGGGAATATTGATTTTTGGAGCCTATCGCTACTATTGTCACGGAAGGCTTCAAAATCAAAGTACTTACTTTGAAGACTTAAGGTGCGGAAACGAGTCGCTATAGGTCGTGGACTTAAATGGCAATAGTTTGGGAGCGTTTGGGGAATATTGATTTTTGGAGCCTATCGCGCTACTATTATCACGGAAAGTTCCAAAATCAAAGTACTTACTTTGAAGACTTAAGGTGCGGAAACGAGTCGCTATAGGTCGTGGACTTAAATGGCAATAGTTTGGGAGCGTTTGGGGAATATTGATTTTTGGAGCCTATCGCGCTACTATTATCACGGAAGGCTTCAAAATCAAAGTACTTACCCTGAAGACTTAAGGTACGGAAACGAGTCGCTATAGGTCGTGGACTTAAATGGCAATAGTTTGGGAGCGTTTGGGGAATATTTATTTTTGGAGCCTATCGCTACTATTGTCACGGAAGGCTTCAAAATCAAAGTACTTACTTTGAAGAATTAAGGTGCGGAAACGAGTCGCTATAGGTCGTGGACTTAAATGGCAATAGTTTGGGAGCGTTTGGGGAATATTGATTTTTGGAGCCTATTGCTACTATTGTCACGGAAGGCTTCAAAATCAAAGTACTTACTTTGAAGACTTAAGGTGCGGAAACGAGTCGCTATAGGCCGTGGACTTAAATGGCAATATTTTGGGAGCGTTTGGGGAATATTGATTTTTGGAGCCTATCGCGCTACTATTGTCACGGAAGGCTTCAAAATCAAAGTACTTACTTTGAAGACTTAAGGTGCGGAAACGAGTCGCTATAGGTCGTGGACTTAAATGGCAATAGTTTGGGAGCGTTTGGGGAATATTGATTTTTGGAGCCTATCGCGCTACTATTATCACGGAAGGCTTCAAAATCAAAGTACTTACTTTGAAGAATTAAGGTGCGGAAACGAGTCGCTATAGGTCGTGGACTTAAATGGCAATAGTTTGGGAGCGTTTGGGGAATATTGATTTTTGGAGCCTATCGCGCTACTATTGTCACGGAAGGCTTCAAAATCAAAGTACTTACTTTGAAGACTTAAGGTGCGGAAACGAGTCGCTATAGGTCGTGGACTTAAATGGCAATAGTTTGGGAGCGTTTGGGGAATATTGATTTTTGGAGCCTATCGCTACTATTGGCACGGAAGGCTTCAAAATCAAAGTACTTACTTTGAAGACTTAAGGTGCGGAAACGAGTCGCTATAGGTCGTGGACTTAAATGGCAATAGTTTGGGAGCGTTTGGGGAATATTGATTTTTGGAGCCTATCGCTACTATTGGCACGGAAGGCTTCAAAATCAAAGTACTTACTTTGAAGACTTAAGGTGCGGAAACGAGTCGCTATGGGTCGTGGACTTAAATGGCAATAGTTTGGGAGCGTTTGGGGAATATTGATTTTTGGAGCCTATCGCGCTACTATTATCACGGAAGGCTTCAAAATCAAAGTACTTACTTTGAAGACTTAAGGTGCGGAAACGAGTCGCTATAGGTCGTGGACTTAAATGGCAATAGTTTGGGAGCGTTTGGGGAATATTGATTTTTGGAGCCTATCGCTACTATTGTCACGGAAGGCTTCAAAATCAAAGTACTTACTTTGAAGACTTAAGGTGCGGAAACGAGTCGCTATAGGTCGTGGACTTAAATGGCAATAGTTTGGGAGCGTTTGGGGAATATTGATTTTAGAGCCTATCGCTACTATTGTCACGGAAGGCTTCAAAATCAAAGTACTTACTTTGAAGACTTAAGGTGCGGAAACGAGTCGCTATAGGTCGTGGACTTAAATGGCAATAGTTTGGGAGCGTTTGGGGAATATTGATTTTTGGAGCCTATCGCGCTACTATTATCACGGAAGGCTTCAAAATCAAAGTACTTACTTTGAAGACTTAAGGTGCGGAAACGAGTCGCTATAGGCCGTGGACTTAAATGGCAATATTTTGGGAGCGTTTGGGGAATATTGATTTTTGGAGCCTATCGCGCTACTATTGTCACGGAAGGCTTCAAAATCAAAGTACTTACTTTGAAGACTTAAGGTGCGGAAACGAGTCGCTATAGGTCGTGGACTTAAATGGCAATAGTTTGGGAGCGTTTGGGGAATATTGATTTTTGGAGCCTATCGCGCTACTATTATCACGGAAGGCTTCAAAATCAAAGTACTTACCCTGAAGACTTAAGGTACGGAAACGAGTCGCTATAGGTCGTGGACTTAAATGGCAATAGTTTGGGAGCGTTTGGGGAATATTGATTTATGGAGCCTATCGCTACTATTGTCACGGAAGGCTTCAAAATCAAAGTACTTACTTTGAAGAATTAAGGTGCGGAAACGAGTCGCTATAGGTCGTGGACTTAAATGGCAATAGTTTGGGAGCGTTTGGGGAATATTGATTTTTGGAGCCTATCGCTACTATTGTCACGGAAGGCTTCAAAATCAAAGTACTTACTTTGAAGACTTAAGGTGCGGAAACGAGTCGCTATAGGTCGTGGACTTAAATGGCAATAGTTTGGGAGCGTTTGGGGAATATTGATTTTTGGAGCCTATCGCGCTACTATTATCACGGAAGGTTCCAAAATCAAAGTACTTACTTTGAAGACTTAAGGTGCGGAAACGAGTCGCTATAGGTCGTGGGCTTAAATGGCAATAGTTTGGGAGCGTTTGGGGAATATTGATTTTTGGAGCCTATCGCGCTACTATTATCACGGAAGGCTTCAAAATCAAAGTACTTACTTTGAAGACTTAGGGTGCGGAAACGAGTCGCTATAGGCCGTGGACTTAAATGGCAATATTTTGGGAGCGTTTGGGGAATATTGATTTTTGGAGCCTATCGCGCTACTATTATCACGGAAGGCTTCAAAATCAAAGTACTTACTTTGAAGAATTAAGGTGCGGAAACGAGTCGCTATAGGTCGTGGACTTAAATGGCAATAGTTTGGGAGCGTTTGGGGAATATTGATTTTTGGAGCCTATCGCTACTATTGTCACGGAAGGCTTCAAAATCAAAGTACTTACTTTGAAGACTTAAGGTGCGGAAACGAGTCGCTATAGGTCGTGGACTTAAATGGCAATAGTTTGGGAGCGTTTGGGGAATATTGATTTTTGGAGCCTATCGCGCTACTATTATCACGGAAGGTTCCAAAATCAAAGTACTTACTTTGAAGACTTAAGGTGCGGAAACCAGTCGCTATAGGTCGTGGACTTAAATGGCAATAGTTTGGGAGCGTTTGGGGAATATTGATTTTTGGAGCCTATCGCGCTACTATTATCACGGAAGGCTTCAAAATCAAAGTACTTACCCTGAAGACTTAAGGTGCGGAAACGAGTCGCTATAGGTCATAGACTTAAATGGCAATAGTTTGGGAGCGTTTGGGGAATATTGATTTTTGGAGCCTATCGCGCTACTATTATAACGGAAGGCTTCAAATTCAAAGTACTTACTTTGAAGACTTAAGGTGCGGAAACGAGTCGCTATAGGTCGTGGACTTAAATGGCAATAGTTTGGGAGCGTTTGGGGAATATTGATTTTTGGAGCCTATCGCTACTATTGTCACGGAAGGCTTCAAATTCAAAGTACTTACTTTGAAGACTTAAGGTGCGGAAACGAGTCGCTATAGGTCGTGGACTTAAATGGCAATAGTTTGGGAGCGTTTGGGGAATATTGATTTTTGGAGCCTATCGCGCTACTATTATCACGGAAGGTTCCAAAATCAAAGTACTTACTTTGAAGACTTAAGGTGCGGAAACGAGTCGCTATAGGTCGTGGGCTTAAATGGCAATAGTTTGGGAGCGTTTGGGGAATATTGATTTTTGGAGCCTATCGCTACTATTGGCACGGAAGGCTTCAAAATCAAAGTACTTACTTTGAAGACTTAAGGTGCGGAAACGAGTCGCTATAGGTCGTGGACTTAAATGGCAATAGTTTGGGAGCGTTTGGGGAATATTGATTTTTGGAGCCTATCGCTACTATTGGCACGGAAGGCTTCAAAATCAAAGTACTTACTTTGAAGACTTAAGGTGCGGAAACGAGTCGCTATAGGTCGTGGACTTAAATGGCAATAGTTTGGGAGCGTTTGGGGAATATTGATTTTTGGAGCCTATCGCGCTACTATTATCACGGAAGGCTTCAAAATCAAAGTACTTACTTTGAAGAATTAAGGTGCGGAAACGAGTCGCTATAGGTCGTGGACTTAAATGGCAATAGTTTGGGAGCGTTTGGGGAATATTGATTTTTGGAGCCTATCGCGCTACTATTGTCACGGAAGGCTTCAAAATCAAAGTACTTACTTTGAAGACTTAAGGTGCGGAAACGAGTCGCTATAGGCCGTGGACTTAAATGGCAATATTTTGGGAGCGTTTGGGGAATATTGATTTTTGGAGCCTATCGCGCTACTATTGTCACGGAAGGCTTCAAAATCAAAGTACTTACTTTGAAGACTTAAGGTGCGGAAACGAGTCGCTATAGGTCGTGGACTTAAATGGCAATAGTTTGGGAGCGTTTGGGGAATATTGATTTTTGGAGCCTATCGCGCTACTATTATCACGGAAGGCTTCAAAATCAAAGTACTTACTTTGAAGAATTAAGGTGCGGAAACGAGTCGCTATAGGTCGTGGACTTAAATGGCAATAGTTTGGGAGCGTTTGGGGAATATTGATTTTTGGAGCCTATCGCGCTACTATTGTCACGGAAGGCTTCAAAATCAAAGTACTTACTTTGAAGACTTAAGGTGCGGAAACGAGTCGCTATAGGTCGTGGACTTAAATGGCAATAGTTTGGGAGCGTTTGGGGAATATTGATTTTTGGAGCCTATCGCTACTATTGGCACGGAAGGCTTCAAAATCAAAGTACTTACTTTGAAGACTTAAGGTGCGGAAACGAGTCGCTATAGGTCGTGGACTTAAATGGCAATAGTTTGGGAGCGTTTGGGGAATATTGATTTTTGGAGCCTATCGCTACTATTGGCACGGAAGGCTTCAAAATCAAAGTACTTACTTTGAAGACTTAAGGTGCGGAAACGAGTCGCTATGGGTCGTGGACTTAAATGGCAATAGTTTGGGAGCGTTTGGGGAATATTGATTTTTGGAGCCTATCGCGCTACTATTATCACGGAAGGCTTCAAAATCAAAGTACTTACTTTGAAGACTTAAGGTGCGGAAACGAGTCGCTATAGGTCGTGGACTTAAATGGCAATAGTTTGGGAGCGTTTGGGGAATATTGATTTTTGGAGCCTATCGCTACTATTGTCACGGAAGGCTTCAAAATCAAAGTACTTACTTTGAAGACTTAAGGTGCGGAAACGAGTCGCTATAGGTCGTGGACTTAAATGGCAATAGTTTGGGAGCGTTTGGGGAATATTGATTTTAGAGCCTATCGCTACTATTGTCACGGAAGGCTTCAAAATCAAAGTACTTACTTTGAAGACTTAAGGTGCGGAAACGAGTCGCTATAGGTCGTGGACTTAAATGGCAATAGTTTGGGAGCGTTTGGGGAATATTGATTTTTGGAGCCTATCGCGCTACTATTATCACGGAAGGCTTCAAAATCAAAGTACTTACTTTGAAGACTTAAGGTGCGGAAACGAGTCGCTATAGGCCGTGGACTTAAATGGCAATATTTTGGGAGCGTTTGGGGAATATTGATTTTTGGAGCCTATCGCGCTACTATTGTCACGGAAGGCTTCAAAATCAAAGTACTTACTTTGAAGACTTAAGGTGCGGAAACGAGTCGCTATAGGTCGTGGACTTAAATGGCAATAGTTTGGGAGCGTTTGGGGAATATTGATTTTTGGAGCCTATCGCGCTACTATTATCACGGAAGGCTTCAAAATCAAAGTACTTACCCTGAAGACTTAAGGTACGGAAACGAGTCGCTATAGGTCGTGGACTTAAATGGCAATAGTTTGGGAGCGTTTGGGGAATATTGATTTATGGAGCCTATCGCTACTATTGTCACGGAAGGCTTCAAAATCAAAGTACTTACTTTGAAGAATTAAGGTGCGGAAACGAGTCGCTATAGGTCGTGGACTTAAATGGCAATAGTTTGGGAGCGTTTGGGGAATATTGATTTTTGGAGCCTATCGCTACTATTGTCACGGAAGGCTTCAAAATCAAAGTACTTACTTTGAAGACTTAAGGTGCGGAAACGAGTCGCTATAGGTCGTGGACTTAAATGGCAATAGTTTGGGAGCGTTTGGGGAATATTGATTTTTGGAGCCTATCGCGCTACTATTATCACGGAAGGTTCCAAAATCAAAGTACTTACTTTGAAGACTTAAGGTGCGGAAACGAGTCGCTATAGGTCGTGGGCTTAAATGGCAATAGTTTGGGAGCGTTTGGGGAATATTGATTTTTGGAGCCTATCGCGCTACTATTATCACGGAAGGCTTCAAAATCAAAGTACTTACTTTGAAGACTTAGGGTGCGGAAACGAGTCGCTATAGGCCGTGGACTTAAATGGCAATATTTTGGGAGCGTTTGGGGAATATTGATTTTTGGAGCCTATCGCGCTACTATTGTCACGGAAGGCTTCAAAATCAAAGTACTTACTTTGAAGACTTAAGGTGCGGAAACGAGTCGCTATAGGTCGTGGACTTAAATGGCAATAGTTTGGGAGCGTTTGGGGAATATTGATTTTTGGAGCCTATCGCGCTACTATTATCACGGAAGGCTTCAAAATCAAAGTACTTACTTTGAAGAATTAAGGTGCGGAAACGAGTCGCTATAGGTCGTGGACTTAAATGGCAATAGTTTGGGAGCGTTTGGGGAATATTGATTTTTGGAGCCTATCGCTACTATTGTCACGGAAGGCTTCAAAATCAAAGTACTTACTTTGAAGACTTAAGGTGCGGAAACGAGTCGCTATAGGTCGTGGACTTAAATGGCAATAGTTTGGGAGCGTTTGGGGAATATTGATTTTTGGAGCCTATCGCGCTACTATTATCACGGAAGGTTCCAAAATCAAAGTACTTACTTTGAAGACTTAAGGTGCGGAAACCAGTCGCTATAGGTCGTGGACTTAAATGGCAATAGTTTGGGAGCGTTTGGGGAATATTGATTTTTGGAGCCTATCGCGCTACTATTATCACGGAAGGCTTCAAAATCAAAGTACTTACCCTGAAGACTTAAGGTGCGGAAACGAGTCGCTATAGGTCATAGACTTAAATGGCAATAGTTTGGGAGCGTTTGGGGAATATTGATTTTTGGAGCCTATCGCGCTACTATTATAACGGAAGGCTTCAAATTCAAAGTACTTACTTTGAAGACTTAAGGTGCGGAAACGAGTCGCTATAGGTCGTGGACTTAAATGGCAATAGTTTGGGAGCGTTTGGGGAATATTGATTTTTGGAGCCTATCGCTACTATTGTCACGGAAGGCTTCAAATTCAAAGTACTTACTTTGAAGACTTAAGGTGCGGAAACGAGTCGCTATAGGTCGTGGACTTAAATGGCAATAGTTTGGGAGCGTTTGGGGAATATTGATTTTTGGAGCCTATCGCGCTACTATTATCACGGAAGGTTCCAAAATCAAAGTACTTACTTTGAAGACTTAAGGTGCGGAAACGAGTCGCTATAGGTCGTGGGCTTAAATGGCAATAGTTTGGGAGCGTTTGGGGAATATTGATTTTTGGAGCCTATCGCTACTATTGGCACGGAAGGCTTCAAAATCAAAGTACTTACTTTGAAGACTTAAGGTGCGGAAACGAGTCGCTATAGGTCGTGGACTTAAATGGCAATAGTTTGGGAGCGTTTGGGGAATATTGATTTTTGGAGCCTATCGCTACTATTGGCACGGAAGGCTTCAAAATCAAAGTACTTACTTTGAAGACTTAAGGTGCGGAAACGAGTCGCTATAGGTCGTGGACTTAAATGGCAATAGTTTGGGAGCGTTTGGGGAATATTGATTTTTGGAGCCTATCGCGCTACTATTATCACGGAAGGCTTCAAAATCAAAGTACTTACTTTGAAGAATTAAGGTGCGGAAACGAGTCGCTATAGGTCGTGGACTTAAATGGCAATAGTTTGGGAGCGTTTGGGGAATATTGATTTTTGGAGCCTATCGCGCTACTATTGTCACGGAAGGCTTCAAAATCAAAGTACTTACTTTGAAGACTTAAGGTGCGGAAACGAGTCGCTATAGGTCGTGGACTTAAATGGCAATAGTTTGGGAGCGTTTGGGGAATATTGATTTTTGGAGCCTATCGCTACTATTGGCACGGAAGGCTTCAAAATCAAAGTACTTACTTTGAAGACTTAAGGTGCGGAAACGAGTCGCTATAGGTCGTGGACTTAAATGGCAATAGTTTGGGAGCGTTTGGGGAATATTGATTTTTGGAGCCTATCGCTACTATTGGCACGGAAGGCTTCAAAATCAAAGTACTTACTTTGAAGACTTAAGGTGCGGAAACGAGTCGCTATGGGTCGTGGACTTAAATGGCAATAGTTTGGGAGCGTTTGGGGAATATTGATTTTTGGAGCCTATCGCGCTACTATTATCACGGAAGGCTTCAAAATCAAAGTACTTACTTTGAAGACTTAAGGTGCGGAAACGAGTCGCTATAGGTCGTGGACTTAAATGGCAATAGTTTGGGAGCGTTTGGGGAATATTGATTTTTGGAGCCTATCGCTACTATTGTCACGGAAGGCTTCAAAATCAAAGTACTTACTTTGAAGACTTAAGGTGCGGAAACGAGTCGCTATAGGTCGTGGACTTAAATGGCAATAGTTTGGGAGCGTTTGGGGAATATTGATTTTAGAGCCTATCGCTACTATTGTCACGGAAGGCTTCAAAATCAAAGTACTTACTTTGAAGACTTAAGGTGCGGAAACGAGTCGCTATAGGTCGTGGACTTAAATGGCAATAGTTTGGGAGCGTTTGGGGAATATTGATTTTTGGAGCCTATCGCGCTACTATTATCACGGAAGGCTTCAAAATCAAAGTACTTACTTTGAAGACTTAAGGTGCGGAAACGAGTCGCTATAGGCCGTGGACTTAAATGGCAATATTTTGGGAGCGTTTGGGGAATATTGATTTTTGGAGCCTATCGCGCTACTATTGTCACGGAAGGCTTCAAAATCAAAGTACTTACTTTGAAGACTTAAGGTGCGGAAACGAGTCGCTATAGGTCGTGGACTTAAATGGCAATAGTTTGGGAGCGTTTGGGGAATATTGATTTTTGGAGCCTATCGCGCTACTATTATCACGGAAAGCTTCAAAATCAAAGTACTTACCCTGAAGACTTAAGGTACGGAAACGAGTCGCTATAGGTCGTGGACTTAAATGGCAATAGTTTGGGAGCGTTTGGGGAATATTGATTTATGGAGCCTATCGCTACTATTGTCACGGAAGGCTTCAAAATCAAAGTACTTACTTTGAAGAATTAAGGTGCGGAAACGAGTCGCTATAGGTCGTGGACTTAAATGGCAATAGTTTGGGAGCGTTTGGGGAATATTGATTTTTGGAGCCTATCGCTACTATTGTCACGGAAGGCTTCAAAATCAAAGTACTTACTTTGAAGACTTAAGGTGCGGAAACGAGTCGCTATAGGTCGTGGACTTAAATAGCAATAGTTTGGGAGCGTTTGGGGAATATTGATTTTTGGAGCCTATCGCGCTACTATTATCACGGAAGGTTCCAAAATCAAAGTACTTACTTTGAAGACTTAAGGTGCGGAAACGAGTCGCTATAGGTCGTGGGCTTAAATGGCAATAGTTTGGGAGCGTTTGGGGAATATTGATTTTTGGAGCCTATCGCGCTACTATTATCACGGAAGGCTTCAAAATCAAAGTACTTACTTTGAAGACTTAGGGTGCGGAAACGAGTCGCTATAGGCCGTGGACTTAAATGGCAATATTTTGGGAGCGTTTGGGGAATATTGATTTTTGGAGCCTATCGCTACTATTGTCACGGAAGGCTTCAAAATCAAAGTACTTACTTTGAAGACTTAAGGTGCGGAAACGAGTCGCTATAGGTCGTGGACTTAAATGGCAATAGTTTGGGAGCGTTTGGGGAATATTGATTTTTGGAGCCTATCGCGCTACTATTATCACGGAAGGCTTCAAAATCAAAGTACTTACTTTGAAGACTTAGGGTGCGGAAACGAGTCGCTATAGGCCGTGGACTTAAATGGCAATATTTTGGGAGCGTTTGGGGAATATTGATTTTTGGAGCCTATCGCGCTACTATTGTCACGGAAGGCTTCAAAATCAAAGTACTTACTTTGAAGACTTAAGGTGCGGAAACGAGTCGCTATAGGTCGTGGACTTAAATGGCAATAGTTTGGGAGCGTTTGGGGAATATTGATTTTTGGAGCCTATCGCGCTACTATTATCACGGAAGGCTTCAAAATCAAAGTACTTACTTTGAAGAATTAAGGTGCGGAAACGAGTCGCTATAGGTCGTGGACTTAAATGGCAATAGTTTGGGAGCGTTTGGGGAATATTGATTTTTGGAGCCTATCGCTACTATTGTCACGGAAGGCTTCAAAATCAAAGTACTTACTTTGAAGACTTAAGGTGCGGAAACGAGTCGCTATAGGTCGTGGACTTAAATGGCAATAGTTTGGGAGCGTTTGGGGAATATTGATTTTTGGAGCCTATCGCGCTACTATTATCACGGAAGGTTCCAAAATCAAAGTACTTACTTTGAAGACTTAAGGTGCGGAAACCAGTCGCTATAGGTCGTGGACTTAAATGGCAATAGTTTGGGAGCGTTTGGGGAATATTGATTTTTGGAGCCTATCGCGCTACTATTATCACGGAAGGCTTCAAAATCAAAGTACTTACCCTGAAGACTTAAGGTGCGGAAACGAGTCGCTATAGGTCATAGACTTAAATGGCAATAGTTTGGGAGCGTTTGGGGAATATTGATTTTTGGAGCCTATCGCGCTACTATTATAACGGAAGGCTTCAAATTCAAAGTACTTACTTTGAAGACTTAAGGTGCGGAAACGAGTCGCTATAGGTCGTGGACTTAAATGGCAATAGTTTGGGAGCGTTTGGGGAATATTGATTTTTGGAGCCTATCGCTACTATTGTCACGGAAGGCTTCAAATTCAAAGTACTTACTTTGAAGACTTAAGGTGCGGAAACGAGTCGCTATAGGTCGTGGACTTAAATGGCAATAGTTTGGGAGCGTTTGGGGAATATTGATTTTTGGAGCCTATCGCGCTACTATTATCACGGAAGGTTCCAAAATCAAAGTACTTACTTTGAAGACTTAAGGTGCGGAAACGAGTCGCTATAGGTCGTGGGCTTAAATGGCAATAGTTTGGGAGCGTTTGGGGAATATTGATTTTTGGAGCCTATCGCTACTATTGGCACGGAAGGCTTCAAAATCAAAGTACTTACTTTGAAGACTTAAGGTGCGGAAACGAGTCGCTATAGGTCGTGGACTTAAATGGCAATAGTTTGGGAGCGTTTGGGGAATATTGATTTTTGGAGCCTATCGCTACTATTGGCACGGAAGGCTTCAAAATCAAAGTACTTACTTTGAAGACTTAAGGTGCGGAAACGAGTCGCTATAGGTCGTGGACTTAAATGGCAATAGTTTGGGAGCGTTTGGGGAATATTGATTTTTGGAGCCTATCGCGCTACTATTATCACGGAAGGCTTCAAAATCAAAGTACTTACTTTGAAGAATTAAGGTGCGGAAACGAGTCGCTATAGGTCGTGGACTTAAATGGCAATAGTTTGGGAGCGTTTGGGGAATATTGATTTTTGGAGCCTATCGCGCTACTATTGTCACGGAAGGCTTCAAAATCAAAGTACTTACTTTGAAGACTTAAGGTGCGGAAACGAGTCGCTATAGGTCGTGGACTTAAATGGCAATAGTTTGGGAGCGTTTGGGGAATATTGATTTTTGGAGCCTATCGCTACTATTGGCACGGAAGGCTTCAAAATCAAAGTACTTACTTTGAAGACTTAAGGTGCGGAAACGAGTCGCTATAGGTCGTGGACTTAAATGGCAATAGTTTGGGAGCGTTTGGGGAATATTGATTTTTGGAGCCTATCGCTACTATTGGCACGGAAGGCTTCAAAATCAAAGTACTTACTTTGAAGACTTAAGGTGCGGAAACGAGTCGCTATGGGTCGTGGACTTAAATGGCAATAGTTTGGGAGCGTTTGGGGAATATTGATTTTTGGAGCCTATCGCGCTACTATTATCACGGAAGGCTTCAAAATCAAAGTACTTACTTTGAAGACTTAAGGTGCGGAAACGAGTCGCTATAGGTCGTGGACTTAAATGGCAATAGTTTGGGAGCGTTTGGGGAATATTGATTTTTGGAGCCTATCGCTACTATTGTCACGGAAGGCTTCAAAATCAAAGTACTTACTTTGAAGACTTAAGGTGCGGAAACGAGTCGCTATAGGTCGTGGACTTAAATGGCAATAGTTTGGGAGCGTTTGGGGAATATTGATTTTAGAGCCTATCGCTACTATTGTCACGGAAGGCTTCAAAATCAAAGTACTTACTTTGAAGACTTAAGGTGCGGAAACGAGTCGCTATAGGTCGTGGACTTAAATGGCAATAGTTTGGGAGCGTTTGGGGAATATTGATTTTTGGAGCCTATCGCGCTACTATTATCACGGAAGGCTTCAAAATCAAAGTACTTACTTTGAAGACTTAAGGTGCGGAAACGAGTCGCTATAGGCCGTGGACTTAAATGGCAATATTTTGGGAGCGTTTGGGGAATATTGATTTTTGGAGCCTATCGCGCTACTATTGTCACGGAAGGCTTCAAAATCAAAGTACTTACTTTGAAGACTTAAGGTGCGGAAACGAGTCGCTATAGGTCGTGGACTTAAATGGCAATAGTTTGGGAGCGTTTGGGGAATATTGATTTTTGGAGCCTATCGCGCTACTATTATCACGGAAGGCTTCAAAATCAAAGTACTTACCCTGAAGACTTAAGGTACGGAAACGAGTCGCTATAGGTCGTGGACTTAAATGGCAATAGTTTGGGAGCGTTTGGGGAATATTGATTTATGGAGCCTATCGCTACTATTGTCACGGAAGGCTTCAAAATCAAAGTACTTACTTTGAAGAATTAAGGTGCGGAAACGAGTCGCTATAGGTCGTGGACTTAAATGGCAATAGTTTGGGAGCGTTTGGGGAATATTGATTTTTGGAGCCTATCGCTACTATTGTCACGGAAGGCTTCAAAATCAAAGTACTTACTTTGAAGACTTAAGGTGCGGAAACGAGTCGCTATAGGTCGTGGACTTAAATGGCAATAGTTTGGGAGCGTTTGGGGAATATTGATTTTTGGAGCCTATCGCGCTACTATTATCACGGAAGGTTCCAAAATCAAAGTACTTACTTTGAAGACTTAAGGTGCGGAAACGAGTCGCTATAGGTCGTGGGCTTAAATGGCAATAGTTTGGGAGCGTTTGGGGAATATTGATTTTTGGAGCCTATCGCGCTACTATTATCACGGAAGGCTTCAAAATCAAAGTACTTACTTTGAAGAATTAAGGTGCGGAAACGAGTCGCTATAGGTCGTGGACTTAAATGGCAATATTTTGGGAGCGTTTGGGGAATATTGATTTTTGGAGCCTATCGCGCTACTATTGTCACGGAAGGCTTCAAAATCAAAGTACTTACTTTGAAGACTTAAGGTGCGGAAACGAGTCGCTATAGGTCGTGGACTTAAATGGCAATAGTTTGGGAGCGTTTGGGGAATATTGATTTTTGGAGCCTATCGCGCTACTATTATCACGGAAGGCTTCAAAATCAAAGTACTTACTTTGAAGAATTAAGGTGCGGAAACGAGTCGCTATAGGTCGTGGACTTAAATGGCAATAGTTTGGGAGCGTTTGGGGAATATTGATTTTTGGAGCCTATCGCTACTATTGTCACGGAAGGCTTCAAAATCAAAGTACTTACTTTGAAGACTTAAGGTGCGGAAACGAGTCGCTATAGGTCGTGGACTTAAATGGCAATAGTTTGGGAGCGTTTGGGGAATATTGATTTTTGGAGCCTATCGCGCTACTATTATCACGGAAGGCTTCAAAATCAAAGTACTTACTTTGAAGAATTAAGGTGCGGAAACGAGTCGCTATAGGTCGTGGACTTAAATGGCAATAGTTTGGGAGCGTTTGGGGAATATTGATTTTTGGAGCCTATCGCGCTACTATTATCACGGAAGGTTCCAAAATCAAAGTACTTACTTTGAAGACTTAAGGTGCGGAAACCAGTCGCTATAGGTCGTGGACTTAAATGGCAATAGTTTGGGAGCGTTTGGGGAATATTGATTTTTGGAGCCTATCGCGCTACTATTATCACGGAAGGCTTCAAAATCAAAGTACTTACCCTGAAGACTTAAGGTGCGGAAACGAGTCGCTATAGGTCATAGACTTAAATGGCAATAGTTTGGGAGCGTTTGGGGAATATTGATTTTTGGAGCCTATCGCGCTACTATTATAACGGAAGGCTTCAAATTCAAAGTACTTACTTTGAAGACTTAAGGTGCGGAAACGAGTCGCTATAGGTCGTGGACTTAAATGGCAATAGTTTGGGAGCGTTTGGGGAATATTGATTTTTGGAGCCTATCGCTACTATTGTCACGGAAGGCTTCAAATTCAAAGTACTTACTTTGAAGACTTAAGGTGCGGAAACGAGTCGCTATAGGTCGTGGACTTAAATGGCAATAGTTTGGGAGCGTTTGGGGAATATTGATTTTTGGAGCCTATCGCGCTACTATTATCACGGAAGGTTCCAAAATCAAAGTACTTACTTTGAAGACTTAAGGTGCGGAAACGAGTCGCTATAGGTCGTAGGCTTAAATGGCAATAGTTTGGGAGCGTTTGGGGAATATTGATTTTTGGAGCCTATCGCTACTATTGGCACGGAAGGCTTCAAAATCAAAGTACTTACCTTGAAGACTTAAGGTGCGGAAACGAGTCGCTATAGGTCGTGGACTTAAATGGCAATAGTTTGGGAGCGTTTGGGGAATATTGATTTTTGGAGCCTATCGCTACTATTGGCACGGAAGGCTTCAAAATCAAAGTACTTACTTTGAAGACTTAAGGTGCGGAAACGAGTCGCTATAGGTCGTGGACTTAAATGGCAATAGTTTGGGAGCGTTTGGGGAATATTGATTTTTGAGCCTATCGCTACTATTATCACGGAAGGTTCCAAAATCAAAGTACTTACTTTGAAGACTTAAGGTGCGGAAACGAGTCGCTATAGGTCGTGGACTTAAATGGCAATAGTTTGGGAGCGTTTGGGGAATATTGATTTTTGGAGCCTATCGCGCTACTATTATCACGGAAGGCTTCAAAATCAAAGTACTTACCCTGAAGACTTAAGGTGCGGAAACGAGTCGCTATAGGTCATAGACTTAAATGGCAATAGTTTGGGAGCGTTTGGGGAATATTGATTTTTGGAGCCTATCGCGCTACTATTATAACGGAAGGCTTCAAATTCAAAGTACTTACTTTGAAGACTTAAGGTGCGGAAACGAGTCGCTATAGGTCGTGGACTTAAATGGCAATAGTTTGGGAGCGTTTGGGGAATATTGATTTTTGGAGCCCATCGCGCTACTATTATCACGGAAGGCTTCAAAATCAAAGTACTTACTTTGAAGACTTAATGTGCGGAAACGAGTCGCTATAGGTCGTGGACTTAAATGGCAATAGTTTGGGAGCGTTTGGGGAATATTGATTTTTGAGCCTATCGCTACTATTGTCACGGAAGGCTTCAAAATCAAAGTACTTACTTTGAAGACTTAAGGTGCGGAAACGAGTCGCTATAGGTCGTGGACTTAAATGGCAATAGTTTGGGAGCGTTTGGGGAATATTGATTTTTGGAGCCTATCGCTACTATTGGCACGGAAGGCTTCAAAATCAAAGTACTTACTTTGAAGACTTAAGGTGCGGAAACGAGTCGCTATAGGTCGTGGACTTAAATGGCAATAGTTTGGGAGCGTTTGGGGAATATTGATTTTTGGAGCCTATCGCTACTATTGGCACGGAAGGCTTCAAAATCAAAGTACTTACTTTGAAGACTTAAGGTGCGGAAACGAGTCGCTATGGGTCGTGGACTTAAATGGCAATAGTTTGGGAGCGTTTGGGGAATATTGATTTTTGGAGCCTATCGCTACTATTGTCACGGAAGGCTTCAAAATCAAAGTACTTACTTTGAAGACTTAAGGTGCGGAAACGAGTCGCTATAGGTCGTGGACTTAAATGGCAATAGTTTGGGAGCGTTTGGGGAATATTGATTTTAGAGCCTATCGCTACTATTGTCACGGAAGGCTTCAAAATCAAAGTACTTACTTTGAAGACTTAAGGTGCGGAAACGAGTCGCTATAGGTCGTGGACTTAGATGGCAATAGTTTGGGAGCGTTTGGGGAATATTGATTTTTGGAGCCTATCGCTACTATTGTCACGGAAGGCTTCAAAATCAAAGTACTTACTTTGAAGACTTAAGGTGCGGAAACGAGTCGCTATAGGCCGTGGACTTAAATGGCAATATTTTGGGAGCGTTTGGGGAATATTGATTTTTGGAGCCTATCGCGCTACTATTGTCACGGAAGGCTTAATCAAAGTACTTACTTTGAAGACTTAAGGTGCGGAAACGAGTCGCTATAGGTCGTGGACTTAAATGGCAATAGTTTGGGAGCGTTTGGGGAATATTGATTTTTGGAGCCCATCGCGCTACTATTATCACGGAAGGCTTCAAAATCAAAGTACTTACTTTGAAGACTTAATGTGCGGAAACGAGTCGCTATAGGTCGTGGACTTAAATGGCAATAGTTTGGGAGCGTTTGGGGAATATTGATTTTTGAGCCTATCGCTACTATTGTCACGGAAGGCTTCAAAATCAAAGTACTTACTTTGAAGACTTAAGGTGCGGAAACGAGTCGCTATAGGTCGTGGACTTAAATGGCAATAGTTTGGGAGCGTTTGGGGAATATTGATTTTTGGAGCCTATCGCTACTATTGGCACGGAAGGCTTCAAAATCAAAGTACTTACTTTGAAGACTTAAGGTGCGGAAACGAGTCGCTATAGGTCGTGGACTTAAATGGCAATAGTTTGGGAGCGTTTGGGGAATATTGATTTTTGGAGCCTATCGCTACTATTGGCACGGAAGGCTTCAAAATCAAAGTACTTACTTTGAAGACAAGGTGCGGAAACGAGTCGCTATGGGTCGTGGACTTAAATGGCAATAGTTTGGGAGCGTTTGGGGAATATTGATTTTTGGAGCCTATCGCGCTACTATTATCACGGAAGGCTTCAAAATCAAAGTACTTACTTTGAAGACTTAAGGTGCGGAAACGAGTCGCTATAGGTCGTGGACTTAAATGGCAATAGTTTGGGAGCGTTTGGGGAATATTGATTTTTGGAGCCCATCGCGCTACTATTATCACGGAAGGCTTCAAAATCAAAGTACTTACTTTGAAGACTTAAGGTGCGGAAACGAGTCGCTATAGGTCGTGGACTTAAATGGCAATAGTTTGGGAGCGTTTGGGGAATATTGATATTAGAGCCTATCGCTACTATTGTCACGGAAGGCTTCATAATCAAAGTACTTACTTTGAAGACTTAAGGTGCGGAAACGAGTCGCTATAGGTCGTGGACTTAAATGGCAATAGTTTGGGAGCGTTTGGGGAATATTGATTTTTGGAGCCTATCGCGCTACTATTATCACGGAAGGCTTCAAAATCAAAGTACTTACTTTGAAGACTTAAGGTGCGGAAACGAGTCGCTATAGGCCGTGGACTTAAATGGCAATATTTTGGGAGCGTTTGGGGAATATTGATTTTTGGAGCCTATCGCGCTACTATTGTCACGGAAGGCTTCAAAATCAAAGTACTTACTTTGAAGACTTAAGGTGAGGAAACGAGTCGCTATAGGTCGTGGACTTAAATGGCAATAGTTTGGGAGCGTTTGGGGAATATTGATTTTTGGAGCCTATCGCGCTACTATTATCACGGAAGGCTTCAAAATCAAAGTACTTACCCTGAAGACTTAAGGTACGGAAACGAGTCGCTATAGGTCGTGGACTTAAATGGCAATAGTTTGGGAGCGTTTGGGGAATATTGATTTTTGGAGCCTATCGCTACTATTGGCACGGAAGGCTTCAAAATCAAAGTACTTACCTTGAAGACTTAAGGTGCGGAAACGAGTCGCTATAGGTCGTGGACTTAAATGGCAATAGTTTGGGAGCGTTTGGGGAATATTGATTTTTGGAGCCTATCGCTACTATTGGCACGGAAGGCTTCAAAATCAAAGTACTTACTTTGAAGACTTAAGGTGCGGAAACGAGTCGCTATAGGTCGTGGACTTAAATGGCAATAGTTTGGGAGCGTTTGGGGAATATTGATTTTTGAGCCTATCGCTACTATTATCACGGAAGGTTCCAAAATCAAAGTACTTACTTTGAAGACTTAAGGTGCGGAAACGAGTCGCTATAGGTCGTGGACTTAAATGGCAATAGTTTGGGAGCGTTTGGGGAATATTGATTTTTGGAGCCTATCGCGCTACTATTATCACGGAAGGCTTCAAAATCAAAGTACTTACCCTGAAGACTTAAGGTGCGGAAACGAGTCGCTATAGGTCATAGACTTAAATGGCAATAGTTTGGGAGCGTTTGGGGAATATTGATTTTTGGAGCCTATCGCGCTACTATTATAACGGAAGGCTTCAAATTCAAAGTACTTACTTTGAAGACTTAAGGTGCGGAAACGAGTCGCTATAGGTCGTGGACTTAAATGGCAATAGTTTGGGAGCGTTTGGGGAATATTGATTTTTGGAGCCCATCGCGCTACTATTATCACGGAAGGCTTCAAAATCAAAGTACTTACTTTGAAGACTTAATGTGCGGAAACGAGTCGCTATAGGTCGTGGACTTAAATGGCAATAGTTTGGGAGCGTTTGGGGAATATTGATTTTTGAGCCTATCGCTACTATTGTCACGGAAGGCTTCAAAATCAAAGTACTTACTTTGAAGACTTAAGGTGCGGAAACGAGTCGCTATAGGTCGTGGACTTAAATGGCAATAGTTTGGGAGCGTTTGGGGAATATTGATTTTTGGAGCCTATCGCTACTATTGTCACGGAAGGCTTCAAAATCAAAGTACTTACTTTGAAGACTTAAGGTGCGGAAACGAGTCGCTATAGGTCGTGGACTTAAATGGCAATAGTTTGGGAGCGTTTGGGGAATATTGATTTTTGGAGCCTATCGCGCTACTATTATCACGGAAGGTTCCAAAATCAAAGTACTTACTTTGAAGACTTAAGGTGCGGAAACGAGTCGCTATAGGTCGTGGGCTTAAATGGCAATAGTTTGGGAGCGTTTGGGGAATATTGATTTTTGGAGCCTATCGCTACTATTGGCACGGAAGGCTTCAAAATCAAAGTACTTACTTTGAAGACTTAAGGTGCGGAAACGAGTCGCTATAGGTCGTGGACTTAAATGGCAATAGTTTGGGAGCGTTTGGGGAATATTGATTTTTGGAGCCTATCGCTACTATTGGCACGGAAGGCTTCAAAATCAAAGTACTTACTTTGAAGACTTAAGGTGCGGAAACGAGTCGCTATAGGTCGTGGACTTAAATGGCAATAGTTTGGGAGCGTTTGGGGAATATTGATTTTTGGAGCCTATCGCGCTACTATTATCACGGAAGGCTTCAAAATCAAAGTACTTACTTTGAAGAATTAAGGTGCGGAAACGAGTCGCTATAGGTCGTGGACTTAAATGGCAATAGTTTGGGAGCGTTTGGGGAATATTGATTTTTGGAGCCTATCGCGCTACTATTGTCACGGAAGGCTTCAAAATCAAAGTACTTACTTTGAAGACTTAAGGTGCGGAAACGAGTCGCTATAGGTCGTGGACTTAAATGGCAATAGTTTGGGAGCGTTTGGGGAATATTGATTTTTGGAGCCTATCGCTACTATTGGCACGGAAGGCTTCAAAATCAAAGTACTTACTTTGAAGACTTAAGGTGCGGAAACGAGTCGCTATAGGTCGTGGACTTAAATGGCAATAGTTTGGGAGCGTTTGGGGAATATTGATTTTTGGAGCCTATCGCTACTATTGGCACGGAAGGCTTCAAAATCAAAGTACTTACTTTGAAGACTTAAGGTGCGGAAACGAGTCGCTATGGGTCGTGGACTTAAATGGCAATAGTTTGGGAGCGTTTGGGGAATATTGATTTTTGGAGCCTATCGCGCTACTATTATCACGGAAGGCTTCAAAATCAAAGTACTTACTTTGAAGACTTAAGGTGCGGAAACGAGTCGCTATAGGTCGTGGACTTAAATGGCAATAGTTTGGGAGCGTTTGGGGAATATTGATTTTTGGAGCCTATCGCTACTATTGTCACGGAAGGCTTCAAAATCAAAGTACTTACTTTGAAGACTTAAGGTGCGGAAACGAGTCGCTATAGGTCGTGGACTTAAATGGCAATAGTTTGGGAGCGTTTGGGGAATATTGATTTTAGAGCCTATCGCTACTATTGTCACGGAAGGCTTCAAAATCAAAGTACTTACTTTGAAGACTTAAGGTGCGGAAACGAGTCGCTATAGGTCGTGGACTTAAATGGCAATAGTTTGGGAGCGTTTGGGGAATATTGATTTTTGGAGCCTATCGCGCTACTATTATCACGGAAGGCTTCAAAATCAAAGTACTTACTTTGAAGACTTAAGGTGCGGAAACGAGTCGCTATAGGCCGTGGACTTAAATGGCAATATTTTGGGAGCGTTTGGGGAATATTGATTTTTGGAGCCTATCGCGCTACTATTGTCACGGAAGGCTTCAAAATCAAAGTACTTACTTTGAAGACTTAAGGTGCGGAAACGAGTCGCTATAGGTCGTGGACTTAAATGGCAATAGTTTGGGAGCGTTTGGGGAATATTGATTTTTGGAGCCTATCGCGCTACTATTATCACGGAAGGCTTCAAAATCAAAGTACTTACCCTGAAGACTTAAGGTACGGAAACGAGTCGCTATAGGTCGTGGACTTAAATGGCAATAGTTTGGGAGCGTTTGGGGAATATTGATTTATGGAGCCTATCGCTACTATTGTCACGGAAGGCTTCAAAATCAAAGTACTTACTTTGAAGAATTAAGGTGCGGAAACGAGTCGCTATAGGTCGTGGACTTAAATGGCAATAGTTTGGGAGCGTTTGGGGAATATTGATTTTTGGAGCCTATCGCTACTATTGTCACGGAAGGCTTCAAAATCAAAGTACTTACTTTGAAGACTTAAGGTGCGGAAACGAGTCGCTATAGGTCGTGGACTTAAATGGCAATAGTTTGGGAGCGTTTGGGGAATATTGATTTTTGGAGCCTATCGCGCTACTATTATCACGGAAGGTTCCAAAATCAAAGTACTTACTTTGAAGACTTAAGGTGCGGAAACGAGTCGCTATAGGTCGTGGGCTTAAATGGCAATAGTTTGGGAGCGTTTGGGGAATATTGATTTTTGGAGCCTATCGCGCTACTATTATCACGGAAGGCTTCAAAATCAAAGTACTTACTTTGAAGACTTAGGGTGCGGAAACGAGTCGCTATAGGCCGTGGACTTAAATGGCAATATTTTGGGAGCGTTTGGGGAATATTGATTTTTGGAGCCTATCGCGCTACTATTGTCACGGAAGGCTTCAAAATCAAAGTACTTACTTTGAAGACTTAAGGTGCGGAAACGAGTCGCTATAGGTCGTGGACTTAAATGGCAATAGTTTGGGAGCGTTTGGGGAATATTGATTTTTGGAGCCTATCGCGCTACTATTATCACGGAAGGCTTCAAAATCAAAGTACTTACTTTGAAGACTTAAGGTGCGGAAACGAGTCGCTATAGGTCGTGGACTTAAATGGCAATAGTTTGGGAGCGTTTGGGGAATATTGATTTTTGGAGCCTATCGCTACTATTGTCACGGAAGGCTTCAAAATCAAAGTACTTACTTTGAAGACTTAAGGTGCGGAAACGAGTCGCTATAGGTCGTGGACTTAAATGGCAATAGTTTGGGAGCGTTTGGGGAATATTGATTTTTGGAGCCTATCGCGCTACTATTATCACGGAAGGCTTCAAAATCAAAGTACTTACTTTGAAGAATTAAGGTGCGGAAACGAGTCGCTATAGGTCGTGGACTTAAATGGCAATAGTTTGGGAGCGTTTGGGGAATATTGATTTTTGGAGCCTATCGCTACTATTGTCACGGAAGGCTTCAAAATCAAAGTACTTACTTTGAAGACTTAAGGTGCGGAAACGAGTCGCTATAGGTCGTGGACTTAAATGGCAATAGTTTGGGAGCGTTTGGGGAATATTGATTTTTGGAGCCTATCGCGCTACTATTATCACGGAAGGTTCCAAAATCAAAGTACTTACTTTGAAGACTTAAGGTGCGGAAACCAGTCGCTATAGGTCGTGGACTTAAATGGCAATAGTTTGGGAGCGTTTGGGGAATATTGATTTTTGGAGCCTATCGCGCTACTATTATCACGGAAGGCTTCAAAATCAAAGTACTTACCCTGAAGACTTAAGGTGCGGAAACGAGTCGCTATAGGTCATAGACTTAAATGGCAATAGTTTGGGAGCGTTTGGGGAATATTGATTTTTGGAGCCTATCGCGCTACTATTATAACGGAAGGCTTCAAATTCAAAGTACTTACTTTGAAGACTTAAGGTGCGGAAACGAGTCGCTATAGGTCGTGGACTTAAATGGCAATAGTTTGGGAGCGTTTGGGGAATATTGATTTTTGGAGCCTATCGCTACTATTGTCACGGAAGGCTTCAAATTCAAAGTACTTACTTTGAAGACTTAAGGTGCGGAAACGAGTCGCTATAGGTCGTGGACTTAAATGGCAATAGTTTGGGAGCGTTTGGGGAATATTGATTTTTGGAGCCTATCGCGCTACTATTATCACGGAAGGTTCCAAAATCAAAGTACTTACTTTGAAGACTTAAGGTGCGGAAACGAGTCGCTATAGGTCGTGGGCTTAAATGGCAATAGTTTGGGAGCGTTTGGGGAATATTGATTTTTGGAGCCTATCGCTACTATTGGCACGGAAGGCTTCAAAATCAAAGTACTTACCTTGAAGACTTAAGGTGCGGAAACGAGTCGCTATAGGTCGTGGACTTAAATGGCAATAGTTTGGGAGCGTTTGGGGAATATTGATTTTTGGAGCCTATCGCTACTATTGGCACGGAAGGCTTCAAAATCAAAGTACTTACTTTGAAGACTTAAGGTGCGGAAACGAGTCGCTATAGGTCGTGGACTTAAATGGCAATAGTTTGGGAGCGTTTGGGGAATATTGATTTTTGAGCCTATCGCTACTATTATCACGGAAGGTTCCAAAATCAAAGTACTTACTTTGAAGACTTAAGGTGCGGAAACGAGTCGCTATAGGTCGTGGACTTAAATGGCAATAGTTTGGGAGCGTTTGGGGAATATTGATTTTTGGAGCCTATCGCGCTACTATTATCACGGAAGGCTTCAAAATCAAAGTACTTACCCTGAAGACTTAAGGTGCGGAAACGAGTCGCTATAGGTCATAGACTTAAATGGCAATAGTTTGGGAGCGTTTGGGGAATATTGATTTTTGGAGCCTATCGCGCTACTATTATAACGGAAGGCTTCAAATTCAAAGTACTTACTTTGAAGACTTAAGGTGCGGAAACGAGTCGCTATAGGTCGTGGACTTAAATGGCAATAGTTTGGGAGCGTTTGGGGAATATTGATTTTTGGAGCCCATCGCGCTACTATTATCACGGAAGGCTTCAAAATCAAAGTACTTACTTTGAAGACTTAATGTGCGGAAACGAGTCGCTATAGGTCGTGGACTTAAATGGCAATAGTTTGGGAGCGTTTGGGGAATATTGATTTTTGAGCCTATCGCTACTATTGTCACGGAAGGCTTCAAAATCAAAGTACTTACTTTGAAGACTTAAGGTGCGGAAACGAGTCGCTATAGGTCGTGGACTTAAATGGCAATAGTTTGGGAGCGTTTGGGGAATATTGATTTTTGGAGCCTATCGCTACTATTGGCACGGAAGGCTTCAAAATCAAAGTACTTACTTTGAAGACTTAAGGTGCGGAAACGAGTCGCTATAGGTCGTGGACTTAAATGGCAATAGTTTGGGAGCGTTTGGGGAATATTGATTTTTGGAGCCTATCGCTACTATTGGCACGGAAGGCTTCAAAATCAAAGTACTTACTTTGAAGACTTAAGGTGCGGAAACGAGTCGCTATGGGTCGTGGACTTAAATGGCAATAGTTTGGGAGCGTTTGGGGAATATTGATTTTTGGAGCCTATCGCTACTATTGTCACGGAAGGCTTCAAAATCAAAGTACTTACTTTGAAGACTTAAGGTGCGGAAACGAGTCGCTATAGGTCGTGGACTTAAATGGCAATAGTTTGGGAGCGTTTGGGGAATATTGATTTTAGAGCCTATCGCTACTATTGTCACGGAAGGCTTCAAAATCAAAGTACTTACTTTGAAGACTTAAGGTGCGGAAACGAGTCGCTATAGGTCGTGGACTTAGATGGCAATAGTTTGGGAGCGTTTGGGGAATATTGATTTTTGGAGCCTATCGCTACTATTGTCACGGAAGGCTTCAAAATCAAAGTACTTACTTTGAAGACTTAAGGTGCGGAAACGAGTCGCTATAGGCCGTGGACTTAAATGGCAATATTTTGGGAGCGTTTGGGGAATATTGATTTTTGGAGCCTATCGCGCTACTATTGTCACGGAAGGCTTAATCAAAGTACTTACTTTGAAGACTTAAGGTGCGGAAACGAGTCGCTATAGGTCGTGGACTTAAATGGCAATAGTTTGGGAGCGTTTGGGGAATATTGATTTTTGGAGCCCATCGCG
The DNA here is from genome assembly GCA_958496205.1 of Idaea biselata. Lineage (NCBI taxonomy): Eukaryota > Metazoa > Arthropoda > Insecta > Lepidoptera > Geometridae > Idaea > Idaea biselata. The sequence goes on from OY292402.1 coordinate 1,304,803, forward strand.
CTACTATTATCACGGAAGGCTTCAAAATCAAAGTACTTACTTTGAAGACTTAATGTGCGGAAACGAGTCGCTATAGGTCGTGGACTTAAATGGCAATAGTTTGGGAGCGTTTGGGGAATATTGATTTTTGAGCCTATCGCTACTATTGTCACGGAAGGCTTCAAAATCAAAGTACTTACTTTGAAGACTTAAGGTGCGGAAACGAGTCGCTATAGGTCGTGGACTTAAATGGCAATAGTTTGGGAGCGTTTGGGGAATATTGATTTTTGGAGCCTATCGCTACTATTGGCACGGAAGGCTTCAAAATCAAAGTACTTACTTTGAAGACTTAAGGTGCGGAAACGAGTCGCTATAGGTCGTGGACTTAAATGGCAATAGTTTGGGAGCGTTTGGGGAATATTGATTTTTGGAGCCTATCGCTACTATTGGCACGGAAGGCTTCAAAATCAAAGTACTTACTTTGAAGACAAGGTGCGGAAACGAGTCGCTATGGGTCGTGGACTTAAATGGCAATAGTTTGGGAGCGTTTGGGGAATATTGATTTTTGGAGCCTATCGCGCTACTATTATCACGGAAGGCTTCAAAATCAAAGTACTTACTTTGAAGACTTAAGGTGCGGAAACGAGTCGCTATAGGTCGTGGACTTAAATGGCAATAGTTTGGGAGCGTTTGGGGAATATTGATTTTTGGAGCCCATCGCGCTACTATTATCACGGAAGGCTTCAAAATCAAAGTACTTACTTTGAAGACTTAAGGTGCGGAAACGAGTCGCTATAGGTCGTGGACTTAAATGGCAATAGTTTGGGAGCGTTTGGGGAATATTGATATTAGAGCCTATCGCTACTATTGTCACGGAAGGCTTCATAATCAAAGTACTTACTTTGAAGACTTAAGGTGCGGAAACGAGTCGCTATAGGTCGTGGACTTAAATGGCAATAGTTTGGGAGCGTTTGGGGAATATTGATTTTTGGAGCCTATCGCGCTACTATTATCACGGAAGGCTTCAAAATCAAAGTACTTACTTTGAAGACTTAAGGTGCGGAAACGAGTCGCTATAGGCCGTGGACTTAAATGGCAATATTTTGGGAGCGTTTGGGGAATATTGATTTTTGGAGCCTATCGCGCTACTATTGTCACGGAAGGCTTCAAAATCAAAGTACTTACTTTGAAGACTTAAGGTGAGGAAACGAGTCGCTATAGGTCGTGGACTTAAATGGCAATAGTTTGGGAGCGTTTGGGGAATATTGATTTTTGGAGCCTATCGCGCTACTATTATCACGGAAGGCTTCAAAATCAAAGTACTTACCCTGAAGACTTAAGGTACGGAAACGAGTCGCTATAGGTCGTGGACTTAAATGGCAATAGTTTGGGAGCGTTTGGGGAATATTGATTTTTGGAGCCTATCGCTACTATTGTCACGGAAGGCTTCAAAATCAAAGTACTTACTTTGAAGAATTAAGGTGCGGAAACGAGTCGCTATAGGTCGTGGACTTAAATGGCAATAGTTTGGGAGCGTTTGGGGAATATTGATTTTTGGAGCCTATCGCTACTATTGTCACGGAAGGCTTCAAAATCAAAGTACTTACTTTGAAGACTTAAGGTGCGGAAACGAGTCGCTATAGGTCGTGGACTTAAATGGCAATAGTTTGGGAGCGTTTGGGGAATATTGATTTTTGGAGCCTATCGCGCTACTATTATCAGGGAAGGTTCCAAAATCAAAGTACTTACTTTGAAGACTTAAGGTGCGGAAACGAGTCGCTATAGGTCGTGGGCTTAAATGGCAATAGTTTGGGAGCGTTTGGGGAATATTGATTTTTGGAGCCTATCGCGCTACTATTATCACGGAAGGCTTCAAAATCAAAGTACTTACTTTGAAGACTTAAGGTGCGGAAACGAGTCGCTATAGGTCGTGGACTTAAATGGCAATAGTTTGGGAGCGTTTGGGGAATATTGATTTTTGGAGCCCATCGCGCTACTACACACATCAACATCGTCTAGGGATATTTTATATAAAGTTCTTAAACTTAAAAAATACTGGCCGATTTAAAAATATTTTAATGGAACCTTATTGTGTAGGCCTTATTGTATGATTCCAAATTTGAATTTAAAAAAAAAAATTAAAAACATAAGATTAGCGCGGCAATTATTGTAGCGAGTTCGAAGGTTTAAATTTACTTAACGCAGTTTTAAGCATTTTGTTTAAACAAATTGAAGTTTTATTATTTTTTTTTGATTAATTACAATTTAATACAACTGTATGCATCATGCAGCGGCGTCATTTAACAAGAAACGAAATGTTAAGGGCAGTAGGAATGCTCCAAGCTGGGACTACTCAACGGAGTATTGCCGAGGAGATTGGAACAAGACAAAACGTGATATCAAGATTGTGGTCACGTTATCGTGCTACTGGTGAAGTGGCTGAAAGGCATCCAGGCGGAAAGCGGATAACTACCCAAAGACAAGACCGATTTTTGCAAGTGGCCGCGAGAAGACAACCAAATGTTACGGCCAAGCAGTTGGTTCAAACGCTCCAGTCAGACCACCAGGTGCTTGTCAGTGACCAAACTGTGAGGAGAAGACTGCACGAGGCTAACCTTCATTCTCGCAGGCCGCTTCGTACTCTAGCACTACGCAGAGGAAATCGTGGACGGAGATTACAGTGGGCTAGAGAACATTTGCCTTGGGAAGATATCGAGTGGTCGGTAGTGTTGTTTACCGATGAGTCCCGATTCGGATTTCATCCTGATTCACGTAGAGTACGCGTATGGCGAGCTTCTGGTCGTGACAACCGTCTGCAACACCCTCAGGAGGTCCATCCATACCATGGCGGAACAATTATGGTTTGGGCGGGAATTCGTATTGGTAAAAGAACAGACCTCGTTTGGATCAGAAACACTATGACTGCCGAAAAATACCGTAATGGCAATAGTTAGCACCAATAATCTATCCCCATCGACTGCAAATGGGCCAAGTTTTCACGCTCATGCACGACAACGCCCGTCCGCACACTGCGCGAGTGGTGACCAGCTGGCTAGAGGAGCACGACGTGTCGGTCTTAGACTGGCCCGCGCAGTCACCAGACCTAAACCCCATAGAGCACGCGTGGGATATGCTTCAAAGAGGGGCTTTGAGGAATTTGCCTCCAAATGTTGCGACTGAAGAGCAACTTTTTTGCATCTTAGCAGGACCTGGGACAATATTCCGCAGCAAGATATTGACAACCTGATTCAAAGCATGAAAAACCGTTGCAGGGCCGTGATTAACGTCATGGGTGGTTTCACTGACTACTAATTTTAACTTCAAATAAAAAAACCTAATAATTTCGTTTTACTTTATTTTTTTCTTAGATAGACATTTTATCTTAAATTTAACATTATTTCACTTTTTGCGTTTTTTAAAATAAAAAAATATTTAAGCATAAAACAATATTTTGTTCTATTCTAAATCATAGTCTGATAAGTAGGCTTTACAAAAATATATACATGTTGTTTGTTAGTAAACACAATTTTTGAGTAAATTGAGAAATTCTGAATATCCCTAGACGGTGTTGATGTGTGTATTATCACGGAAGGCTTCAAAATCAAAGTACTTACTTTGAAGACTTAAGGTGCGGAAACGAGTCGCTATAGGTCGTGGACTTAAATGGCAATAGTTTGGGAGCGTTTGGGGAATATTGATTTTTGAGCCTATCGCTACTATTGTCACGGAAGGCTTCAAAATCAAAGTACTTACTTTGAAGACTTAAGGTGCGGAAACGAGTCGCTATAGGTCGTGGACTTAGATGGCAATAGTTTGGGAGCGTTTGGGGAATATTGATTTTTGGAGCCTATCGCTACTATTGTCACGGAAGGCTTCAAAATCAAAGTACTTACTTTGAAGACTTAGGGTGCGGAAACGAGTCGCTATAGGCCGTGGACTTAAATGGCAATAGTTTGGGAGCGTTTGGGGAATATTGATTTTTGAGCCTATCGCTACTATTGTCACGGAAGGCTTCAAAATCAAAGTACTTACTTTGAAGACTTAAGGTGCGGAAACGAGTCGCTATAGGTCGTGGACTTAGATGGCAATAGTTTGGGAGCGTTTGGGGAATATTGATTTTTGGAGCCTATCGCTACTATTGTCACGGAAGGCTTCAAAATCAAAGTACTTACTTTGAAGACTTAGGGTGCGGAAACGAGTCGCTATAGGCCGTGGACTTAAATGGCAATATTTTGGGAGCGTTTGGGGAATATTGATTTTTGGAGCCTATCGCGCTACTATTGTCACGGAAGGCTTCAAAATCAAAGTACTTACTTTGAAGACTTAAGGTGCGGAAACGAGTCGCTATAGGTCGTGGACTTAAATGGCAATAGTTTGGGAGCGTTTGGGGAATATTGATTTTTGGAGCCTATCGCGCTACTATTATCACGGAAGGCTTCAAAATCAAAGTACTTACTTTGAAGAATTAAGGTGCGGAAACGAGTCGCTATAGGTCGTGGACTTAAATGGCAATAGTTTGGGAGCGTTTGGGGAATATTGATTTTTGGAGCCTATCGCTACTATTGTCACGGAAGGCTTCAAAATCAAAGTACTTACTTTGAAGACTTAAGGTGCGGAAACGAGTCGCTATAGGTCGTGGACTTAAATGGCAATAGTTTGGGAGCGTTTGGGGAATATTGATTTTTGGAGCCTATCGCGCTACTATTATCACGGAAGGTTCCAAAATCAAAGTACTTACTTTGAAGACTTAAGGTGCGGAAACCAGTCGCTATAGGTCGTGGACTTAAATGGCAATAGTTTGGGAGCGTTTGGGGAATATTGATTTTTGGAGCCTATCGCGCTACTATTATCACGGAAGGCTTCAAAATCAAAGTACTTACCCTGAAGACTTAAGGTGCGGAAACGAGTCGCTATAGGTCATAGACTTAAATGGCAATAGTTTGGGAGCGTTTGGGGAATATTGATTTTTGGAGCCTATCGCGCTACTATTATAACGGAAGGCTTCAAATTCAAAGTACTTACTTTGAAGACTTAAGGTGCGGAAACGAGTCGCTATAGGTCGTGGACTTAAATGGCAATAGTTTGGGAGCGTTTGGGGAATATTGATTTTTGGAGCCCATCGCGCTACTATTATCACGGAAGGCTTCAAAATCAAAGTACTTACTTTGAAGACTTAAGGTGCGGAAACGAGTCGCTATAGGTCGTGGACTTAAATGGCAATAGTTTGGGAGCGTTTGGGGAATATTGATTTTTGGAGCCTATCGCTACTATTGGCACGGAAGGCTTCAAAATCAAAGTACTTACTTTGAAGACTTAAGGTGCGGAAACGAGTCGCTATAGGTCGTGGACTTAAATGGCAATAGTTTGGGAGCGTTTGGGGAATATTGATTTTTGGAGCCTATCGCTACTATTGGCACGGAAGGCTTCAAAATCAAAGTACTTACTTTGAAGACTTAAGGTGCGGAAACGAGTCGCTATAGGTCGTGGACTTAAATGGCAATAGTTTGGGAGCGTTTGGGGAATATTGATTTTTGGAGCCTATCGCTACTATTGGCACGGAAGGCTTCAAAATCAAAGTACTTACTTTGAAGACTTAAGGTGCGGAAACGAGTCGCTATAGGTCGTGGACTTAAATGGCAATAGTTTGGGAGCGTTTGGGGAATATTGATTTTTGGAGCCTATCGCTACTATTGGCACGGAAGGCTTCAAAATCAAAGTACTTACTTTGAAGACTTAAGGTGCGGAAACGAGTCGCTATGGGTCGTGGACTTAAATGGCAATAGTTTGGGAGCGTTTGGGGAATATTGATTTTTGGAGCCTATCGCGCTACTATTATCACGGAAGGCTTCAAAATCAAAGTACTTACTTTGAAGACTTAAGGTGCGGAAACGAGTCGCTATGGGTCGTGGACTTAAATGGCAATAGTTTGGGAGCGTTTGGGGAATATTGATTTTTGGAGCCTATCGCGCTACTATTATCACGGAAGGCTTCAAAATCAAAGTACTTACCCTGAAGACTTAAGGTGCGGAAACGAGTCGCTATAGGTCGTGGACTTAAATGGCAATAGTTTGGGAGCGTTTGGGGAATATTGATTTTTGGAGCCTATCGCTACTATTGTCACGGAAGGCTTCAAAATCAAAGTACTTACTTTGAAGACTTAAGGTGCGGAAACGATTCGCTATAGGTCGTGGACTTAAATGGCAATAGTTTGAGAGCGTTTGGGGAATATTGATTTTTGAGCCTATCGCTACTATTGTCACGGAAGGCTTCAAAATCAAAGTACTTACTTTGAAGACTTAAGGTGCGGAAACGAGTCGCTATAGGTCGTGGACTTAAATGGCAATAGTTTGGGAGCGTTTGGGGAATATTGATTTTCGGAGCCTATCGCGCTACTATTATCACGGAAGGCTTCAAAATCAAAGTACTTACTTTGAAGACTTAAGGTGCGGAAACGAGTCGCTATAGGTCGTGGACTTAAATGGCAATAGTTTGGGAGCGTTTGGGGAATATTGATTTTTGGAGCCCATCGCGCTACTATTATCACGGAAGGCTTCAAAATCAAAGTACTTACTTTGAAGACTTAAGGTGCGGAAACGAGTCGCTATAGGTCGTGGACTTAAATGGCAATAGTTTGGGAGCGTTTGGGGAATATTGATTTTTGGAGCCTATCGCTACTATTGTCACGGAAGGCTTCAAAATCAAAGTACTTACTTTGAAGACTTAAGGTGCGGAAACGAGTCGCTATAGGTCGTGGACTTAAATGGCAATAGTTTGGGAGCGTTTGGGGAATATTGATTTTTGGAGCCTATCGCGCTACTATTATCACGGAAGGTTCCAAAATCAAAGTACTTACTTTGAAGACTTAGGCTGAGATTCATAAACAGAACTTTACTTCGCATCAAAGTAGTTTTCGCAAAGCATGCTTTCAAATCTCGAAGTTTACTATGGCCGATTTCAATTTCATAGTCGTCACTCGAACTTTACTTTAGATAGAGCGGCTTTGCGCTGTAGTAAAGTAAAGCCAAAGTAAACCACGACAGTAATACGTTCTACGCAAATTTTATATTATTCAACATTAGTAAATTAATAACTAATCATACAATTTTCTTACAAATAAAATAATTTGTCTAAATTATCAAATAAAAATGTTTGTCAGCTGCGTCGCGACTATCTTTAATATATAATAATTTCACTAAATGCCGTTACTGAAATATTGTAGTAAAAAGAAACGTAATTTTTGTATAACCTGTTTACTGTCGTTGTTAAATGTCAAAACTATTTACGTTTTTGCTTTTCTTTTCCCTTGCTCTTGCTATATTGAATTTTATATTAACGACTTGGCTACCACCCCCGGACACCGTATTCTTGGATTACACGATAACTTGCTGCTAACACAATGGACAATATCGAAAACATTGAGCAAAGACTCAATCGTATCGATAATATTGGCGTCAAAATAAAGCAGCTAAAACAAATACACAACGAGCACAGTAGAGTGACTGTAGAGTACCCATGTAGTACCTACCTATTTCACAGAAATGACATTGCCGTTTATGAGTGCATAATACAACCAGATTGAATATAGCAATAAACTCTAAATTTTGCACTTGTCACAAGACTATTAAAATTAGTAGTATAATAATTCAAACTTTACTTTGAGACGAAAGTCGACGATATTGTGGACTAGTACTTTACGAAGCAAAGCAGGGTTTCTCGAAGTAAAGACCGGCCTTAGCATGACTATGAAACATTATTTTGAGCCAAAGTGCGACTTTCTTACAAAGTAAAGGCGTAGTGCGGTTTATGAATCTCAGCCTTAAGGTGCGGAAACGAGTCGCTATAGGTCGTGGACTTAAATGGCAATAGTTTGGGAGCGTTTGGGGAATATTGATTTTTGGAGCCTATCGCGCTACTATTATCACGGAAGGCTTCAAAATCAAAGTACTTACCCTGAAGACTTAAGGTGCGGAAACGAGTCGCTATAGGTCGTGGACTTAAATGGCAATAGTTTGGGAGCGTTTGGGGAATATTGATTTTTGGAGCCTATCGCTACTATTGTCACGGAAGGCTTCAAAATCAAAGTACTTACTTTGAAGACTTAAGGTGCGGAAACGAGTCGCTATAGGTCGTGGACTTAAATGGCAATAGTTTGGGAGCGTTTGGGGAATATTGATTTTTGGAGCCTATCGCTACTATTGGCACGGAAGGCTTCAAAATCAAAGTACTTACTTTGAAGACTTAAGGTGCGGAAACGAGTCGCTATAGGTCGTGGACTTAAATGGCAATAGTTTGGGTGTTGACACAGCCAACAGCGCCACCGACGGCGAGTAGAATAAAACGCTTGACTCCATCTATCGGCAGAAGGAGTATCGTGTAGCGATAGATTGATTAAATAAGCGCCATCTGCGTTCAGATAGTAAACGTTGGTATTTCATAGTTGGTAGCATTGACAGAGCCGGCCTACTCTCTGAAAGAATCGTCTATGTCCTCTTTCCACGTCGACTCTCAACGAGGCGACACATTTTCTATTAATAAAACCAAATATTGTTAAAGTTCACAGCTTTATTCTTTTCCTGCAATTACATTTGGTGACCCCGAGTCAACGCTGCGCATCGTGAAGATTACAAGAAATTAATCGCGTAGAAGTTGAATGAACGGACGTGAAAAGCTTGCCGGCAGCCATAACCTCGACACCGCATGCCAACGAAAAAACGTGGCATCAAATCAGTCTCCACGGCGCATCTTGGCTCAACATTAGCAAAAGGATAGAAGAAATACAGAAAAGCGGAACTAAAAGTCGGATAAGTACCTATCCTATCAGAGTGAGTCAGAATTTTCTTAAATGTTTTAACCAAAAAGTGTTTGGCTTACGATCCCTTCCACCTGTTAAAAATGTCAAAATCCGAGTCTGATACGGATTCTGTCACCACTATGTTAGAACCAATAATATTAAAATCACTTGTACATAAAAGGGGCACATTAAAAGGCAAATTAACCTTATTTAGGAAGTTCATAGAACAAATAAAGACCCCAACAACAGAAACATTAATGGATATACGCTTATGATTAGAAAAACTAGAGTTAGTTTTTATAGAATTTGAAAAGGTACAAGATGAAATAGAAACTCATTCGTCAGACCTAGAGATCCAATTAGTGGAAAGGGAATCATTTCAAAACTCTTATTTTAAAGCTATTGCACGAGCAAAATGTTTTGTAGACCCGGATACCAGCAAGCCACGTGGCGTCTCATATTGTAAAAGCGAAGAAGCAACTTCGATAAAATACCCAGAAATAACCTTACCAACGTTCGCGGGAGACGCCACGGGGTGGCTGGAATTCAGGGATACCTTTGAAGCACTCATTCATAAGACAGACTTAAAGCCAATTGTAAAATTTAAATATTTACGTAGCTGTCTCAAGGATAGGGCATTGTCTATCATAAGTTCGGTGGAATTTTCAGAGGAAAACTACAATATAGCCTGGCAGTTATTGTGCAAACGCCATAATAACACCAAACAACTAGTAACTAACCACATACAAGCCATAATTGGTAGTGGCAAGGTGAATAGAGATCCAAATATCTTTAGAGAGTTAGCCGATGATCTGTCCAAGCACATCCGAATAATTAATAGCCTCAATGTTTCCACCGACAACTGGAACATATTACTAATACATGTCCTAATACCAAAATTAGATAATCACACCCAAAGAAAATGGAAAGAGCAAACCAAATCCAATGAATTGCCTTCGTTACAGGATTTCAAGACCTTTCTGAGATCGGAGGCCGACCTAATCGAGCCTCAACCGATAACAGGGTTGGATAGTAACCAGCCACCGGTACACAAACGAGTGACAGGTGACACGTACTCTCCAGCACCAAGTAATAAGGTAACAAAAAATCAAATACTCCCAACTCAGTGCCCGTATTGTCATGATAAACACTATATTAACCAATGCAAACAGTTCCTAATACTTAATCCAAAAGCTAAATATGAGGTAATAAAAAACCTAAACATGTGCACCAACTGCCTTAGGCCAGGTCACAACAATACCAATTGTCGAGCTACTACATGCAGGACCTGCAGAGCAAGACACCATACATTGTTGCATTTTACACCAAACACAACAACCCTATATGAATCCCCGACAGTGGATAAAAAAGTCAACCTAATAACAAATAACAAACAGGTAGTTAATACAACTACTAATACCCAAACCCCCTTACCAAATAAGTCTAAAGCAGTTATACTCTCAACTGTTTTAGTGGATGTATTGGACATCCACCATAGGCGCCATACCCTGAAGGCACTACTGGACTCAGGTTCACAATCGAACTTCATAACGGAAAAGGTATATAAACTTTTAAACATACCCCACAACCCAGTAAATATACAGGTCATAGGTGTCAATGAGAAACCCACGCACATAAACCGAATAGTAAACCTAAACATACATTCACGAATAAACACATATAAAATAAATATGTCATGCCTAGTGGTGCCAACAATATGTAACATCACATTAAACACAACCAGATTAAATATAAAATTCCCCAAACAATATAAACTAGCCGATGCAACATTCAGAGATCCGAGTGAGGTTGAATTGTTGATAGGTGCAGAGTTATTTTATAATATCCTATGCAGTGGACAGTATAATCAAGGTAAAGGGCACCCCATCCTTCAAAATACACAATTCGGATGGGTGGTGTCCGGCCCAGTACCCATACCAACTATGAATAAAATAAATTGTAATGTCACTAAGACAAACCAACTACAAACATTTTGGTCAGAACCCAGGAACACGAAACCACCAAATGATGAGATACAAGAGTGTGAAAAAATCTTTAAAAACCACACTAGAAAATCTGATGGTAGTTTCGTGGTAAATATACCACTTAAATATCCAATATGTAGATTACCGACCACAAAACGGTCTAGGGCTATTGCCTACAAAAGATTTAAGATATTGGAGCATAAATTTAATAAAGACCCATCATATAAAGAAAAATACATCAATTACATGAAAGAATTCGAACAAGCAGGGCATATGATTAAATACAAAACTAATGAGAACCCTAGGAATGAAATACCTATTAATTATATACCACAACATGCAGTGCTCACGCCAAACAAATCAACCTCCTCACGGGTAGTAATGGATTCTACGGCTAGAATTAAGGGAACCCTATCGTTGAACGATATTCAATATACAGGCAACATATGGCAAGATGATTTAATCAAAATTCTAGTAAAATTCCGTGAAGGAAAGTTTGTAGTGTGCGGGGACATTGACCGTATGTACCGTATGATACACATAAATGAAACACAGTACAACTACAATGCATACTGTGGCGAGAGAGCCCAGCAAACCAATTACATACATATAACCTCACAACATTAAGTTTTGGGTTACGCAGTGCACCTCATATTGCTACTCGATGCCTATTGCAGTTAGCGCAGGAGAATAGCAAGCAGTATCCAGAAGCGACAGAAGTTATAACAACCTGCTTCTACATGGACGACCTCCTGTACACCGGGGACGATGAAGAGAAGGTAGGCACCACGGCAAGGGAAGTCGCACATGTCCTGAGTAAGGGCAACTTCAACCTGTCCAAGTGGAAATCAAACTCAACCAAAATAATCCATGCGGTAAGTAAATCCACAAACATAACTCAACCCACAGCTAACACTGATAACAAAGAAAATCTCACCAAGGTGTTAGGCCTGGCATGGGACCCTTACATTCTCAGTCAATTTAGATTCAATACCAATAAGGGTGACAAAGAGGAACATTTTGTCAAGCATATCACAAATATTTGATCCCCTGGGACTCATAACTCCAATTTTAATAATAGGAAAACTTATCATTAAGGCCCTATGGAAAAAAGGTTCTCCATGGGATGAGCCAGTACCAATGGAGATGGAGAAACAGTGGATCGAATATCACACCGATTTAAAACACTTAGGGCTAATAAAAATACCGAGACATGCAATAATGCATAACTCTAAACTGATAGAGGCGCATTTCTTCTCGGACACCTCAAAACATGCAATGGGTTCAGTTTGCTACCTAAGATCTATAGACAGGCAAGAAAAAATTTAAGTAAGAATAATGTGTTCTAAGTCAAAGGTGACAAAGGAACAAACAATACCAAAATTAGAATTAAGTGCTGCAGTATTATCTACAGAATTGTACGAGCTAGTAAGTAAAACCTTAAGAAATAAAATAGATAGGGCATATTTTTGGACAGATTCAACCATAACATTGTCATGGATAAAGTCAAGCAGTAAGCTAAATACCTATGTAAATAATAGAGTCAAGCTAATAAATAAGATTACAAATGTAGAAGATTGGTACTGGTTAAAATCAAACGAAAACCCAGCCGATCTCATTACAAGGGGAAGTACCGTAGAAAAATTAAGATCAAACGAACTATGGTGGAATGGACCAGCATTCCTTGCAAAAGATAGGTCTGAATGGAAAACACTACAAGCCTTGCAAAACCCAGAAAACATAACAAACACCGAACCACAAAACACAGTTTGTAAATTAATAACCACAGAAGTAGAAGATAGTTTTTACACAACATTATTTAATAAATATTCAGATTACAAAAAGTTGATAAGAGTTGTAGCCTATATCTGTAGATTTATAAACAATCTGAGAGAAAAACTGAAAAATAAAACATCTATCAGTGTAGAAGAATTAAATACAGCCGAGAATTTATTATTAATAGAAGCCCAAAAGCAATCATAACCAACAGAATATAATTTATTGAAAACGGGGAAACAATTACCACGTAGATCATCAATATTAAGCTTAGACCCGTTCCTATATAATGATACTATTAGAGTAGGAGGAAGATTGGTAAACTCACCCTACAACTATGACAAAAAACACCCCATTTTACTACATAACAAACACATACTGACAAAACTGATCCTACAAAACGAACATACAAAGCAGCTGCACGCCGGCCCCCAGCTACTACTATCAATGGTAAGACAACGCTACTGGCCCACCAATGGAAAAACACTGGCGACATCAGTAGGGATATATTGAGAACTCTGTTCCACTCTTCGAGTGTTACAGAATTCTCAATATATCATCTTATTTTAACTTATTTCAATAGCACAACATTTACTCATTGAAGTAAAGATTACAATGCGCTACCTATTCAGTTTGCAAATTGCTCTACCGCTACTATAGGCGCTTTATAATCAATAACACAATATTAACTCATTTATGTAAAGATTACAATGCGCTACCTATTCAGTTTGCAAATTGCTCTACCGCTACTATAGGCGCTTTATAAACTAAATTGATACCTACCTAATTAATCCAAACTTAAAACTTTGTACTAATAAGTTTTAAATTTGAATTAATTAATTTAACTATCGTCTTAGCTAGACAACCAATAAAAATGCAATAAATACAAATTAAGTCATTTACTAGTTTTAATTAAATAATACAATAATATAATATTTACTAAACAAAACAAATCAAATCAAGATGTAAGGAATCAGAACCTAAAGATGTGTGCATGAATACCTTGGTTACTGTTCCAAACCGAATTTGAATACAGAGCAATGAAAGTTTACTTCTCAAAATACACTTTCGCATCATGGAAAATGCCATTGTCAATGGATTTAATTAGCTCGTGTAATTTCTTCCATTGCTCTGTGTCTGTATCGATTTGGAACTTTGTTCGAACCAAAGCCTTTAACCACACATCTTTAGGTTCTGTATCCTTAACATCTTCGGTTTTATAAACCTTTAGGTCTACATAGTAGTTCCCGCTGGTTGCCTTGTTTCTTTTTTCTTTCCCGTTTGCCACCGCGTTGACAAAAAAGGATGAAATCACCTTTGGTTTTTCAACGTCGTTGTTTTCGGGATGTTTTGCGCTGGCGCTGACGCCGAATATGTCAGCATCTCTTAGTTTTTTACTGTAACAAATAAATAATTATATTTTTAAATCATTATCATTGCACGACGTTACAGACAGCACAATCTAGCTCCAAACTAAGCACTAGGCTTGTACTATGAGTACTAAACAACGGATATACTACATTTTATACTTTTTGTAAATACATACATATGATACATAGAAAACACCTAGACCAGAAACAAATACTTATTTTTAAGCATAAATATTTGCAACCGGCGGGAATCGAACCCGCAACCTCCTGCATTGCAATCGGGCCTTCGCCCGCCACACCACAGAGGCTGTCGAAAGAGGAATTAAATTAACTAAAGCTTGTGAACGAAACAATGATATTGCATTGATAATTGTATCAGGCAATCATTCACTGTAATAATAGACACGCATCGAACCCAAGATAAAAATCTAATAGTATCAAATAAACTATAATATACCTTTTTGATGTTGACGCTATAGTCGAGGTGCGTTTTCTAGCTTTAGTGAGGTTCATAGGCGGGGGAAGATCAGATTCGTTTTCCTGATCATAATATTCAGAGTCTGATCTGAAACAAGGATACCATTGTTAGTATATAAATTTAGAATAATGTCACTTTTTACTGAAACAAACTAACAATTAAATAAATTTAGTTTTAGAAAACAAAAAAAAAAAAAATAAGATCTAAGAGAATAAGATGAGATAAGATTTATAATAAATAAAATCTATGAACGACACAGTGATATTGCTGTGATATAATTATATCAGGGCGCGTATTCTATAATTAAAATGCTTCAACTATGCTTCAGCTCTGTTCAATTTTCTTCGAAAACGGTTTACTATTTCTTGGTAATTTGGTAATAAATTACTTGCATTTCAAAAAATGGAGAACCGTTTTCAAAAAAAATAAACAGAGCTGAAATATAGTTGAAACATTTTAGTTCTAGAATACTTGCTCAGATAGGATTCGCTGCAATAATAGAAATCGAACAAATAAGTTAGTAAGACAAAATTCTAATAACTAGTAACTCAAATAAAGTATATTACCTTTTTGATATCGACATCACAGATGGTTTGCGTTTTCTAGCTGTTGATTTGGTGCGGTTTGTGGGTGCAGAGAGAACTGGCTCGTTTTCCCGGTGTTCGTATTCTGACTCTGACCTGAAACAAACAAACAAACATTGTTAGTTTAAGTTAGATTAATATTATTGGTTTAGAGCTTATAACTCTAGTAGTGTGTTAAACTTACATTTTCAATGAAGACAAGAACTTCTAAAACAGGTGCTACAGTCGTTTTCTTGCTTCTTGCTAGCAGGGATTGTAGCGTAGCAGTAGGTTCAAAGGCTTCTAAAACAGGTACTAGACTTGCTTCTTGCTAGCAGGCTCGCAGCCCAGCGTTCTAGTAGCAGGCAGGCTCAGTGTTTAACAACACGATCCTTGAATCGTTGTAGTAGACTTGAACTTCAAGTGTTGCCCGATTCATTGAAGTCTTCGTTGTGGATAAAATAAATCCAAAACATAGGGTTTATAACGCAAAACCTTTTGATAATCTACCGCATTTGAAAAACAATATAAGTTGATTGAATAAAGACAAATTTCAGTCACTTTTGTTTGTTCGTGTTATATCTAATATAAATTCGTTAAACTTCAATTTTCGAAATAATAAAATTATGAAGAGTATGTGAATTATTAGGGTTGGCACAAAATGTTGATGTATTACTTTGTAATTAATAGGTAAATATTATTCCAATATATAGTAAGCAATTTTATAATCATCGTTTTGTGACATCCATATTAGAAATTGATAGCTGAAGCACTTTTAACTAAATAGGTATGCTGAATAGACAACGGAAATAAGTAAAGTATATTTCGTAATATTTGATTACCTACATCCGTTTATTGCACTGGAAAAATTTTATTAGCATATCATTATTATTCATAGCTGTTCAAATATTATTTAGACAGTATGCTTAATACAAGGTGTTAATTAAAACTCAAGTAGGTAAGTCATTATTCTCTTACGATTTTTGTTCTATTTTATTTTAAACTGTGTTTAATATAAATAATTTGTGTTTTATTTACAGGTACCTAGCTATATAAATCAAATTTTATCTATTTTCATACAAAAAGAAAACAGAAGTTTAATCTGAATTTATTTGGAACTAATATTTTGAAAGAAAAAGGTGTGTATATGTGATGTAGTTAATTATATGAGCTATTTATTTTATTTCCTATTTATTTTTTTGAAAATTCTAACACATTTCATGTTTTATTTACAGATCTAAAACCAATTATCTATCAGATCTAAAAACAATAATGTTTTTTCATACAGAAGAAAAAAACACAAGTTTTATTTGAAATAAACTAATATTTTTAAATCTTGTAAGTACCTATGTGTTTAAAATACATACGTAGTTATATATTTTTTGTTGTAATATTCATCAGCATAACACTTATTTTCTTTTGTCAACAGATCGATTAATACCAAATTAGGATACATTGGAAGTTGGATAAAAGAGATTCGTTTGGCATGCAAAATAATTATTTTTTAATCCTTGTTCTCGAGATTTGCTAACAATAATCAGGTGAGTAATATAATAAGTAATAACATAATATTATTATCTATAATGATTATAATAATACATTTACTTATTTTGAATTTAATATATGTTACAGATTGGATTGAAACAGATAAGTTTACCTTTGATGAGCGATTTCTTTGGAATCATAAGTACCTACTTAGTTCGGATGGTGCATGAATATCAAGATATTTTAGGTAACTCTATCTAATTATAAGACTAGTTATAACTCATAGTATTATCATTGTAAAAGCTAAGTGTTTAATTTAATTTACTTAAAGTGAATATTTAATACTAGCAGCGCTCTGCGGTTTCACCTACAAAGGTCTGAGCTGTAGGAATATCGGAATAAAAAGTAGTCAGCTATCTATACATCGGTTTTGCACGAAAGAGTAACAAACATTCATTCATACATACTTTGCGTTTATAATATCGTTAGGACTAGGATAGGATTGGAATAATATTAAGATAAATTTAAAAAAATTAATAATGCCTTTTTGTTCAAGTTGTAATGTTACTGTAAATAAACGATTATGGACAGGACACTTGCGCAACAATACACATAAAAACAATTGTTTGATTCCATTATACAATAATATTGAAATAATTAATAGTGCATTTAAAAACCGTATTATAAGTTATAAGATTAGTGCTATTAATGACCAAATAAATAGCATTCCTGATCAATTTCTTGTTAATGTTCAGGAACAAATAAAAAGTTTAATTAACCAATCTTTACAAGTTCATACAAATATTAAGATTAATTTAGAATTATTTTCTTTTTTTCTGTTGTTTAAAAATAACCAACAAGAACTAAAATCCTTTTCTACAAAAAATTATGCTATTCATGCTAACTATGATTTTGAACATTTATATAACTCTTGCATTGAAATATTAAAAACGAAAGTTCAAGAATTCGAAGAAAAAGACAGCGGATGGACATTTTTATCCAACTCTCATGTTGAAATAAATATTAATAAATACAACCCTCTTAGTGGTTCAAAATTTTTGGTTTTACCAAAAACCATACAAGCTAAAAAAGCTTGTTTGAACATTAAAAATAGAGACGAGTGTTGTTTTTTATGGTGTATTGTTGCTGCATTATATCCAACAAGAAAACACCCTGACAGGGTTTCATCATATCCACATTTTAATGAAGTTTTAAAAATCGATAACATATCATTTCCAATAACCTTTTCAGATATAAGGGTTTTTGAATCAATTAATCCTTCAATAAATATTTTCGTATACGGACTCAAAAATGGAAAAACTATTATAGGACCTCTTTATAAGTCGAATAAAATTAAACCCAATAGTATAAGAGTTCATTTATTGCTCTTGGAAAATGGTGTTACTTATCATTACTGTTTAATTAAAGATTTACCCCGTCTTGTTAGATCACAGATAAGCAAACATCATGGTAAATTATATTTTTGCGAAATGTGTTTGTTATTTTTTCCTACTAATGATCAGTTTAAAACTCATTTGTGTGGAGGGGTTGCAACAATTCTACCCGATGAGGGATCAATTTTAAAATTCAAAAACTATGATAGAAAACAAGATATACCGTTTGTTATTTACGCCGATTTCGAAACATTACTCGAACCAATTTCCGGTGACGAATTCGACACCGGTAATACGTCCTATTTACAACATCACGTGCCTGCAGCGTTTGCTTATAACATAGTATGTTCCGTAGATAATACCTATAACCAATTTAAAAGTTATCGTGGTAAAGATTGTGTTTCGCAATTTGTCAATTGTATTGAAGAAGATGCAAAAAACATTTTTAGAATTTTATCTAAAAAAGAATCTATGATTTTTACAGAAGATGATGCTATTGATTTTAAAAATTCTATTAAATGTTATATATGTGAAACTTTCTTATGGAACGATAGGGTTAGAGATCATTGTCACTTAACAGGTCGTTATCGAGGCGCTGCACATCGACATTGCAATCTGCAACATAAAGTACCAAAATTTATCCCAATATTCTTTCATAATTTATCAGGATATGATTGTCATTTATTTATCAAAAAGCTAGGAGAAACTCGTGGACCTATAAAAATAATACCTAAGTCTAAAGAAAAATATATGTCATTTTCAAAGTTTATCTACATAACTGATGTAGATTACATTCAGTTAAGATTTTTAGATTCATTTAACTTTTTAGGAACTAGTTTAGACAAACTTGCAAAAACTATGCACGTTAGCGATTTAGTAAATCTGAGATCACATTTTCCTGATGATAGAAAATTTAACTTGTTAACGAGAAAAGGTGTGTACCCATATAACTATATGACTAGTTGGAAATGTTATGAACAAACCACTTTGCCTACAAAGTGCGATTTTTATAACTCATTAACTAATGAAGATATCAGCACTGCAGATTACAATCACGCTCTTACAGTTTGGAATGAGTTCAATATTAATAATTTAGGTGAATATACTGATCTATATTTAAAAACGGATGTAATTTTATTGACAGACATATTCCAAAATTTTCGCAAAACGTGTAAAAAACATTATAAACTTGATCCTGCGTTTTACATAACAACTCCAAGTTTATCTTTTGATGCAATGTTGCTTAAGACAGGCGTTCACTTGGAACTCGTGTCGGACTTGGCTATCGTTAGAATGATACAAAGTGGTATTAGAGGTGGGCTTTGTATGTGTTCACACCGATATGCTAAGGCTAACCATAAATATATATCCGATTTTAATTCATCAGATCCAAATTGTTATATAGTATACCTTGATTGTAATAACCTTTATGGATTCAGCATGTGTCAGTATTTACCTTACTCAGGTTTTAGATTCTTAAATAAAAATGAATTGGATAATCTAGACATTGAAAATGTTTCTGATTCTGCTAAATGGGGATACATTTTAGAAGTTGATCTCATTTATCCTAAACAATTATTCAAAACCCATGACGACCTACCCTTTCTTCCTGAACGGTGTACAGCGCCGGGGTCGAAAACAAAAAAATTAATTGCAAATTTATATAACAAGTATTATTATGTAATTCATTATGTGCATTTAAAGAAATGTATAGAACATGGTTTAGTATTAACTAAAATCCATAGAGCTATTACATTTAGACAAGAACCTTTTTTGAAAAAATATATAGAATTAAACACTCAGTTAAGACAAAAAGCAAAAAGTGCATTTGAACAAGACTTTTTTAAGTTATTAAACAACAGTGTTTTTGGTAAAACCTTAGAAAATACTGAAAACAGAGTCACTGTTCACTTAGTTAATCAGTGGAATGAGAAAACTAATATTACAAAAAAAATGAAAACTGCTGAGAAACTCATAGCTAACCCTTACTTTGAAAATGCATATATTTTATCTGAAAATTTAGCTGTTATACAAATGAGACCTAGTCAAGTTATATTAGATAAACCTATTTATATAGGCTTTACAGTTTTAGAATTGTCTAAAGCACATATGTATAACTTCCATTACAATATAATAAAACCATTTTATAAAGATAAAGTAAGGTTGTGTTACACTGACACAGATTCGCTTATATATGAAATTTTTACATCTAACTTTTATAGTGATATGAAATATCACTTTTTAAAATATTTTGACACTAGTAATTACGAAGAGGAAAATGATTTTCATTTACCTTTGCTCAATAAAAAAGTTCCTGGGTTATTTAAAGATGAAATGGGTGGCAAACACATTACGCATTTCATTGGTTTAAGATCAAAACTGTATGCTATAAAGACTTCAAATAAAATCATTAAAAAAGCAAAGGGAGTCAAATCAAGTGTGATTCGAGACCTAAGTTTTTCTGAATACGAAAATGTTTTATTGAATAGTGAAATAATACGTAAAAAAAATATTATGTTCAGATCAATAAAACATGAAATTTTCACACAGAGTGTCGATAAAATTGCTTTGTCAAGTAACGATGACAAACGCGCTATATCTAAGAATAAAATTACAACTCATGCTTGGGGGTATTATTCATTTATTTAACACTAGTTATGGTTTCACCTGAGTGATTTCGGGATCGGGATGTGGGATCGAGATAAAAGGTAATCTGTCTTTCTCCAAGGTTTCACTAAATCTTAACCAAAATTCATCAAAATCGGTTTAACATGTAAAAAAGGTAACAGACAGACAGACAGACAGAGTTACTTTGGATTTATAATATTAGTGGGAAATAAAACTTTATTAAGTTAAATAAATTAAAATAACCTATGTGTATAGATTCAAAAATACTTGTCTACTCATTTTATAAATGCTAATGTTTAGATGTTTGTTTTTTGCATGTTTGTGTTTTAACCACTCAAAAACTACTGAACGGATTGTTATGAAACTCGGTATGCAGATAGCTGGAGATATAGATTAAAACATAGGTTACATTTTATTCCGATATTCCTGTGCAATCGGACTTTGCAGGTGAAACCGCAGAGCGCTGCTAGTTAAATGTTTGTACAGAATCTTATAATTAATTAGTAGGTTAATTAGTTTTTATTTTGTTAATATTATGTACCTATACCTATTTTATGTTTAATAAAATCAATACTTACTAATCCTCGTTTCATTTTCTATAGAAATCTAAAAAGTTGAAATCATGGTTACCATAATTTGTTGTATTGAGACGTGTGGCTAGGTATAGTGGAACACATCAAAACATTCAATCCGATGGTCGTGAGTTCGAATCCCGACCTTGCACTTGCCTTTTTTTACGAAAACTCTTATTTAAATGTTTATTGAAAGACGATATTGTTGTTATAGCTAGTATGAAAGTAATTTAGTTTAAATAATTTAGGTATTAGCAGCTTGATATGAGGAGTTCTAGAACATGTCGGTTTCATCACGATGTTCATCGTAATAGCATAGTGTTTATTGTACACATAAATTTGTCACTAAGAAAAAAGACATGTGCATGGTTGGGATTCAAACTGACAACCTTTGGATTGAAAGTCTTAGTGTTTCGCCTCAATACAAGTTCGTTTCAGTTTATTGATTTTGCTTAGTTGTCAGTTATGTTTTACCTACTTAGATAGGTATTGCAACGTAATATAATTTTTATTGGATACCTAATAAAATTATTCAATCATATTTGCTGTCAGTAACAAGACGTACCAAATTCTTATACCTACGTTCTTACATTAAACAATGACGACGGTGAGTAATATAAAATTATATTAATAATATCTCTTAAATTATCATTTGAAGAATATATGTATCTATATTAATGATTTATTTATTTGTTACAGATTTCGGATTCTGATTATACGTTCCAATGCGCACAAGACCCTCTTGAAGGATTTAGTCAGATGTTTCCAGAACATTCGAGTAGTAATAAGAAGAAACAACGCCGTGATAAAATAGTGAAATCCTCTTTCTTCAACAAGAAAGAAAAAAAAATAAAATCGTTTGTAAAAAGTCGACAAGATTTTTCTGGTTTAAAATTAATAAAAATTTCAATAGTCGATCTCACGGAAAATTCGTCTTCACCCTGTGATAGTGACTGTGAATCGGAAAATACTTTAGTTAGTGCACAGTACATCGTAAAAAATGTGGTTGACAGTGTCTTAGACGAGACTCATGCGTTAGTTAAAAAAATTTCAAAATCGTTGATAGATAATTATGATATTTAGTGTTCTATTAATTGTATATATTGTTATGTTTATTGTTATAATAAAATTATTTTAAAATTAAGATTTTTGTAATCATTTTAGTTGTTAGTAAGTATAATAAATAAAAGATTTTTATAACTATTAAAATATTTTATTTACCATTTTAAATGCTTTTTAATACATAACACATTTTTCAAAGCACAGTGTTTTAAATGATTATTACAATTAAAGTTAAAGTCATAATATTTTTTATACAATTCATTAAAATTAGGACATTTTTTTTCATCAATATCATATACATTACAATTTACACAAAGCTCTTTAACCCATTTCACTTTTTCTAAGCCTTTAACAATAATTTCCTTATTTTCTAAATATGATACTATTATTCGTTTAAATTCCCTGTAATCAATATAGCCTTCGTTCCAATATATTCCTCTATTTGCTTGTAACCATTCAACTTGTTTCTTTTCATTGTTAGATAGATATTTAAATAAGTAAGGTGGTTTTATTAAAAAAGTTTGGGTGTAGTCTAGACATGCAAAAGCTAATTCTTTCACTATAAAATTGTTATTCATATCTTTAAAACCTTGAAGGTCTAAAATGATTTGATTTGAATTCATGATATTTTTCGTACTATGTTACTCAATGGTTTATATTCAATTATACAATCATTCAATATAAGACAGTAGGCAGAAGTCTGATCAGGTATAGCTTTATTGCTTTCAAACTCTACTCGAACATCTACAACTGGTCCTGCTATGAGATTATCTATCTGACGAGAACAGTCGATCACAAACAATGGTGCTATATTCATAAAATCTTTTGCATTTAACAAAGGTTCTGAGCGACGACCATAGTATGACTGTTGAAAACGAGCATACTGTTCGTATAATAAAGCAAAGTGATGGTTAATAAAATCACTACTGATATTTTCGTATGGATAGTAATTAGAATTTAAATAGACTTTCACATCGCGTAACGTACAATGATCAAATCGTGACATGTCTGCTTCAGCATTATGTTTTCTATTTGTCTGTAACCCAATAATGACGTATCTCGGTTTTTCAATTTGAGATGAGGTTTTGATAGACCATGTGTGCTTCGTAGTTTGAGGTAATAAAGGATATTCATACAGATCCCAGTTCCTAAAGACAACCTGAAGTGAACGATCCTTTTCTAAAATTTTTATTAGGTTTAATTTTTCTTTATCGCACACCTTAACATGAGGTACCCTCCAAACAATTTTTTTAATTTGAATACCCTCTATGTATTCACCTTTTTTTAACTTCACAGCGTTTAGGTCTGTATTACTTCGTAATAAAATTAATTCATGTTTACAATTAATGATGACTTTTTGATAATCTTCACAAAATCCTAAGATATTACTCAAAGGTATAGACACTGAAAATGATCCATCAGCACTTTTGATACCATGAATATCCCATCCCCAAGCTTGAGAGGTCTTAGACTCGCTTTCAGTCATCGACAACAACGATTTCATAGTTGTTGTTATACCCGCATTTTTTATCTTATCGATCTCTACTCCATTTAATTCGTAACGAATATCTTGAAAAAGATACATCAATGGATTATTAGTGAATTCTACAGGGATTCCATCTTTTTTATCGCCACTGTGTACATTCACAAAACCTTCTAAATACAAAGTACTAGCTGACGGTAGAACATATAGATCTTTTTGATTAATCGGTATGCGAATCTCATCATTTCTATTAAAACTCGTTATGTAAGGTTTATAAGAATGATATTCGATACCTTCGATGGTATTATCATAAGAAGGTGATGATAAAACGTTTAAAATATTCATTTTAATAAACCTATTAGTTTAAGAAATTTTATATTTTCTTTGTTAAGCTTTTGTTTCTGGTTGTTATTTAATGTAGCTTTTGTGGTAGATCGAGTCTTACTGATCTTTTTAACAGCTGTCGTGTTATATTTATATAATGTACAATAGTTAATCATTTTCGTTTGAGATGTAAATATATCTGTACTTCCTCACCTCGCAAATTAAGTGGATTATTATTACCGTCTAATAGTCTTATGTGTACACTGTTTATAATATTCTGATTTATTGGAAAATATATAATATTTTTAGGTACTTCTATGATTCTATATCCTGGTGGAACGCTTGGAGCAAATTCATGTATGATGTGACTAGCATTACCATTAATATATGATCCGCTAACAATATCACATTCAACCCTTATCACTGTTGTAGATAAAATGGCAACTGGAAACTTAGACACGTGTAATTTATTCGGTTCTAGGATGTTTTTATCAAAACCTAATAGTTTTCCAATAGCACCTTTCTTAGTAAAATCAACTGGTTTTGAACAATAAATCATTGTTTTAAGTGTATTATTATTGCACTGTAGTTGAAAACTCGAGTCTTTAATTTCTGATTTTATGTAATCGGTAATATCTTGCAGCTCGTAAGCACCTTCAGGAATTACAATACATTCATTTTCGCCGTAGTAAAATTTATTATTTCCATCATCAACGTTTGGAATAGAATTAAATGTAGATAGATGTAACAATGCACATTCATATTCTCCTTGGAGTTGTAAATTTGGAGAATAGTACGTTGATAATATCGATGAATTACTAGTTATAGATAGGGTGAAAGACATTTTACAACTAATGATAATAAAAATAAAGATTAATTTATATAGTTTTATTATTATTCCAAAAATTATACAGAAATTTTAAACATAAGTGTCCACAATTTACAGTATTAAAGTTTTGATATCTAATATAGTTATAAAAAATAGTACATTTTTTTAAATAATGAACTAATTCTTGCGGTGGTTTCAAATCACCAAAGCTATCAAAATATTTACAATATTGATTTACTTTTACATAGGCTACCCAATGTGTTCCTTTGTTTTCAAAATTGTCTAAGTTCACAACACCGCACTCGATTGATCTTGCATTTTTAGGTAGACGATTTTTCATAAATACACCTCGAAAATATGGAATATTCTGTGCATAGTGTTCGATTTCTATGTTGCTTAGAGCATGATTAGGTAACCTTGTGTTTAGTTTTTTGAAGGAGTTAAAAACAAACCGTTGCCAGTCTTATATGGCTTAATGTATAATCCTTTGCCTAATGCTATACCTTCCATAACTTTATTATGACGTTCAGATTCTTGTAAGTTTTGTTTTGCACTTTTGTAATCGTTAACTGTTTTGGCAATACCAGCTGCACCGCCCGCTAAAGTGCCTAATGCAGATAATCCCGCAAATATTGGTATCAATGGTAAAATTCCTCCAGTTTTTGGCAAAGGTATAATCCTAGGTATTCGAATCCGATGATTTGAACGCGTCGGATATAAATTCTTTGCAGCTAAGTAAGCATGCTTAATAATATCTTGGTTGTTTTTCGATTTTTTTATTTTCTTTTTTAGGTTCGATCGAATTTTAGTAACTAGAGATTTAAATGATTTCAATCCTGATCCTGTTTTCAGTTTAGTATTCATCACTTTACTAACGACCCATGAAGCTATTTTTTCACCTTTTCCTGAGTCTTTAGCATTCAAACGTTTTTTAGCCATATTTAATAACTGTAAATCAGCTTTATGACGATTGGATAAGTCAGAATGTGTTGAATAGGCTATATCGTGTTCTTTACAGGCTTCATCCAATTGGTTTACACCTCTATCTCCTCGTAATAATCTTTTATTAAGTTTAGTTCCAGGTCCGCAGTAGTTATACCCAGGTAAGTGTAGTTCGAATGGTAATTTATTTATTATTGTATTTACTAGTCCTCCTCCTCCTTGCATAGTTTAATATGAAATGTAGATTTTTCTTATAAAATTAAGTAATATACTATAAATTATTAATTCACTACCTTTTTCTTGTCAATCCATGAATTTTCTGTATCGTTAAGACCTAGCCATTTCACGAAAAGTTTATTACCTTTCTTTTTTAAAACTTTTTCGATTAAGTAGATATCAGGATAATTAGTTTTTTGAATTTCAAACTCATAAAATGAACCCATGATAGGATGTTTATGAGCATCTTCAATGCAGTATGTTATAGGATTTGTATCATTTACCTTAGTTATTTTAAAAATTTCTGTAGTCCAATTAGGAGTATAACCTTTTTGAAAACAGTTTTTGTATTTACTAATACGAACATAATCACCTATTTTAAATCTGGTTTTCTGCTGTGGTTCTAGTTTTCGTGATTGTGACAGAATTCTTTTTATAACATGTTCATTTTCAAAATTAACTTCGATGGGCTTATGTTTTATGGTTCTGTGTTTTGAATTGTTATAATCATTCACAACGTTTTCTAATGTTTTCCCTATCCATTTATAACTACCATTGAAGCTAAATGTTTTAAAAAGTTTGTGTTTTAAAGTTTTTATTAATCTTTCAACAATTGATGCCTTTTTAGTCGAATAGGAAGAATAATGGTTAATTTTCATTGTTTTCATTAATTTAGAAAATATATCATTATAAAATTCAGTGCCCAGATCAGTTTGCAGATTAGTTGGAGAGCGATTGCTTATTTGAAAAATTTTGTTAAAAGCATTACATACTTCAGTTTTACTTTTTGTTTTCAAAGGTATAGTCCAAGCAAATTTTGAAAAGCAATCGATTACTACTAAAACGTAAGAAAATCCATTATTATATTTTTTAATTGAGTTTAAATCAATGAGGTCCGCTTGCCATAGATCTTCAATACCTTTTAAAACAACAGATCGACGAGGAAAATTCTTGCGTGCTGATTGATGTATTTCATTAACCACTTGCTGTTTTATCATTTTGAACGACTTTAGTCTTCTTAGTCAAAGGTGTATTCATATTCTGATCAATATACAAATGTAAAGAAGTTTTTAAATGATCTAAGGAACGTTGAGTTTCAGATAATATTTCATGTTTCGTTTTGTCTATTAAATTTTGAACGTCATTTTTGTTACAATAAGATTTAATTTTACTATCAACATAACGTTTATTAGAGACATGATCATCTTCCACAGGATCTATCACACCTCGAATCCGATTCAATTGCAAATCAAATTCACCGTTAGTTGATTTTATGATCGTTTTATCACTAAAATTTAAAATATCTGCTAGTCGCATTCTTTTGTGAATATGATGACCAAACTTGTCAACGTTCATTTTAGTTGTGAATGTGATACAAGATGAAATAGAAATGAAACAAATTTAATGAATATAGATATTTATTAAGGAATTATTTTGCTCTCACGCAGTTCTTCTATGATTGAAATAATTTCGTTATCCAATCCAGTATTTCCCGCATCACGAGAAGCAATCAATAGTTTTAATCTTTCAACCAACTCATTCGGATCATCCCAATAGACATAACCAACATCATTTAAGGTTTTCCATTTCATTAGAGTTTGTAAACCACGTCCAGTTGTATTTGTATTGCAACCCTCATCATCAGTTAATTTGAATAAAGGTTTAATTATATGTATGTACCGTTTGCCTTTATTACTTTTTATAGGCTTTTTAGGATCAAAATCGCGTCTATGAGCATTGGTAGCTAGTAACATCAATTTGTAGTTGTGTTTGTCTGCTTCAGTAACTAAATTTAAATCAGGATCTCTTTTTAACAAAAGTTCTCTTAGACCTGGTGTATTTCCATAATCAACTTTATTAACATTAATAGTTTTATCATTAATCTTAACTTTAGCTTTGCCAAACATTAAATTTCCTTTATCAATCCTTACTCCAAAAGGAACATCTTCATAGTTTTCGGAAGATAGTGACCATGACGATGAATTAGGTTCGATACTGTCAGAGGTTGCGTCTGCGAATGTTTCTAAATTGTTATAAACATCATCATTGTCTTGGTTTTCATCATCATTATAATAATTGTCTTTGCTGTATTGGATTTCATTATCAATACTAGGAGTCTCATCTAACTTTTGAATCGAGTTTTCATCTTTAATCCCGATACTTTTGATATCAGAAGTATGATCAATCTCATTATCATAACGTTTACTCTTTGATGATAGTTTATTAAGAGGTTTAATGAGTGGTTTGAAAACAGTTTCCATGGCTTTTTCATTGTCTATCTCCATATTCCTTAATTTTTGTACCTTTTTCTTAACTGCTTCAGCTGCACTAATAATTTGTCTTTTAATTGTTTTATCCATTGCAAATATTTTACTATATACTTCGTTAAATATGTTAAATGGAATAACAGGTTTGTAATTATGAAGTGATATTTATACGTGTTATATTTCAATCTAAAACTATGAAATTATCAAATTGTTTACGATAACATCCTTCGTTCTTTCGACAATCTTTATTTATAACCAGATAACTATAAGGATCTGACCACACACGTGAACACATTTCACGAAACTCGTTCCACTTCATATCTGTGTTCACATGTTCATCGTAAACATGCTTCAGATTAATATCATCTTGCTTAAAAAGTATAACGAGATTCGCGTTATCTCTGATAAGTTGTTTAGGAACTTTGCTGTATGTTTGATTTAAATAGAAACAATCTATATTTTTATGTCTCCCCATTGCAAAATAATCTCTCATATTATTTTGATTTTCGCATGCCACATCATCGAATATAAAAATTGAATTATTCTTAGCATCTTGTGGACTTAAAACTTCTTCGTTGTCCTTGTATTTAAAAAATGATATGTTAGGAACCATATCAAAAACCTTTTCTAAAAATAAATACTTTGGCTGATTTAAGGTTTTAGAGTAAAGGTAAACATTATGATATTTTAATCCATCTTTGTGCAAAAGTAACCCAATAATCAAATTAGTTTTTCCACAATTTGATGGTCCACAAATAATGCATCTTATTGTACTTGGTAATAGTTTTCCATGTCTAATATTTTGATTTTTTGTGTCAACACAAATTGGATCAAAAGTAAGCGAATCAGGTTGTTGAATAAATTTCATTGCAATGCGTCTTAAACTAAATAAAATGTTTTTATGAATAATGAGCAGCGTTTGTAAAAATCA
This sequence comes from Idaea biselata, assembly GCA_958496205.1. Lineage (NCBI taxonomy): Eukaryota > Metazoa > Arthropoda > Insecta > Lepidoptera > Geometridae > Idaea > Idaea biselata. The sequence goes on from OY292402.1 coordinate 1,333,878, forward strand.
TTTATATACTAACCCGAAATCAGAAAAAGACATATTGAATTCATTCTGGAGAAGGAGGTTAGTATAAGATTTATTAGGACAAATTGTCTTTTCATAGTTCTGAAACGCCTATGAATAGTTAAAGTGCAATATTCATGCAGAAATGTGCGTGACGGATATAATAATAATCAGGTAAATTTTGTTGTCGGTTAAATATTGTGCTATTGAAATAAGTTAAAATAAGATGATATATTGAGAATTCTGTAACACTCGAAGAGTGGAACACTCGAAGAGTGGAACAGAGTTCTCAATATATCCCTACTGACATCTATAGTTCATCGGTGCATGACCTGTTTTAGGAACAAGCCGAGAATATATCAACCAATAATGGGTATGTTACCCACTGATAGAATAACACCATCCCCCCCCCTTCCTAAATACGGGCATTGACTACGGAGGGCCATTTAACATAAAAAGCTGGAGAGGACGCGGTCACAAAATAATGAAGTGCTGGATCGCAATATTTGTATGCTTTGCCACGAAGGCAGTTCATATAGAATTGGTTACAGGCTTACAAGCAGGGGCGTTCTTGGACATACTCCGAAGGTTCATTTCTCGAAGGGGTAAGCCCAGATACTTGGTAAGTGACAATGCAACCACATTCCATGGAGCAAACAATCAGTTAACCGAAATCAAAAACTATCTTAAAGAAAATTCCACCGAACTTCTTGACTACTGTGTCGACGAAGGAATCACGTGGAAATTTCTGCCAATATACACCCCACATATGGGAGGCCTCCATGAGGCTGCGATAGGTAGTTGTAAGTACCATTTAAAAAGGATAATTACATCACAATTGTTAACATATGAAGATTTTAATACTATACTAATCCAGGTGGAAGGGATCCTAAATTCCAGACCTCTAGCACCAATGAGCAATGACTCAACAATATCAGTTTTGACCCCTGCTTACTTCCTGATAGGTAGGTCAATAACCGCCCTCCCGGATTATAACTATAATGAAGTTCCGTTCAACAGATTAACCCACTATGAAATGCTTCAAAAAATGCAACAGGCTTTCTGGAAACGATGGTCGACCGACTACGTCTCAAGCCTGCAGCAGAGAACCAAGTGGAAGGCGACGACAGGGCCGCCCTTGCTGGAGGGAGCGATGGTGCTGATCCGGGAGGAAAACTCACCACCGTGCAGGTGGCGCCTGGGGCGCATCCAAACCACTCACCAAAACCGAGGCGATGCGGTCAGGGTGGCTACCATCAAGACCGCGGAGGGAAGAATCTTGCAGAGAGCATACAACACCCTCTGCCCCTTGCCGTTGGAAGAACGACCGATTGAGGAGAATTAAGAAGAAAGAAGTACCAGAGGATACATAAAAATTACCGGACAAGACCTAGATTAATAATTACTAATAATTAGATATAAGAATTAGATATACTTACCTATTATTTACCTAAAGAAATGTTAATTAAGGACATGTGTAATAAAATAAGTTAACTCCTGTATTTTATTGAAAGGACCCGAGGCCTTCAGCCAGTAAGTAGTAGTTTTCTTTTAACTTAGGCCTTCAGCCAGTAGGCAGATATTTTTTAACCTTAGGCCTTCAGCCATTTAATTTACCTAAATTGTAATGAGAGCAGGCTGGCCCCCAATATGTTGACACAGCCAACAGCGCCACCGCCGGCGAGTAGAATAAAACGCTTGACTCCATCTATCGGCAGAAGGAGTATCGTGTAGCGATAGATTGATTAAATAAGCGCCATCTGCGTTCAGATAGTAAACGTTGGTATTTCATAGTTGGTAGCATTGACAGAGCCGGCCTACTCTCTGAAAGAATCGTCTATGTCCTCTTTCCACGTCGAGTCTCAACGAGGCGACACATTTTCTATTAATAAAACCAAATATTGTTAAAGTTCACAGCTTTCCTGCAATTACATTGGGAGCGTTTGGGGAATATTGAGTTTTGGAGCCTATCGCGCTACTATTATCACGGAAGGCTTCAAAATCAAAGTACTTACTTTGAAGACTTAAGGTGCGGAAACGAGTCGCTATAGGTCGTGGACTTAAATGGCAATAGTTTGGGAGCGTTTGGGGAATATTGATTTTTGGAGCCTATCGCTACTATTGTCACGGAAGGCTTCAAAATCAAAGTACTCACTTTGAAGACTTAAGGTGCGGAAACGAGTCGCTATAGGTCGTGGACTTAAATGGCAATAGTTTGGGAGCGTTTGGGGAATATTGATTTTTGGAGCCTATCGCGCTACTATTATCACGGAAGGCTTCAAAATCAAAGTACTTACTTTGAAGACTTAAGGTGCGGAAACGAGTCGCTATAGGTCGTGGACTTAAATGGCAATAGTTTGGGAGCGTTTGGGGAATATTGATTTTTGGAGCCTATCGCGCTACTATTATCACGGAAGGCTTCAAAATCAAAGTACTTACTTTGAAGACTTAAGGTGCGGAAACGAGTCGCTATAGGTCGTGGACTTAAATGGCAATATTTTGGGAGCGTTTGGGGAATATTGATTTTTGGAGCCTATCGCTACTATTGTCACGGAAGGCTTCAAAATCAAAGTACTTACTTTGAAGACTTAAGGTGCGGAAACGAGTCGCTATAGGTCGTGGACTTAAATGGCAATAGTTTGGGAGCGTTTGGGGAATATTGATTTTTGGAGCCTATCACTACTATTGTCACGGAAGGCTTCAAAATCAAAGTACTTACTTTGAAGACTTAAGGTGCGGAAACGAGTCGCTATAGGTCGTGGACTTAAATGGCAATAGTTTGGGAGCGTTTGGGGAATATTGATTTTTGGAGCCTATCGCTACTATTGTCACGGAAGGCTTCAAAATCAAAGTACTTACTTTGAAGACTTAAGGTGCGGAAACGAGTCGCTATAGGTCGTGGACTTAAATGGCAATAGTTTGGGAGCGTTTGGGGAATATTGATTTTTGGAGCCTATCGCTAATATTGTCACGGAAGGCTTAAAAATCAAAGTACTTACTTTGAAGACTTAAGGTGCGGAAACGAGTCGCTATAGGTCGTGGACTTAAATGGCAATAGTTTGGGAGCGTTTGGGGAATATTGATTTTTGGAGTCTATCGCGCTACTATTATCACGGAAGGCTTCAAAATCAAAGTACTTACTTTGAAGACTTAAGGTGCGGAAACGAGTCGCTATAGGTCGTGGACTTAAATGGCAATAGTTTGGGAGCGTTTGGGGAATATTGATTTTTCGAGCCTATCGCGCTACTATTATCACGGAAGGCTTCAAAATCAAAGTGCTTACCTTGAAGACTTAAGGTGCGTAAACGAGTCGCTATAGGTCGTGGACTTAAATGGCAATAGTTTGGGAGCGTTTGGGGAATATTGATTTTTGGAGCCTATCGCGCTACTATTATCACGGAAGGCTTCAAAATCAAAGTACTTACTTTGAAGACTTAAGGTGCGGAAACGAGTCGCTATAGGTCGTGGACTTAAATGGCAATAGTTTGGGAGCGTTTGGGGAATATTGATTTTTGGAGCCTATCGCTACTATTGTCACGGAAGGCTTCAAAATCAAAGTACTTACTTTGAAGACTTAAGGTGCGGAAACGAGTCGCTATAGGTCGTGGACTTAAATGGCAATAGTTTGGGAGCGTTTGGGGAATATTGATTTTTGGAGCCTATCGCGCTACTATTATCACGGAAGGCTTCAAAATCAAAGTACTTACTTTGAAGACTTAAGGTGCGGAAACGAGTCGCTATAGGTCGTGGACTTAAATGGCAATAGTTTGGGAGCGTTTGGGGAATATTGATTTTTGGAGCCTATCGCGCTACTATTGTCACGGAAGGCTTCAAAATCAAAGTACTTACTTTGAAGACTTAAGGTGCGGAAACGAGTCGCTATAGGTCGTGGACTTAAATGGCAATAGTTTGGGAGCGTTTGGGGAATATTGATTTTTGGAGCCTATCGCGCTACTATTGTCACGGAAGGCTTCAAAATCAAAGTACTTACTTTGAAGACTTAAGGTGCGGAAACGAGTCGCTATAGGTCGTGGACTTAAATGGCAATATTTTGGGAGCGTTTGGGGAATATTGATTTTTGGAGCCTATCGCTACTATTGGCACGACAGACTTCAAAATCAAAGTACTTACTTTGAAGACTTAAGGTGCGGAAACGAGTCGCTATAGGTCGTGGACTTTAATGGCAATACTTTGGGAGCGTTTGGGGAATATTGATTTTTGGAGCCTATCGCGCTACTATTATCACGAAAGGCTTCAAAATCAAAGTACTTACTTTGAAGACTTAAGGTGCGGAAACGAGTCGCTATAGGTCGTGGACTTAAATGGCAATAGTTTGGGAGCGTTTGGGGAATATTGATTTTTGGAGCCTATCGCGCTACTATTATCACGGAAGGCTTCAAAATCAAAGTACTTACTTTGAAGACTTAAGATGCGGAAACGAGTCGCTATAGGTCGTGGACTTAAATGGCAATAGTTTGGGAGCGTTTGGGGAATATTGATTTTTGGAGCCTGTCGCGCTACTATTATCACGGAAGGCTTCAAAATCAAAGTACTTACTTTGAAGACTTAAGGTGCGGAAACGAGTCGCTATAGGTCGTGGACTTAAATGGCAATAGTTTGGGAGCGTTTGGGGAATATTGATTTTTGGAGCCTATCGCTACTATTATCACGGAAGGCTTCAAAATCAAAGTACTTACTTTGAAGACTTAAGGTGCGGAAACGAGTCGCTATAGGTCGTGGACTTAAATGGCAATAGTTTGGGAGCGTTTGGGGAATATTGATTTTTGGAGCCTATCGCTATATTATTGTCACGGAAGGCTTCAAAATAAAAGTACTTACTTTGAAGACTTAAGGTGCGGAAACGAGTCGCTATAGGTCGTGGACTTAAATGGCAATAGTTTGGGAGCGTTTGGGGAATATTGATTTTTGGAGCCTATCGCTATATTATTGTCACGGAAGGCTTCAAAATAAAAGTACTTACTTTGAAGACTTAAGGTGCGGAAACGAGTCGCTATAGGTCGTGGACTTAAATGGCAATAGTTTGGGAGCGTTTGGGGAATATTGATTTTTGGAGCCTATCGCTTATATCCCGGCGCTCTATATCGTGAGCCATCGTCCAAGCGAAGTCACGCCACGATATGTCTAATAATCACCGACGAAAAGTGCTGAATTGCAGTGACCTCGATTGCAGTAGCTACGTACCGTCATACATCGAGCATTCCTACACCTCACTTCGGTTAGGTCTCACCTTAGGTTAATTAATTATAAATAATTATGTAACATAGTTTTAGGATTTAATCCAATTAATGAGTTATGAATCATTTCTCGGGTTTTTTCTCACCCTCCGACTGCCGCTAACTTAATTGGCGCAGTCGGTGGAATACTCGCAAGTGCGGTTTGCGAGTCCGGAGTTTAAAATCAATTTCGAAAATTCTTCGCGAATCGCCTTGAAGACGCCTCGTCATCGAGTATTCGAATCTACTAACTAGCAGCAGCCTCGGAGGAGAATCCAAAAATCGATTAATGAGAGAACCAGAAATGATATTGTAAGTACACTTGAATCGTTCTCGTGTTGCTTCTCTTTTTTTAGTCCTAAGTCCCATTTATATTATCTATAGATCAATTTATTGATCCTAGACGCACCAGCGCTGCGGTAGTCTGCACTGAGAGACTCACCGTGATCCATCAAGCACTTCTATATCCTTCCCATCCTTTTATTGCAACAATCGAGATTAAAATTCAGTGCATAGAGACAGAATGTCCGAATCCTAGTAAGAACTAATTTCTCTGAATCTCTCTAATGAAAAGGAACCTGAACACCAAATAACCTACCTGGATTAATCTACGTCGCATCCTGAACAACAGCAGCTGAACTACGAACTAAGAACAAAATTGAATCCTGACAAGCAGCAACTGAACTACGAACTAAGAACAAAATTGGTCTTCAACAGCACGAAACGACGTTCCTGTCTTTCTGAATTGTTCTACTACGTCCAGAAAATAGATGAATTATGAGGTGCAGCTAACCATTGAAAAGCCCGATTCAAAAAAAAAAAAAAAACAAAGTACGTTTATTCATTCGGATATTAGCAAGATATCTCTTTGACATGTCATTTTTTTTTATTTAATCTACTCTACTATGTCTTCGGATCGCGACCTCCATGACATGAGAAGAAGACACAAGAAACTCATGGGGGTTTTTTTTTGTATATTTTTTTTTGCAGTAATCATGTGATTTACATTGTCGCATATATAATATTATTGAAGAAAAGTGGAACTGGAGCAATAATCCATACTTACTATAATAATCCTTACTAGCATTACAAGAGTGAAAGTAACTCTATCTGTCTGTCTATCTGTTCAAATAAGTTATAATATACAAAATAATAAACATAAAAAAAATTATTTACTTAAAACACTATCTCATCCACAAACACACAACGCGCCCAACACCGCCCAAACCGCCCCGGGACCCACCACCAGAGTTCTGTGGTGCCAGCCTTGCATTCCTTTCCTACACTCTAGAATTTTATTATAAAACTAGCTGTGCCCGCGACTTCGTCAGCGTTTTTCGGACTACCTACACATCGCTGTGCTTGAACGGACGACCAGGGAAGTATGTTGCTGAGCAGAAGATAATCATGGCAGAGTCTATTTTAAGTGTAGATTTAGCACAGCGCAGCGGTAGGTAACGTGTTGCATGCTTATAAGAAGTAGCCTTTATCGAAAAAATTAAAAAAAATCGAAATCCGACTTCGAACAAAAGGACAAAACAATAATATTGAGCTCTCCGGAATACAGTGCAACCGACTTATCTGTTATGTAAGCTAAAGTCGGGCAGCTTAACTACATGATATCTTTTTTTTACGTGGTTAATGTCCGTCACCGTCAGGCCAATCTCGTTGGGCTCCCTACCATAGGCTTATAATGTAAACCCCCATGGTGTCCCTCGCTCCACAAGTGTCAAAGCCAGTGGAAATTCCTCATGGACTACATCCCGACAACGACGGCCTTTTCAAGCCTCATCTCTGCATCTCCCCATAGACAACCCGTCTCCGTCTTCCCTCCCTCGGCACGGTCACGCCACCGTCTCGAGGTCCCCAAAGCCGGTGATAACCTCCCCCCCCCAATTCACCACCAGAGGCTGAGGTGATTTTTATAGTGGTTGTCTACCACGCGGGCCCGCGTGGTAGACAACCACTATAAAAATCACCTCTTGCGGAAAGGACCCCCGAGCCCGCTGACGCGGGATTACGGGTTAGAAGCCAGGCAAGCCCGGTTTCCCACCTCGTGCGCCTCTTAGCTTTCAGCTACTGAGTCCCCTCACAACGGCAAGGTGGACGACCATCTGGAGGGTAAAACGTAACGTCGTGTCCGGGACTCGTGACTCGAACGCGCAGCCGTCGAATCGGAAGCCATCACTCGGCTCGGTAGGCCACCGTTCCTTAAAAAGGGAATGCGCCGGTCTGTGATTCGAACGCGGAACCCTCGACTCGGAATCCATAGCTGCCATTGTGCCACGTAAACTACATGCAATCTGCATCTACCCAGTAAAACTGCCCGATTACAGATATATTTTTTTAATCTTTTTATTGCATTTTCAAGATTGTAACCGTAACTTTAATCACTGAGGAATTTTTGAGAAGGTGGTTTCAGGTGGTTCATCAATTTGTACCTAGTTCTTTATAAGCCGATTCTATTCATGGAAGTCCAAAAGTTAGTAATTAACATCATTGTGAGATGCTATTCTGCTCATCATTCCAAAGGTTCTCATCAGATCTTCACTAACAATTTATGGGACCAACTCGGGACTCTCACTTTCCAAATCGAAATCGGACTTTATATGCCGGAGTACGGCGTGAACATATTCACATACAAATAATATGCGATAGAATTGAGCAGCTACTCTTTTTTTTAAAGCCGGTTAAAAACAGTCATTATAAAGAATTTCCGTATGTCCAAAGGATCCGGATATATGGACAGACATAGGTATACGGTATTTGAGGAATTTCCTGAAAAAAAAAACCGGATATCCGGTTTTATTATTTTCGACCGGATATCCGGTTAATCATGTGTTGATTCCACACGATATATTTATTCAATACAACATTCAAACTAATTAAGTAATAGCAAAAAACACTTTATCCGGATAACCGGACTAAATATCCGGATAAAAAATACCCTATATGTTAATCGGGGTCTAAAGCTATCTGCATACCAAATTTGGTTAAAATCGGATAAGCCGTTTTTGAGATTAGCGGGCACAAAGGCACACACAAACAGACAAACAGATAAACAGACAAACAGACAAACAGACAAACAGACAACCAGAAAATCAGAAAAATAGGTTCTACTGCGTTAATAGATACCCATACAATTTATATTTTTTTTATATCTTCCAAAAACAGACACCGCTGAGTTACGATTTTATTATATGTATAGACGGCGCCGCCGATGTAAAGCATCAGGTTGATGGACTGTCACAGTCATCAGTCAACCTAGCGAAGCGTCATCGACGATGGTTGTTCGGGGCTGCCATCTTGTCATATTCTGTGATCGAGACGGAGGCCGTGCACCACGCACTTGACGAATCGCTTTGTATTTCCGCCATCACGTCTTTCCTAACATAATTGAGTTGATTCCTACTTAGTAACCATTATAAATTAAGCGATGTAATAGTTATTTTGTGAATAGAGACACCCATTGTTAATAAAACTACGATGATTGTAAATGGACACCATTATTTTATATCCCGCGCCCATCTACCTACTTAGTTCTACTGTATGAGTTCTGATGAAGGCCATCCAAGGCCATCCTGGCTCTTCATCAGAAGTGGGATCGAATCCAGCCCAAAACGAGGGCCAAACAACCAAACTGGATGCTGAAAAACGAATGTCAAAAACGTCGAGAAGATTCCGGATATACGTTTCAAGAAAATTCGTCGAGATCATCACGCGCGTTGGTGAACGTGACCTCTGTGACCTGCTACATGTATGGACAAAAAGGGAATGTGTCAACTAACTGCCCGGAGAGGAGAAACGGTGGGAAAGCTACAGTCAAGGACGTACTTTGGAAACATATTCTGGTGGGTCTGCCCCATTTTATTTGATAGTGGTTCGTCATGTTCCCTAGTGAAAGAGAGCTATCCTAACAAACTCTTGGGTATACCGTACCTACAATGTATTAAGCAAATTCAGAGCAAGGAGCAATACAGATGTTTCTTGGCAATCATGTGTAGTCGCTAGACGAAATGTGTCGTCCAATCCAGACCTGTAGGGTTGGCTTGTCTCTGTAGACGAAATGCGTCGTCCAAGCTAGACCTAAGGGTTGGTTTGTCTCTGTTGACGAAATGTGTCCAAGCCACAGCTGGAAGATTCGCTTGTTTAAGTAATTGGTACTGGTTTTGCGCTGATAAAGATGAAGATGTTAAAGGTAGTCAGGATGAACGAGCGGATTGTGCATTGATCATAGATTGCTGTTTCAGATAAATCGCCCGAGGACGGTCGAAAGTCAGTCCGGCCGTGACGGCGCCGCCGATGTAAAGCATCAGGTTGATGGACTGTCACAGTCATCAGTCAACCTAGCGAAGCGTCATCGACGATGGTTGTTCGGGGCTGCCATCTTGTCATATTCTGTGATCGAGACGGAGGCCGTGCACCACGCACTTGACGAATCGCTTTGTATTTCCGCCATCACGTCTTTCCTAACATAATTGAGTTGATTCCTACTTAGTAACCATTATAAATTAAGCGATGTAATAGTTATTTTGTGAATAGAGACACCCATTGTTAATAAAACTACGATGATTGTAAATGGACACCATTATTTTATATCCCGCGCCCATCTACCTACTTAGTTCTACTGTATGAGTTCTGATGAAGGCCATCCAAGGCCATCCTGGCTCTTCATATAGATTTTTTTTAAAGCCGGTTAAAAACAGTCATTATAAAGAATTTCCGTATGTCCAAAGGATCCGGATATATGGACAGACATAGGTATACGGTATTTGAGGAATTTCCTGAAAAAATAACCGGATATCCGGTTTTTTATTTTCGACCGGATATCCGGTTAATCATGTGTTGATTCCACACCATATATTTATTCAATACAACATTGAAACTAATTAAGTAATAGCAAAAAACACTTTATCCGGATAACCGGACTAAATATCCGGATAAAAAATACCCTATATGTTAATCGGGGTCTAAAGCTATCTGCATACCAAATTTGGTTAAAATCGGATAAGCCGTTTTTGAGATTAGCGGGCACAAAGGCACACACAAACAGACAAACAGATAAACAGACAAACAGACAAACAGACAACCAGAAAATCAGAAAAATAGGTTCTACTGCGTTAATAGATACCCATACAATTTATATTTTTTTTATATCTTCCAAAAACAGACACCGCTGAGTTACGATTTTAATTTTTATTTTCGACCGGATATCCGGTTAATCATGTGTTGATTCCACACCATATATTTATTCAATACAACATTCAAACTAATTAAGTAATAGCAAAAAACACTTTATCCGGATAACCGGACTAAATATCCGGATAAAAAATACCCTATATGTTAATCGGGGTCTAAAGCTATCTGCATACCAAATTTGGTTAAAATCGGATAAGCCGTTTTTGAGATTAGCGGGCACAAAGGCACACACAAACAGACAAACAGATAAACAGACAAACAGACAAACAGACAAACAGACAACCAGAAAATCAGAAAAATAGGTTCTACTGCGTTAATAGATACCCATACAATTTATATTTTTTTTATATCTTCCAAAAACAGACACCGCTGAGTTACGATTTTATTATATGTATAGATTCGTAGGTAGAACCATCTATTTACTCCTTTCCATAACTTATCCTGCTACTTTACCACAGAACTCCATGAATACGCCCCAGGACGAACCGAACCGAGCCGAACGAACCAAGCATTCGCGAACGCGACCGTGCCCCTGTCTGTCCCCGTCTTTCAATAAAGTATTCATTTCCATGGATTTTTATCGTTAATATAATCCGATGTATTATAGTATGCCATCCTGTACAGTTTGCTTTTAATATATGTTTTAAATTTATTAATGGACATGTCACACACATTCTTGGGTAACTTATTATAGTAGAGCATAGATGAGCTAGAGAAGGACCTGTTTATTTTCTGGAGCCTACTCCAGGGCACAGTTAGATCATCTTTATTTCTTAAATTAAATAAATGTATGTCCCGATTTTTAACAAGCTTGTCCTTATTTTTATGGACGTATAAAAGATTTTCGTTAATATATTGTGAATATACTGTTAAAATATTTATTTCTTTAAATTTTTCTCTAAGTGATTCTCTAGGGCCCAACCCGTAGATAGCTCGTACCGCTCTCTTCTGTAAAATGAAGATATCCTTAATATCTGCAGCACACCCCACAGCAGGATGCCATATGACATAATGCTGTGGAAGTAGCCGAAATAGACCAGGCGGGCAGTCTTAATATCTGTGAATTCACGAATTTTCTTAACAGCGTAAGCTGCAGAACTTAGTCTAGCGGACAAAGCTTCCACATGTGGGTCCCATTGAAGCTTAGAGTCTAGAGTTATACCTAGAAAGACAGCCTTCTCAACCTTTTCGACTTCCTCGTTATTAATTTTCACTACAGTTTTGACATGTTTAACATTAGGAAGTGTGAATTTAATACATTTTGTTTTGGATCCATTCAGTAAAAGATTATTGGTATTGAACCAATATACTATTTTAGAGAGAGCATTGTTCACGTCGTCTATATTTAATTGGCGTCTTTTAACTTTAAATACCAATGAGGTATCATCTGCAAACAATACTATCTCATGTTTGTCCCTTACTAGGTAAGGTAGGTCATTAATATAAACTAAAAACAGGAATGGTCCTAATATGGATCCTTGAGGAACCCCCATTGTTACAGGAGAGCCGGGGGATCGTTTTCCGTTGACATCGACACACTGAACCCTATTGCTCTATCCCTATAGGAGGAAATAAGATCCAGAGCGCTATCTTTAATACCATAGTGATGTAGTTTCATGATCAATGTATCATGTTTAACGCAATCAAATGCCTTGGATAAGTCACAGAACACCCCATAGGCATCGTGTGACTCTTCCCAGGCTTTATATATACTTTGAAGTAATGCAATACCTGCATCAGTAGTTGAACGTCCCTTACTGAAACCGAACTGTTTATTGTGGAGAATATTATTATCATGAAAATGTTTTAAAAGTTGGTTTAAAATAATTTTTTCAAAGATTTTACTAAGTGATGGTAGTACAGAAATTGGTCTAAAATTAGTGGGATCTGACGTACTACCCGATTTAAATAAGGGAGTAATTTTACTTAATTTCATTAGATCAGGAAATACACCACAGTCAATACACCTATTGAAAATCATGACTAAATCTGGCACAATATTTTCAATAATAGACTTTGCAATAGGCACGGAGATCCCCCATAGATCTTTAGTCTTCTTCTGATTTACTTGCTTAAGGCTTACCATAATATCATGATTTCTTACATGTTGAAATTTAAATTTTGTGTTGCATTCGAGTACATGACTTTTTAACAAAGATTCTGCAATGGGGGTTGAGGAGTTCAAAGTTTTTGTCAAAGTAATAGGTATACTTGTGAAAAAGGATTCAAATTCGCTTGCAACATCTACATCATTAATGATTATCTTATTATCTATCTTTAATTTAAATATACTATTTTTAGCTGTGGTTCTCCCTGTTTCAGCATTTATAATTTTCCAGGAGTCTTTAATTATATTATTGCTATTTTTGATTTTTGTTTGAATGGAAAAACATTTAGCAAGCACACATACTCTGTGAAATATTTTGGAATAATTTTTAACATAAACCTTAAACTCCTCTGAAAAATTGAACTGTCTTTCCGCGTATAGCTCATATAGTTTTTGTCTACTTCGATGGATTCCAACTGTTGCCCAGTCACTAAATTCGCGTTTGTTAGAAACTACCATTGTTCGAGGAGTGAAAATTGATTTAAATTGGTCATTGAGTACCGAGAAGAAATTATCATACAATACATTTGGATCCATTTCACACGGAAGAAATGGTATAATGTTAGTTAAATTTAATTTTAATTTCTCAAGACGAGCTAAAGTTACTGGTACATAGGTTATCTTCCTCTTAGGTATAGGTTTTATAACGATGGCGAAATTTATTAACTGACCATAGTGATCAGATTTAATTTTTTTTAAAACACATTTACCTACTGTTTACATTTACACTTTCAGAAACATAGATATTATCAATACATGTTGCCGAAGTATCCGTTACTCTAGTAGGCTCCAGGAAGACATTGGACAGGTTGTCATCATCATCATCCGAGCGTTGTTCCCGGTTGCATCCCTCTCGAGAGCCCGGGGTCCGCTTTCCTACTTTTACGTCTCCACTTCGCACGATCTTCGGCATCCCGTGTAGTGAGGCCATTTGCACGCATATCCGATCTTACAACGTCAAGCCAGCACTTCTTGGGTCTTCCCAATCTGCCGCGGCCGGGCGGAGGCGCCATGGCAAGACATTTGTTTCCCACGTAACTAGCCGGTTTTCGTAGAACGTGGCCGTACCACCGTAAGCGGCATTCTTGCAGTTTATCTGCAATGTCTCGGACATGAAGGCTGCCCCTGATGCGGGAGTTTCTGACGCGGTCTTTTCGCGTCACTCCACACATCCAGCGCAGCATCTTCATCTCCGTGACACGCAGCTCCTGCTTATGTCGCTCAAGCAATGGCCACGCCTCACTACCATACAAAAGGACAGGTCTAATGATCGTTTTATAGACCTGTCCCTTCAGTTTAACCGGCATTTTCGGGTCACAAATGACACCAGTTACCTCTCGCCACTTGGCCCAAGCTGCCGAAATGCGGGACTTGACGTCACAATCGATGTCGCCGGACTCGTGAAGCACAGATCCCAAGTACTTAAACTGGTCTGTCCGCTCGACCATGTGACCGTCAACGCAGACAGGTGTGGGATCTGTGGTATTGCTAGCCAAGTATTCGGTCTTCGCTACGTTGAGTTGCAAACCGCCGTTCTCAAGTGACTCTTTCCAAGCATTTACACGCCTTCCAAGCCGTCCCTTATCCGAGTCCGCTAGCGCAATATCATCAGCATACATGAGCATCCACGGGGGCTGCTCGTGTGCGTCTCGGATGACTACGGACAGTGCGTCCAGTATTACGCTAAACAGAAACGGACTTAGGACGGATCCTTGGTGGACTCCGACTGTAATGGGAAAAGATATAGTGTCACCAACAGCAGTTCGCACCACTGAATCGGAATTTCGGTACATGTCCCGGATGGTTTCAATATAAGTTTCAGGCACCCCTTTGGACCGCAGCGCCCACCAGATCATCACGCGAGGAACACAGTCGAAGGCCTTCTGCAAGTCCAGGAACAGAAAATGCAGAGGCGTATTCTTCGTTCTGTATTTCTCCATAACGATCCTTAGGGCGAAAACAGGGTCCATGGTACCATGACCGGGGCGGAAACCATACTGGCCCTCCGAGACAGTGCACTCCTGCCGGATCCGAGAGTCAACTATACGCTCGTAGAGCTTCATGGTGTGGGACATGACCTTTATACCACGATAACTTCCACACTCCTGCACAGATCCCTTGCCCTTGAACACTGGAGTGATAACACTCAGTCTCCATTGGGCGGGGATTCTGCCGGTCTCGAGTATGCGGTTAAAAAGGTTGGTTAAGATGCCCACACCAGCGAAGTATGGAACCCAAAGCCTTCCATACTTCGATGGGGACTCCATCGGCGCCGACAGCTTTCCGATTCTTCATGCAGCGAAGAGCCTTGCGCACCTCCTCAGGCGTAATCAGTGGCACAAGTCCTAGATTCGGAGGGAGTTCCGGTGGCTGCACCTCTTTATACTGCTTATTGAGCAGTTCGTGGAAATAAGAGCGCCACCTCTCCTTCACCGCGAGATCCTCGCATAGCAGGTTACCATTAGGATCTTTTACACAGCGGCACTTGGATATATCCTGTGCCGCTTTGATCCTAGAACGTGCCAACTTATAAATAAGCTTCTGCCCCTCAGACGTTTCCAACTTATCGTACAGTGGCTGTAAGTGGTCCCGTCTGGCTCTGGCTACTGCTCTCTTTGTGGCACGTTTGGCAGACCTGTACGCGTCGCGATCTTCAGGAGAGTTGGACGCTTACCACTTTTTAAAGAGGGCTTTCTTCACCCTAGTCTCCCTCTGGACTGTGTCGTTCCACCACCAAGTTTCCTTGTCACACTTGCGTCCTCCCTTAGACATACCGAGGACCGACCGCGCCGAATCAGCGATAGACACCTGAATCCGGTCCCAGTGTTCCTGCACCGATTCGCCTTCAGCATTGGCACATTTGTCGCCGATTGCTGAGGCGAGCATCTGGGACTTGACTTCATCAAGCCTCCACCATCTGATTCGGCGCTGACATGGTTCCGGTCGTTTGTCTCTGGTCGTTGTATGTGTTGTATAAATTTAGGAGTTTATTTGAAAAAGAATAAACTCTAAAGAGATTTACATTAAAATCACCACATACAACCAGTTGTTTCTTAGAATTAGATAACTTTCCTAGCAAAGCATCAAGTACTTCAATAAATACCGTGACCGTAACACAAGCTTAGTCGCTTACCACGGGGCTAGATGGCGCTGTGTGTTGTTCACAGAATTTATTATAAATACGTTAAAATAATCATCAACAGGCCTTCTGTATACACTAGCCACTATTAATTGCTCCAATTCCACACAAGCTATTTCTATGACACTCTCTACAGAGAGAGACACAACATCTTTTCTTTCTTTAAATACTAAATTTTTAGAAAATTTATTTTCAAGGAAAAATAGCATTCAAAAATTTTCACTTGCGGCGAGGCTTGAACTCGCTTGAACTTGAGTTAACCATTACGACGCAGGTGTAAACAACTGGAAAGTTGTTCCTGTAGCGTTAGATAGATGGCGCTCTAACGAGCCTTAATCGTAAACAATCAAAGGAGAATATAGCATTGGAAGTTTTCGCGGCACGGGACGTGAGCTTGCGTAGTCTAGTTGGTAATGACGTTGGGGTACTGACCCAAAGACGCGAGTTCAAGCCTCGCCGCAAGTGAAAATTTTTGAATGCTATTTTTCCTTGAAAATAATTTTTCTAAACAAAATAGCCTTGAGCTTCATACAAAAATTAATAGAAATTTTATAGTAATGGAAAAAGCGACATCTTACGTTTAATGAGTTAACTGTAAAGTTAACCATTACGACGCAGGTGTAAACAACTGGAAAGTTGTTCCTGTAGCGTTAGATAGATGGCGCTCTAACGAGCCTTAATCGTAAACAATCAAAGGAGAATATAGCATTGGAAGTTTTCGCGGCACGGGACGTGAGCTTGCGTAGTCTAGTTGGTAATGACGTTGGGGTACTGACCCAAAGACGCGAGTTCAAGCCTCGCCGCAAGTGAAAATTTTTGAATGCTATTTTTCCTTGAAAATAAATTTTCTAAACAAAATAGCCTTGAGCTACATACAAAAATTAATAGAAATTTTATACTAAATTTTTATTTAATAAGACAAGAGATCCCCCCTTTGCCATGCTCTTTCTGCAGAATGCGCTACCGACCTGGTGATTGCTGAAATTAAACATGAGCTCGTGTGCCCGCAGGTGATGCTCAGTTAAACATACAATATCAATATTATACGAGTTCATGAATAATTCCAGTGTTAGTATCTTGCCCTTTGTCAAACGATCAATGTTTAGATGCACCAGGTTTATATTACAATTTATTTTAGTATTATTTTTAATTTTATTTGATTGAGGGCGATAGGCTCCCGTGATGATAGTAGCGCGATAGGCTCCAAAAATCAATATTCCCCAAACGCTCCCAAACTATTGCCATTTAAGTCCACGACCTATAGTGACTCGTTTCCGCACCTTAAGTCTTCAAAGTAAGTACTTTGATTTTGAAGCCTTCCGTGACAATAGTAGCGATAGGCTCCAAAAATCAATATTCCCCAAACGCTCCCAAACTATTGCCATTTAAGTCCACGACCTATAGCGACTCGTTTCCGCACCTTAAGTCTTCAAAGTAAGTACTTTGATTTTGAAGCCTTCCGTGATAATAGTAGCGCGATGGGCTCCAAAAATCAATATTCCCCAAACGCTCCCAAACTATTGCCATTTAAGTCCACGACCTATAGCGACTCGTTTCCGCACCTTAAGTCTTCAAAGTAAGTACTTTGATTTTGAAGCCTTCCGTGACAATAGTAGCGCGATAGGCTCCAAAAATCAATATTCCCCAAACGCTCCCAAACTATTGCCATTTAAGTCCACGACCTATAGCGACTCGTTTCCGCACCTTAAGTCTTCAAAGTAAGTACTTTGATTTTGAAGCCTTCCGTGATAATAGTAGCGCGATAGGCTCCAAAAATCAATATTCCCCAAACGCTCCCAAACTATTGCCATTTAAGTCCACGACCTATAGCGACTCGTTTCCGCACCTTAAGTCTTCAAAGTAAGTACTTTGATTTTTAAGCCTTCCGTGACAATATTAGCGATAGGCTCCAAAAATCAATATTCCCCAAACGCTCCCAAACTATTGCCATTTAAGTCCACGACCTATAGCGACTCGTTTCCGCACCTTAAGTCTTCAAAGTAAGTACTTTGATTTTGAAGCCTTCCGTGACAATAGTAGCGATAGGCTCCAAAAATCAATATTCCCCAAACGCTCCCAAACTATTGCCATTTAAGTCCACGACCTATAGCGACTCGTTTCCGCACCTTAAGTCTTCAAAGTAAGTACTTTGATTTTGAAGCCTTCCGTGACAATAGTAGCGATAGGCTCCAAAAATCAATATTCCCCAAACGCTCCCAAACTATTGCCATTTAAGTCCACGACCTATAGCGACTCGTTTCCGCACCTTAAGTCTTCAAAGTAAGTACTTTGATTTTGAAGCCTTCCGTGACAATAGTAGCGATAGGCTCCAAAAATCAATATTCCCCAAACGCTCCCAAACTATTGCTATTTAAGTCCACGACCTATAGCGACTCGTTTCCGCACCTTAAGTCTTCAAAGTAAGTACCTTGATTTTGAAGCCTTCCGTGATAATAGTAGCGCGATAGGCTCTAAAAATCAATACTCCCCAAACGCTCCCAAACTATTGCCATTTAAGTCCACGACCTATAGCGACTCGTTTCCGCACCTTAAGTCTTCAAAGTAAGTACTTTGATTTTGAAGCCTTCCGTGACAATAGTAGCGCGATAGGCTCCAAAAATCAATATTCCCCAAACGCTCCCAAACTATTGCCATTTAAGTCCACGACCTATAGCGACTCGTTTCCGCACCTTAAGTCTTCAAAGTAAGTACTTTGATTTTGAAGCCTTCCGTGATAATAGTAGCGCGATAGGCTCCAAAAATCAATATTCCCCAAACGCTCCCAAACTATTGCCATTTAAGTCCACGACCTATAGCGACTCGTTTCCGCACCTTAAGTCTTCAAAGTAAGTACTTTGATTTTGAAGCCTTCCGTGATAATAGTAGCGCGATAGACTCCAAAAATCAATATTCCCCAAACGCTCCCAAACTATTGCCATTTAAGTCCACGACCTATAGCGACTCGTTTCCGCACCTTAACTCTTTAAAGTAAGTACTTTGATTTTGAAGCTTTCCGTGATAATAGTAGCGCGATAGGCTCCAAAAATCAATATTCCCCAAACGCTCCCAAACTATTGCCATTTAAGTCCACGACCTTTAGCGACTCGTTTCCGCACCTTAAGTCTTCAAAGTAAGTACTTTGATTTTGAAGCCTTCCGTGATAATAATAGTAGCGCGATAGGCTCCAAAAATCAATATTCCCCAAACGCTCCCAAACTATTGCCATTTAAGTCCACGACCTATAGCAACTCGTTTCCGCACCTAAAGTCTTCAAAGTAAGTACTTTGATTTTGAAGCCTTCCGTGACAATAGTAGCGATAGGCTCCAAAAATCAATATTCCCCAAACGCTCCCAAACTATTGCCATTTTAGTCCACGACCTATAGCGACTCGTTTCCGCACACTTTGATTTTGAAGCCTTCCGTGCCAATAGTAGCGATAGGCTCCAAAAATCAATATTCCCCAAACGCTCCCAAACTATTGCCATTTAAGTCCACGACCTATAGCGACTCGTTTCCGCACCTTAAGTCTTCAAAGTAAGTACTTTGATTTTGAAGCCTTCCGTGATAATAGTAGCGCGATAGGCTCCAAAAATCAATATTCCCCTAACGCTCCCCAACTATTGCCATTTAAGTCCACGACCTATAGCGACTCGTTTCCGCACCTTAAGTCTTCAAAGTAAGTACTTTGATTTTGAAGCCTTCCGTGACAATAGTAGCGATAGGCTCCAAATTCAATATTCCCCAAACGCTCCCAAACTATTGCCATTTAAGTCCACGACCTATAGCGACTCGTTTACGCACCTTAAGTCTTCAAGGTAAGTACTTTGATTTTGAAGCCTTCCGTGATAATAGTAGCGCGATAGGCTCCAAAAATCAATATTCCCCAAACGCTCCCAAACTATTGCCATTTAAGTCCACGACCTATAGCGACTCGTTTCTGCACCTTAAGTCTTCAAAGAAAGTACTTTGATTTTGAAGCCTTCCGTGACAATAGTAGCGATAGGCTCCAAAAATCAATATTCCCCAAACGCTCCCAAACTATTGCCATTTAAGTCCACGACCTATAGCGACTCGTTTCTGCACCTTAAGTCTTCAAAGTAAGTACTTTGATTTTGAAGCCTTCCGTGACAATAGTAGCGATAGGCTCCAAAAATCAATATTCCCCAAACGCTCCCAAACTATTGCCATTTAAGTCCACGACCTATAGCGACTCGTTTCCGCACCTTAAGTCTTCAAAGTAAGTACTTTGATTTTGAAGCCTTCCGTGATAATAGTAGCGCGATAGGCTCCAAAAATCAATATTCCCCAAACGCTCCCAAACTATTGCCATTTAAGTCCACGACCTATAGCGACTCGTTTCCGCACCTTAAGTCTTCAAAGTAAGTACTTTGATTTTGAAGCCTTCCGTGACAATAGTAGCGATAGGCTCCAAAAATCAATATTCCCCAAACGCTCCCAAACTATTGCCATTTAAGTCCACGACCTATAGCGACTTGTTTCCGCACCTTAAGTCTTCAAAGTAAGTACTTTGATTTTGAAGCCTTCCGTGATAATAGTAGCGCGATAGACTCCAAAAATCAATATTCCCCAAACGCTCCCAAACTATTGCCATTTAAGTCCACGACCTTTAGCGACTCGTTTCCGCACCTTAAGTCTTCAAAGTAAGTACTTTGATTTTGAAGCCTTCCGTGATAATAATAGTAGCGCGATAGGCTCCAAAAATCAATATTCCCCAAACGCTCCCAAACTACTGCCATTTAAGTCCACGACCTATAGCAACTCGTTTCCGCACCTTAAGTCTTCAAAGTAAGTACTTTGATTTTGAAGCCTTCCGTGACAATAGTAGCGATAGGCTCCAAAAATCAATATTCCCCAAACGCTCCCAAACTATTGCCATTTTAGTCCACGACCTATAGCGACTCGTTTCCGCACACTTTGATTTTGAAGCCTTCCGTGCCAATAGTAGCGATAGGCTCCAAAAATCAATATTCCCCTAACGCTCCCAAACTATTGCCATTTAAGTCCACGACCTATAGCGACTCGTTTCCGCACCTTAAGTCTTCAAAGTAAGTACTTTGATTTTGAAGCGTTTCGTGACAATAGGTATGTCCCATAGGCTCGAAAATCAGTATTTCCCAAACGCTCCAAAACTATTGCCATTTAAGTCCACGACCTATAGCGACTCGTTTCCGCACGTTAAGTCTTCAAAGTAAGTACTTTGATTTTGAAGCGTTCCATGACAATAGGTATGTCCCATAGGCTCGAAAATCAAAATTTCCCAAACGCTCCAAAACTATTGCCATTTAAGTCCACGACCTATGGCGACTCGTTTCCGCACGTTAAGTCTTCAAAGTAAGTAATTTGATTTTGAAGCCTTCCGTGATGATAGTAGCGCGATAGGCTCCAAAAATCAATATTCCCCAAACGCTCCCAAACTATTGCCATTTAAGTCCACGACCTATAGTGACTCGTTTCCGCACCTTAAGTCTTCAAAGTAAGTACTTTGATTTTGAAGCCTTCCGTGATAATAGTAGCGCGATAGGCTCCAAAAATCAATATTCCCCAAACGCTCCCAAACTATTGCCATTTAAGTCCACGACCTATAGCGACTCGTTTCCGCACCTTAAGTCTTCAAAGTAAGTACTTTGATTTTTAAGCCTTCCGTGACAATATTAGCGATAGGCTCCAAAAATCAATATTCCCCAAACGCTCCCAAACTATTGCCATTTAAGTCCACGACCTATAGCGACTCGTTTCCGCACCTTAAGTCTTCAAAGTAAGTACTTTGATTTTGAAGCCTTCCGTGACAATAGTAGCGATAGGCTCCAAAAATCAATATTCCCCAAACGCTCCCAAACTATTGCCATTTAAGTCCACGACCTATAGCGACTCGTTTCCGCACCTTAAGTCTTCAAATTAAGTACTTTGATTTTGAAGCCTTCCGTGACAATAGTAGCGATAGGCTCCAAAAATCAATATTCCCCAAACGCTCCCAAACTATTGCCATTTAAGTCCACGACCTATAGCGACTCGTTTCCGCACCTTAAGTCTTCAAAGTAAGTACTTTGATTTTGAAGCCTTCCGTGACAATAGTAGCGATAGGCTCCAAAAATCAATATTCCCCAAACGCTCCCAAACTATTGCCATTTAAGTCCACGACCTATAGCGACTCGTTTCCGCACCTTAAGTCTTCAAAGTAAGTACCTTGATTTTGAAGCCTTCCGTGATAATAGTAGCGCGATAGGCTCCAAAAATCAATACTCCCCAAACGCTCCCAAACTATTGCCATTTAAGTCCACGACCTATAGCGACTCGTTTCCGCACCTTAAGTCTTCAAAGTAAGTACTTTGATTTTGAAGCCTTCCGTGATAATAGTAGCGCGATAGACTCCAAAAATCAATATTCCCCAAACGCTCCCAAACTATTGCCATTTAAGTCCACGACCTATAGCGACTCGTTTCCGCACCTTAACTCTTTAAAGTAAGTACTTTGATTTTGAAGCTTTCCGTGATAATAGTAGCGCGATAGGCTCCAAAAATCAATATTCCCCAAACGCTCCCAAACTATTGCCATTTAAGTCCACGACCTTTAGCGACTCGTTTCCGCACCTTAAGTCTTCAAAGTAAGTACTTTGATTTTGAAGCCTTCCGTGATAATAATAGTAGCGCGATAGGCTCCAAAAATCAATATTCCCCAAACGCTCCCAAACTATTGCCATTTAAGTCCACGACCTATAGCAACTCGTTTCCGCACCTTAAGTCTTCAAAGTAAGTACTTTGATTTTGAAGCCTTCCGTGACAATAGTAGCGATAGGCTCCAAAAATCAATATTCCCCAAACGCTCCCAAACTATTGCCATTTTAGTCCACGACCTATAGCGACTCGTTTCCGCACACTTTGATTTTGAAGCCTTCCGTGCCAATAGTAGCGATAGGCTCCAAAAATCAATATTCCCCAAACGCTCCCAAACTATTGCCATTTAAGTCCACGACCTATAGCGACTCGTTTCCGCACCTTAAGTCTTCAAAGTAAGTACTTTGATTTTGAAGCCTTCCGTGATAATAGTAGCGCGATAGGCTCCAAAAATCAATATTCCCCTAACGCTCCCCAACTATTGCCATTTAAGTCCACGACCTATAGCGACTCGTTTCCGCACCTTAAGTCTTCAAAGTAAGTACTTTGATTTTGAAGCCTTCCGTGACAATAGTAGCGATAGGCTCCAAATTCAATATTCCCCAAACGCTCCCAAACTATTGCCATTTAAGTCCACGACCTATAGCGACTCGTTTACGCACCTTAAGTCTTCAAGGTAAGTACTTTGATTTTGAAGCCTTCCGTGATAATAGTAGCGCGATAGGCTCCAAAAATCAATATTCCCCAAACGCTCCCAAACTATTGCCATTTAAGTCCACGACCTATAGCGACTCGTTTCTGCACCTTAAGTCTTCAAAGAAAGTACTTTGATTTTGAAGCCTTCCGTGACAATAGTAGCGATAGGCTCCAAAAATCAATATTCCCCAAACGCTCCCAAACTATTGCCATTTAAGTCCACGACCTATAGCGACTTGTTTCTGCACCTTAAGTCTTCAAAGTAAGTACTTTGATTTTGAAGCCTTCCGTGACAATAGTAGCGATAGGCTCCAAAAATCAATATTCCCCAAACGCTCCTAAACTATTGCCATTTAAGTCCACGACCTATAGCGACTCGTTTCCGCACCTTAAGTCTTCAAAGTAAGTACTTTGATTTTGAAGCCTTCCGTGATAATAGTAGCGCGATAGGCTCCAAAAATCAATATTCCCCAAACGCTCCCAAACTATTGCCATTTAAGTCCACGACCTATAGCGACTCGTTTCCGCACCTTAAGTCTTCAAAGTAAGTTCTTTGATTTTGAAGCCTTCCGTGACAATAGTAGCGATAGGCTCCAAAAATCAATATTCCCCAAACGCTCCCAAACTATTGCCATTTAAGTCCACGACCTATAGCGACTCGTTTACGCACCTTAAGTCTTCAAGGTAAGTACTTTGATTTTGAAGCCTTCCGTGATAATAGTAGCGCGATAGGCTCGAAAAATCAATATTCCCCAAACGCTCCCAAACTATTGCCATTTAAGTCCACGACCTATAGCGACTCGTTTCCGCACCTTAAGTCTTCAAAGTAAGTACTTTGATTTTGAAGCCTTCCGTGACAATAGTAGCGATAGGCTCCAAAAATCAATATTCCCCAAACGCTCCCAAACTATTGCCATTTAAGTCCACGACCTATAGCGACTCGTTTACGCACCTTAAGTCTTCAAGGTAAGTACTTTGATTTTGAAGCCTTCCGTGATAATAGTAGCGCGATAGGCTCGAAAAATCAATATTCCCCAAACGCTCCCAAACTATTGCCATTTAAGTCCACGACCTATAGCGACTCGTTTCCGCACCTTAAGTCTTCAAAGTAAGTACTTTGATTTTGAAGCCTTCCGTGATAATAATAGCGCGATAGACTCCAAAAATCAATATTCCCCAAACGCTCCCAAACTATTGCCATTTAAGTCCACGACCTATAGCGACTCGTTTCCGCACCTTAACTCTTTAAAGTAAGTACTTTGATTTTGAAGCTTTCCGTGATAATAGTAGCGCGATAGGCTCCAAAAATCAATATTCCCCAAACGCTCCCAAACTATTGCCATTTAAGTCCACGACCTTTAGCGACTCGTTTCCGCACCTTAAGTCTTCAAAGTAAGTACTTTGATTTTGAAGCCTTCCGTGATAATAATAGTAGCGCGATAGGCTCCAAAAATCAATATTCCCCAAACGCTCCCAAACTATTGCCATTTAAGTCCACGACCTATAGCAACTCGTTTACGCACCTTAAGTCTTCAAGGTAAGTACTTTGATTTTGAAGCCTTCCGTGACAATAGTAGCGATAGGCTCCAAAAATCAATATTCCCCAAACGCTCCCAAACTATTGCCATTTTAGTCCACGACCTATAGCGACTCGTTTCCGCACACTTTGATTTTGAAGCCTTCCGTGCCAATAGTAGCGATAGGCTCCAAAAATCAATATTCCCCAAACGCTCCCAAACTATTGCCATTTAAGTCCACGACCTATAGCGACTCGTTTCCGCACCTTAAGTCTTCAAAGTAAGTACTTTGATTTTGAAGCCTTCCGTGATAATAGTAGCGCGATAGGCTCCAAAAATCAATATTCCCCTAACGCTCCCCAACTATTGCCATTTAAGTCCACGACCTATAGCGACTCGTTTCCGCACCTTAAGTCTTCAAGGTAAGTACTTTGATTTTGAAGCCTTCCGTGACAATAGTAGCGATAGGCTCCAAATTCAATATTCCCCAAACGCTCCCAAACTATTGCCATTTAAGTCCACGACCTATAGCGACTCGTTTACGCACCTTAAGTCTTCAAGGTAAGTACTTTGATTTTGAAGCCTTCCGTGATAATAGTAGCGCGATAGGCTCCAAAAATCAATATTCCCCAAACGCTCCCAAACTATTGCCATTTAAGTCCACGACCTATAGCGACTCGTTTCTGCACCTTAAGTCTTCAAAGAAAGTACTTTGATTTTGACGCCTTCCGTGACAATAGTAGCGATAGGCTCCAAAAATCAATATTCCCCAAACGCTCCCAAACTATTGCCATTTAAGTCCACGACCTATAGCGACTCGTTTCTGCACCTTAAGTCTTCAAAGTAAGTACTTTGATTTTGAAGCCTTCCGTGACAATAGTAGCGATAGGCTCCAAAAATCAATATTCCCCAAACGCTCCCAAACTATTGCCATTTAAGTCCACGACCTATAGCGACTCGTTTCCGCACCTTAAGTCTTCAAAGTAAGTACTTTGATTTTGAAGCCTTCCGTGATAATAGTAGCGCGATAGGCTCCAAAAATCAATATTCCCCAAACGCTCCCAAACTATTGCCATTTAAGTCCACGACCTATAGCGACTCGTTTCCGCACCTTAAGTCTTCAAAGTAAGTACTTTGATTTTGAAGCCTTCCGTGATAATAGTAGCGCGATAGGCTCCAAAAATCAATATTCCCCAAACGCTCCCAAACTATTGCCATTTAAGTCCACGACCTATAGCGACTCGTTTCCGCACCTTAAGTCTTCAAAGTAAGTACTTTGATTTTGAAGCCTTCCGTGATAATAGTAGCGCGATAGGCTCCAAAAATCAATATTCCCCAAACGCTCCCAAACTATTGCCATTTAAGTCCACGACCTATAGCGACTCGTTTACGCACCTTAAGTCTTCAAGGTAAGTACTTTGATTTTGAAGCCTTCCGTGATAATAGTAGCGCGATAGGCTCGAAAAATCAATATTCCCCAAACGCTCCCAAACTATTGCCATTTAAGTCCACGACCTATAGCGACTCGTTTCCGCACCTTAAGTCTTCAAAGTAAGTACTTTGATTTTGAAGCCTTCCGTGATAATAGTAGCGCGATAGGCTCCAAAAATCAATATTCCCCAAACGCTCCCAAACTATTGCCATTTAAGTCCACGACCTATAGCGACTCGTTTCTGCACCTTAAGTCTTCAAAGAAAGTACTTTGATTTTGAAGCCTTCCGTGACAATAGTAGCGATAGGCTCCAAAAATCAATATTCCCCAAACGCTCCCAAACTATTGCCATTTAAGTCCACGACCTATAGCGACTCGTTTCCGCACCTTAAGTCTTCAAAGTAAGTACTTTGATTTTGAAGCCTTCCGTGATAATAGTAGCGCGATAGGCTCCAAAAATCAATATTCCCCAAACGCTCCCAAACTATTGCCATTTAAGTCCACGACCTATAGCGACTCGTTTCCGCACCTTAAGTCTTCAAAGTAAGTACTTTGATTATGAAGCCTTCCGTGACAATAGTAGCGATAGGCTCCAAAAATCAATATTCCCCAAACGCTCCCAAACTATTGCCATTTAAGTCCACGACCTATAGCGACTCGTTTCCGCACCTTAAGTCTTCAAAGTAAGTACTTTGATTATGAAGCCTTCCGTGACAATAGTAGCGATAGGCTCCAAAAATCAATATTCCCCAAACGCTCCCAAACTATTGCCATTTAAGTCCACGACCTGTAGCGACTCGTTTACGCACCTTAAGTCTTCAAGGTAAGTACTTTGATTTTGAAGCCTTCCGTGATAATAGTAGCGCGATAGGCTCGAAAAATCAATATTCCCCAAACGCTCCCAAACTATTGCCATTTAAGTCCACGACCTATAGCGACTCGTTTCCGCACCTTAAGTCTTCAAAGTAAGTACTTTGATTTTGAAGCCTTCCGTGATAATAGTAGCGCGATAGGCTCCAAAAATCAATATTCCCCAAACGCTCCCAAACTATTGCCATTTAAGTCCACGACCTATAGCGACTCGTTTCTGCACCTTAAGTCTTCAAAGTAAGTACTTGGATTTTGAAGCCTTCCGTGACAATAGTAGCGATAGGCTCCAAAAATCAATATTCCCCAAACGCTCCCAAACTATTGCCATTTAAGTCCACGACCTATAGCGACTCGTTTCCGCACCTTAAGTCTTCAAAGTAAGTACTTTGATTTTGAAGCCTTCCGTGATAATAGTAGCGCGATAGGCTCCAAAAATCAATATTCCCCAAACGCTCCCAAACTATTGCCATTTAAGTCCACGACCTATAGCGACTCGTTTCCGCACCTTAAGTCTTCAAAGTAAGTACTTTGATTTTGAAGCCTTCCGTGACAATAGTAGCGATAGGCTCCAAAAATCAATATTCCCCAAACGCTCCCAAACTATTGCCATTTAAGTCCACGACCTATAGCGACTCGTTTACGCACCTTAAGTCTTCAAGGTAAGTACTTTGATTTTGAAGCCTTCCGTGATAATAGTAGCGCGATAGGCTCGAAAAATCAATATTCCCCAAACGCTCCCAAACTATTGCCATTTAAGTCCACGACCTATAGCGACTCGTTTCCGCACCTTAAGTCTTCAAAGTAAGTACTTTGATTTTGAAGCCTTCCGTGATAATAGTAGCGCGATAGGCTCCAAAAATCAATATTCCCCAAACGCTCCCAAACTATTGCCATTTAAGTCCACGACCTATAGCGACTCGTTTCTGCACCTTAAGTCTTCAAAGTAAGTACTTGGATTTTGAAGCCTTCCGTGACAATAGTAGCGATAGGCTCCAAAAATCAATATTCCCCAAACGCTCCCAAACTATTGCCATTTAAGTCCACGACCTATAGCGACTCGTTTCCGCACCTTAACTCTTCAAAGTAAGTACTTTGATTTTGAAGCTTTCCGTGATAATAGTAGCGCGATAGGCTCCAAAAATCAATATTCCCCAAACGCTCCCAAACTATTGCCATTTAAGTCCACGACCTTTAGCGACTCGTTTCCGCACCTTAAGTCTTCAAAGTAAGTACTTTGATTTTGAAGCCTTCCGTGATAATAGTAGCGCGATAGGCTCGAAAAATCAATATTCCCCAAACGCTCCCAAACTATTGCCATTTAAGTCCACGACCTATAGCGACTCGTTTCCGCACCTTAAGTCTTCAAAGTAAGTACTTTGATTTTGAAGCCTTCCGTGACAAGAGTAGCGATAGGCTCCAAAAATCAATATTCCCCAAACGCTCCCAAACTATTGCCATTTAAGTCCACGACCTATAGCGACTCGTTTCCGCACACTTTGATTTTGAAGCCTTCCGTGCCAATAGTAGCGATAGGCTCCAAAAATCAATATTCCCCAAACGCTCCCAAACTATTGCCATTTAAGTCCACGACCTATAGCGACTCGTTTCCGCACCTTAAGTCTTCAAAGTAAGTACTTTGATTTTGAAGCCCTCCGTGATAATAGTAGCGCGATAGGCTCCAAAAATCAATATTCCCCTAACGCTCCCCAACTATTGCCATTTAAGTCCACGACCTATAGCGACTCGTTTCCGCACCTTAAGTCTTCAAAGTAAGTACTTTGATTTTGAAGCCTTCCGTGACAATAGTAGCGATAGGCTCCAAAAATCAATATTCCCCAAACGCTCCCAAACTATTGCCATTTAAGTCCACGACCTATAGCGACTCGTTTCCGCACCTTAATTATTCAAAGTAAGTACTTTGATTTTGAAGCCTTCCGTGATAATAGTAGCGCGATAGGCTCCAAAAATCAATATTCCCCAAACGCTCCCAAACTATTGCCATTTAAGTCCACGACCTATAGCGACTCGTTTCCGCACCTTAAGTCTTCAAAGTAAGTACTTTGATTTTGAAGCCTTCCGTGACAATAGTAGCGCGATAGGCTCCAAAAATCAATATTCCCCAAACGCTCCCAAACTATTGCCATTTAAGTCCACGACCTATAGCGACTCGTTTCCGCACCTTAAGTCTTCAAAGTAAGTACTTTGATTTCGAAGCCTTCCGTGACAATAGTAGCGTTAGGCTCCAAAAATCAATATTCCCCAAACGCTCCCAAACTATTGCCATTTAAGTCCACGACCTATAGCGACTCGTTTCCGCACCTTAAGTCTTCAAAGTAAGTACTTTGATTTTGAAGCCTTCCGTGATAATAGTAGCGCGATAGGCTCCAAAAATCAATATTCCCCAAACGCTCCCAAACTATTGCCATTTAAGTCCACGACCTATAGCGACTCGTTTCCGCACCTTAAGTCTTCAAAGTAAGTACTTTGATTTTGAAGCCTTCCGTGACAATAGTAGCGATAGGCTCCAAAAATCAATATTCCCCAAACGCTCCCAAACTATTGCCATTTAAGTCCACGACCTATAGCGACTCGTTTACGCACCTTAAGTCTTCAAGGTAAGTACTTTGATTTTGAAGCCTTCCGTGATAATAGTAGCGCGATAGGCTCAAAAATCAATATTCCCCAAACGCTCCCAAACTATTGCCATTTAAGTCCACGACCTATAGCGACTCGTTTCCGCACCTTAAGTCTTCAAAGTAAGTACTTTGATTTTGAAGCCTTCCGTGATAATAGTAGCGCGATAGGCTCCAAAAATCAATATTCCCCAAACGCTCCCAAACTATTGCCATTTAAGTCCACGACCTATAGCGACTCGTTTCTGCACCTTAAGTCTTCAAAGAAAGTACTTTGATTTTGAAGCCTTCCGTGCCAATAGTAGCGATAGGCTCCAAAAATCAATATTCCCCAAACGCTCCCAAACTATTGCCATTTAAGTCCACGACCTATAGCGACTCGTTTCCGCACCTTAAGTCTTCAAAGTAAGTACTTTGATTTTGAAGCCTTCCGTGATAATAGTAGCGCGATAGGCTCCAAAAATCAATATTCCCCAAACGCTCCCAAACTATTGCCATTTAAGTCCACGACCTATAGCGACTCGTTTCTGCACCTTAAGTCTTCAAAGAAAGTACTTTGATTTTGACGCCTTCCGTGACAATAGTAGCGATAGGCTCCAAAAATCAATATTCCCCAAACGCTCCCAAACTATTGCCATTTAAGTCCACGACCTATAGCGACTCGTTTCTGCACCTTAAGTCTTCAAAGTAAGTACTTTGATTTTGAAGCCTTCCGTGACAATAGTAGCGATAGGCTCCAAAAATCAATATTCCCCAAACGCTCCCAAACTATTGCCATTTAAGTCCACGACCTATAGCGACTCGTTTACGCACCTTAAGTCTTCAAGGTAAGTACTTTGATTTTGAAGCCTTCCGTGATAATAGTAGCGCGATAGGCTCGAAAAATCAATATTCCCCAAACGCTCCCAAACTATTGCCATTTAAGTCCACGACCTATAGCGACTCGTTTCCGCACCTTAAGTCTTCAAAGTAAGTACTTTGATTTTGAAGCCTTCCGTGACAATAGTAGCGATAGGCTCCAAAAATCAATATTCCCCAAACGCTCCCAAACTATTGCCATTTAAGTCCACGACCTATAGCGACTCGTTTACGCACCTTAAGTCTTCAAGGTAAGTACTTTGATTTTGAAGCCTTCCGTGATAATAGTAGCGCGATAGGCTCGAAAAATCAATATTCCCCAAACGCTCCCAAACTATTGCCATTTAAGTCCACGACCTATAGCGACTCGTTTCCGCACCTTAAGTCTTCAAAGTAAGTACTTTGATTTTGAAGCCTTCCGTGATAATAGTAGCGCGATAGACTCCAAAAATCAATATTCCCCAAACGCTCCCAAACTATTGCCATTTAAGTCCACGACCTATAGCGACTCGTTTCCGCACCTTAACTCTTTAAAGTAAGTACTTTGATTTTGAAGCTTTCCGTGATAATAGTAGCGCGATAGGCTCCAAAAATCAATATTCCCCAAACGCTCCCAAACTATTGCCATTTAAGTCCACGACCTTTAGCGACTCGTTTCCGCACCTTAAGTCTTCAAAGTAAGTACTTTGATTTTGAAGCCTTCCGTGATAATAATAGTAGCGCGATAGGCTCCAAAAATCAATATTCCCCAAACGCTCCCAAACTATTGCCATTTAAGTCCACGACCTATAGCAACTCGTTTCCGCACCTTAAGTCTTCAAAGTAAGTACTTTGATTTTGAAGCCTTCCGTGACAATAGTAGCGATAGGCTCCAAAAATCAATATTCCCCAAACGCTCCCAAACTATTGCCATTTTAGTCCACGACCTATAGCGACTCGTTTCCGCACACTTTGATTTTGAAGCCTTCCGTGCCAATAGTAGCGATAGGCTCCAAAAATCAATATTCCCCAAACGCTCCCAAACTATTGCCATTTAAGTCCACGACCTATAGCGACTCGTTTCCGCACCTTAAGTCTTCAAAGTAAGTACTTTGATTTTGAAGCCTTCCGTGATAATAGTAGCGCGATAGGCTCCAAAAATCAATATTCCCCTAACGCTCCCCAACTATTGCCATTTAAGTCCACGACCTATAGCGACTCGTTTCCGCACCTTAAGTCTTCAAAGTAAGTACTTTGATTTTGAAGCCTTCCGTGACAATAGTAGCGATAGGCTCCAAATTCAATATTCCCCAAACGCTCCCAAACTATTGCCATTTAAGTCCACGACCTATAGCGACTCGTTTACGCACCTTAAGTCTTCAAGGTAAGTACTTTGATTTTGAAGCCTTCCGTGATAATAGTAGCGCGATAGGCTCCAAAAATCAATATTCCCCAAACGCTCCCAAACTATTGCCATTTAAGTCCACGACCTATAGCGACTCGTTTCTGCACCTTAAGTCTTCAAAGAAAGTACTTTGATTTTGAAGCCTTCCGTGACAATAGTAGCGATAGGCTCCAAAAATCAATATTCCCCAAACGCTCCCAAACTATTGCCATTTAAGTCCACGACCTATAGCGACTCGTTTCTGCACCTTAAGTCTTCAAAGTAAGTACTTTGATTTCGAAGCCTTCCGTGACAATAGTAGCGATAGGCTCCAAAAATCAATATTCCCCAAACGCTCCCAAACTATTGCCATTTAAGTCCACGACCTATAGCGACTCGTTTCCGCACCTTAAGTCTTCAAAGTAAGTACTTTGATTTTGAAGCCTTCCGTGATAATAGTAGCGCGATAGGCTCCAAAAATCAATATTCCCCAAACGCTCCCAAACTATTGCCATTTAAGTCCACGACCTATAGCGACTCGTTTCCGCACCTTAAGTCTTCAAAGTAAGTACTTTGATTTTGAAGCCTTCCGTGACAATAGTAGCGATAGGCTCCAAAAATCAATATTCCCCAAACGCTCCCAAACTATTGCCATTTAAGTCCACGACCTATAGCGACTCGTTTACGCACCTTAAGTCTTCAAGGTAAGTACTTTGATTTTGAAGCCTTCCGTGATAATAGTAGCGCGATAGGCTCAAAAATCAATATTCCCCAAACGCTCCCAAACTATTGCCATTTAAGTCCACGACCTATAGCGACTCGTTTCCGCACCTTAAGTCTTCAAAGTAAGTACTTTGATTTTGAAGCCTTCCGTGATAATAGTAGCGCGATAGGCTCCAAAAATCAATATTCCCCAAACGCTCCCAAACTATTGCCATTTAAGTCCACGACCTATAGCGACTCGTTTCTGCACCTTAAGTCTTCAAAGAAAGTACTTTGATTTTGAAGCCTTCCGTGACAATAGTAGCGATAGGCTCCAAAAATCAATATTCCCCAAACGCTCCCAAACTATTGCCATTTAAGTCCACGACCTATAGCGACTCGTTTCCGCACCTTAAGTCTTCAAAGTAAGTACTTTGATTTTGAAGCCTTCCGTGATAATAGTAGCGCGATAGGCTCCAAAAATCAATATTCCCCAAACGCTCCCAAACTATTGCCATTTAAGTCCACGACCTATAGCGACTCGTTTCCGCACCTTAAGTCTTCAAAGTAAGTACTTTGATTTTGAAGCCTTCCGTGACAATAGTAGCGATAGGCTCCAAAAATCAATATTCCCCAAACGCTCCCAAACTATTGCCATTTAAGTCCACGACCTATAGCGACTCGTTTACGCACCTTAAGTCTTCAAGGTAAGTACTTTGATTTTGAAGCCTTCCGTGATAATAGTAGCGCGATAGGCTCGAAAAATCAATATTCCCCAAACGCTCCCAAACTATTGCCATTTAAGTCCACGACCTATAGCGACTCGTTTCCGCACCTTAAGTCTTCAAAGTAAGTACTTTGATTTTGAAGCCTTCCGTGATAATAGTAGCGCGATAGGCTCCAAAAATCAATATTCCCCAAACGCTCCCAAACTATTGCCATTTAAGTCCACGACCTATAGCGACTCGTTTCTGCACCTTAAGTCTTCAAAGTAAGTACTTGGATTTTGAAGCCTTCCGTGACAATAGTAGCGATAGGCTCCAAAAATCAATATTCCCCAAACGCTCCCAAACTATTGCCATTTAAGTCCACGACCTATAGCGACTCGTTTCCGCACCTTAACTCTTCAAAGTAAGTACTTTGATTTTGAAGCTTTCCGTGATAATAGTAGCGCGATAGGCTCCAAAAATCAATATTCCCCAAACGCTCCCAAACTATTGCCATTTAAGTCCACGACCTTTAGCGACTCGTTTCCGCACCTTAAGTCTTCAAAGTAAGTACTTTGATTTTGAAGCCTTCCGTGATAATAGTAGCGCGATAGGCTCGAAAAATCAATATTCCCCAAACGCTCCCAAACTATTGCCATTTAAGTCCACGACCTATAGCGACTCGTTTCCGCACCTTAAGTCTTCAAAGTAAGTACTTTGATTTTGAAGCCTTCCGTGACAAGAGTAGCGATAGGCTCCAAAAATCAATATTCCCCAAACGCTCCCAAACTATTGCCATTTAAGTCCACGACCTATAGCGACTCGTTTCCGCACACTTTGATTTTGAAGCCTTCCGTGCCAATAGTAGCGATAGGCTCCAAAAATCAATATTCCCCAAACGCTCCCAAACTATTGCCATTTAAGTCCACGACCTATAGCGACTCGTTTCCGCACCTTAAGTCTTCAAAGTAAGTACTTTGATTTTGAAGCCTTCCGTGATAATAGTAGCGCGATAGGCTCCAAAAATCAATATTCCCCTAACGCTCCCCAACTATTGCCATTTAAGTCCACGACCTATAGCGACTCGTTTCCGCACCTTAAGTCTTCAAAGTAAGTACTTTGATTTTGAAGCCTTCCGTGACAATAGTAGCGATAGGCTCCAAAAATCAATATTCCCCAAACGCTCCCAAACTATTGCCATTTAAGTCCACGACCTATAGCGACTCGTTTCCGCACCTTAATTATTCAAAGTAAGTACTTTGATTTTGAAGCCTTCCGTGATAATAGTAGCGCGATAGGCTCCAAAAATCAATATTCCCCAAACGCTCCCAAACTATTGCCATTTAAGTCCACGACCTATAGCGACTCGTTTCCGCACCTTAAGTCTTCAAAGTAAGTACTTTGATTTTGAAGCCTTCCGTGACAATAGTAGCGCGATAGGCTCCAAAAATCAATATTCCCCAAACGC
The DNA here is from genome assembly GCA_958496205.1 of Idaea biselata. Classification (NCBI taxonomy): domain Eukaryota; kingdom Metazoa; phylum Arthropoda; class Insecta; order Lepidoptera; family Geometridae; genus Idaea; species Idaea biselata. The sequence goes on from OY292402.1 coordinate 1,368,433, forward strand.
TCCCAAACTATTGCCATTTAAGTCCACGACCTATAGCGACTCGTTTCCGCACCTTAAGTCTTCAAAGTAAGTACTTTGATTTTGAAGCCTTCCGTGACAATAGTAGCGCGATAGGCTCCAAAAATCAATATTCCCCAAACGCTCCCAAACTATTGCCATTTAAGTCCACGACCTATAGCGACTCGTTTCCGCACCTTAAGTCTTCAAAGTAAGTACTTTGATTTTGAAGCCTTCCGTGATAATAGTAGCGCGATAGGCTCCAAAAATCAATATTCCCCAAACGCTCCCAAACTATTGCCATTTAAGTCCACGACCTATAGCGACTCGTTTCCGCACCTTAAGTCTTCAAAGTAAGTACTTTGATTTTGAAGCCTTCCGTGACAATAGTAGCGATAGGCTCCAAAAATCAATATTCCCCAAACGCTCCCAAACTATTGCCATTTAAGTCCACGACCTATAGCGACTCGTTTCCGCACCTTAAGTCTTCAAAGTAAGTACTTTGATTTTGAAGCCTTCCGTGATAATAGTAGCGCGATAGGCTCCAAAAATCAATATTCCCCAAACGCTCCCAAACTATTGCCATTTAAGTCCACGACCTATAGCGACTCGTTTACGCACCTTAAGTCTTCAAGGTAAGCACTTTGATTTTGAAGCCTTCCGTGATAATAGTAGCGCGATAGGCTCGAAAAATCAATATTCCCCAAACGCTCCCAAACTATTGCCATTTAAGTCCACGACCTATAGCGACTCGTTTCCGCACCTTAAGTCTTCAAAGTAAGTACTTTGATTTTGAAGCCTTCCGTGATAATAGTAGCGCGATAGACTCCAAAAATCAATATTCCCCAAACGCTCCCAAACTATTGCCATTTAAGTCCACGACCTATAGCGACTCGTTTCCGCACCTTAAGTCTTCAAAGTAAGTACTTTGATTTTTAAGCCTTCCGTGACAATATTAGCGATAGGCTCCAAAAATCAATATTCCCCAAACGCTCCCAAACTATTGCCATTTAAGTCCACGACCTATAGCGACTCGTTTCCGCACCTTAAGTCTTCAAAGTAAGTACTTTGATTTTGAAGCCTTCCGTGACAATAGTAGCGATAGGCTCCAAAAATCAATATTCCCCAAACGCTCCCAAACTATTGCCATTTAAGTCCACGACCTATAGCGACTCGTTTCCGCACCTTAAGTCTTCAAAGTAAGTACTTTGATTTTGAAGCCTTCCGTGACAATAGTAGCGATAGGCTCCAAAAATCAATATTCCCCAAACGCTCCCAAACTATTGCCATTTAAGTCCACGACCTATAGCGACTCGTTTCCGCACCTTAAGTCTTCAAAGTAAGTACTTTGATTTTGAAGCCTTCCGTGACAATAGTAGCGATAGGCTCCAAAAATCAATATTCCCCAAACGCTCCCAAACTATTGCCATTTAAGTCCACGACCTATAGCGACTCGTTTCCGCACCTTAAGTCTTCAAAGTAAGTACCTTGATTTTGAAGCCTTCCGTGATAATAGTAGCGCGATAGGCTCCAAAAATCAATACTCCCCAAACGCTCCCAAACTATTGCCATTTAAGTCCACGACCTATAGCGACTCGTTTCCGCACCTTAAGTCTTCAAAGTAAGTACTTAGATTTTGAAGCCTTCCGTGCCAATAGTAGCGATAGGCTCCAAAAATCAATATTCCCCAAACGCTCCCAAACTATTGCCATTTAAGTCCACGACCTATAGCGACTCGTTTCCGCACCTTAAGTCTTCAAAGTAAGTACTTTGATTTTGAAGCCTTCCGTGATAATAGTAGCGCGATAGGCTCCAAAAATCAATATTCCCCAAACGCTCCCAAACTATTGCCATTTAAGTCCACGACCTATAGCGACTCGTTTCCGCACCTTAAGTCTTCAAAGTAAGTACTTTGATTTTGAAGCCTTCCGTGACAATAGTAGCGCGATAGGCTCCAAAAATCAATATTCCCCAAACGCTCCCAAACTATTGCCATTTAAGTCCACGACCTATAGCGACTCGTTTCCGCACCTTAAGTCTTCAAAGTAAGTACTTTGATTTTGAAGCCTTCCGTGATAATAGTAGCGCGATAGGCTCCAAAAATCAATATTCCCCAAACGCTCCCAAACTATTGCCATTTAAGTCCACGACCTATAGCGACTCGTTTACGCACCTTAAGTCTTCAAGGTAAGTACTTTGATTTTGAAGCCTTCCGTGATAATAGTAGCGCGATAGGCTCGAAAAATCAATATTCCCCAAACGCTCCCAAACTATTGCCATTTAAGTCCACGACCTATAGCGACTCGTTTCCGCACCTTAAGTCTTCAAAGTAAGTACTTTGATTTTGAAGCCTTCCGTGATAATAGTAGCGCGATAGGCTCCAAAAATCAATATTCCCCAAACGCTCCCAAACTATTGCCATTTAAGTCCACGACCTATAGCGACTCGTTTCTGCACCTTAAGTCTTCAAAGAAAGTACTTTGATTTTGAAGCCTTCCGTGACAATAGTAGCGATAGGCTCCAAAAATCAATATTCCCCAAACGCTCCCAAACTATTGCCATTTAAGTCCACGACCTATAGCGACTCGTTTCCGCACCTTAAGTCTTCAAAGTAAGTACTTTGATTTTGAAGCCTTCCGTGATAATAGTAGCGCGATAGGCTCCAAAAATCAATATTCCCCAAACGCTCCCAAACTATTGCCATTTAAGTCCACGACCTATAGCGACTCGTTTCCGCACCTTAAGTCTTCAAAGTAAGTACTTTGATTATGAAGCCTTCCGTGACAATAGTAGCGATAGGCTCCAAAAATCAATATTCCCCAAACGCTCCCAAACTATTGCCATTTAAGTCCACGACCTATAGCGACTCGTTTCCGCACCTTAAGTCTTCAAAGTAAGTACTTTGATTATGAAGCCTTCCGTGACAATAGTAGCGATAGGCTCCAAAAATCAATATTCCCCAAACGCTCCCAAACTATTGCCATTTAAGTCCACGACCTATAGCGACTCGTTTACGCACCTTAAGTCTTCAAGGTAAGTACTTTGATTTTGAAGCCTTCCGTGATAATAGTAGCGCGATAGGCTCGAAAAATCAATATTCCCCAAACGCTCCCAAACTATTGCCATTTAAGTCCACGACCTATAGCGACTCGTTTCCGCACCTTAAGTCTTCAAAGTAAGTACTTTGATTTTGAAGCCTTCCGTGATAATAGTAGCGCGATAGGCTCCAAAAATCAATATTCCCCAAACGCTCCCAAACTTTTGCCATTTAAGTCCACGACCTATAGCGACTCGTTTCTGCACCTTAAGTCTTCAAAGTAAGTACTTGGATTTTGAAGCCTTCCGTGACAATAGTAGCGATAGGCTCCAAAAATCAATATTCCCCAAACGCTCCCAAACTATTGCCATTTAAGTCCACGACCTATAGCGACTCGTTTCCGCACCTTAACTCTTCAAAGTAAGTACTTTGATTTTGAAGCTTTCCGTGATAATAGTAGCGCGATAGGCTCCAAAAATCAATATTCCCCAAACGCTCCCAAACTATTGCCATTTAAGTCCACGACCTTTAGCGACTCGTTTCCGCACCTTAAGTCTTCAAAGTAAGTACTTTGATTTTGAAGCCTTCCGTGATAATAGTAGCGCGATAGGCTCCAAAAATCAATATTCCCCAAACGCTCCCAAACTATTGCCATTTAAGTCCACGACCTATAGCGACTCGTTTCCGCACCTTAAGTCTTCAAAGTAAGTACTTTGATTTTGAAGCCTTCCGTGACAATAGTAGCGATAGGCTCCAAAAATCAATATTCCCCAAACGCTCCCAAACTATTGCCATTTAAGTCCACGACCTATAGCGACTCGTTTCCGCACACTTTGATTTTGAAACCTTCCGTGCCAATAGTAGCGATAGGCTCCAAAAATCAATATTCCCCAAACGCTCCCAAACTATTGCCATTTAAGTCCACGACCTATAGCGACTCGTTTCCGCACCTTAAGGCTGAGATTCATAAACAGAACTTTACTTCGCATCAAAGTAGTTTTCGCAAAGCATGCTTTCAAATCTCGAAGTTTACTATCTTCTTCTCAGGGTGCCTCTCCAACTAGTGAAGGCTGGCAGTCAGTTCAGCATATTTTACTCGATCTCTTGCGAGGCTAAATAGTTTGGCGGCACTCGCTATTCCTGTCCACTCCCTGATGTTTCGTAGCCACGACTTTTTCCTACGACCAACCTTTCTTTTCCCCGCAACTTTTCCCATCATAATTAGTTGCAGTAGTCCATATCTGGGGTTCCTCAATAAATGTCCAAGATAGGCAACTTTTCTTTGCTTGATGGTTTGCAAAAGCTTGCGTTTTTGGTTGACTCGTCGCAGAACCTCCTCGTTCGTAACTTTTTGCGTCCACGAAATTGACATCATGCGTCTATAGGTCCACATTTCGAATGCCTCTATACGTTTTCTGAGTTCCTCCTTAACGGTCCAGGCCTCACATCCGTACAGAAGTATTGGCCAGATGTAACATTTGAGCATGCGAATGCGCAAAGGGATCTTAAGGTTTCGGTTACAAAGAGCCTTTTTCATTGTGTAAAAGGCACTACGCGCAATTTCTATGCGGGTTTTGACTTCCACGTCACTATCCCAGTCTTCAGTAAGCCATGTACCTAAATATCTGTATTTGCGCACCCTCTCCAGAGTGTGACCTAGCACATTTACAGTCAGCTGATTAAGGTGATTAGAGACGACCATAACCTTGGTCTTGGACACGTTCATTTTAAGGCCTGCCCTTGCGCTACAATCGCTCACACCATCAAAGTTTACTATGGCCGATTTCAATTTCATAGTCGTCACTCGAACTTTACTTTAGATAGAGCGGCTTTGCGCTGTAGTAAAGTAAAGCCAAAGTAAACCACGACAGTAATACGTTCTACGCAAATTTTATATTATTCAACATTAGTAAATTAATAACTAATCATACAATTTTCTTACAAATAAAATAATTTGTATACATTATCAAATAAAAATGTTTGTCAGCTGCGTCGCGACTATCTATAATAGGTATATAATAATTTCACTAAATGCCGTTACTGAAATATTGTAGTAAAAAGAAACGTAATTTTTGTATAACCTGTTTACTGTCGTTGTTAAATGTCAAAACTATTTACGTTTTTGCTTTTCTTTTCCCTTGCTCTTGCTATATTGAATTTTATATTAACGACTTGGCTACCATCCCCGGACACCGTATTCTTGGATTACACGATAACTTGCTGCTAACACAATGGACAATATCGAAAACATTGAGCAAAGACTCAATCGTATCGATAATATTGGCGTCAAAATAAAGCAGCTAAAACAAATACACAACAAGCACAGTAGAGTGACTGTAGAGTACCCATGTAGTACCTATTTCACAGAAATGACATTGCCGTTTATGAGTGCATAATACAACCAGATTGAATATACCAATAAACTCTAAATTTTGCACTAGTCACAAGACTATTAAAATTAGTAGTATAATAATTCAAACTTTACTTTGAGACGAAAGTCGACGATATTGTGGACTAGTACTTTACGAAGCAAAGCAGGGTTTCTCGAAGTAAAGACCGGCCTTAGCATGACTATGAAACATTATTTTGAGCCAAAGTGCGACTTTCTTACAAAGTAAAGGCGTAGTGCGGTTTATGAATCTCAGCCTAAGTCTTCAAAGTAAGTACTTTGATTTTGAAGCCTTCCGTGATAATAGTAGCGCGATAGGCTCCAAAAATCAATATTCCCCTAACGCTCCCCAACTATTGCCATTTAAGTCCACGACCTATAGCGACTCGTTTCCGCACCTTAAGTCTTCAAAGTAAGTACTTTGATTTTGAAGCCTTCCGTGACAATAGTAGCGATAGGCTCCAAAAATCAATATTCCCCAAACGCTCCCAAACTATTGCCATTTAAGTCCACGACCTATAGCGACTCGTTTCCGCACCTTAATTATTCAAAGTAAGTACTTTGATTTTGAAGCCTTCCGTGATAATAGTAGCGCGATAGGCTCCAAAAATCAATATTCCCCAAACGCTCCCAAACTATTGCCATTTAAGTCCACGACCTATAGCGACTCGTTTCCGCACCTTAAGTCTTCAAAGTAAGTACTTTGATTTTGAAGCCTTCCGTGACAATAGTAGCGCGATAGGCTCCAAAAATCAATATTCCCCAAACGCTCCCAAACTATTGCCATTTAAGTCCACGACCTATAGCGACTCGTTTCCGCACCTTAAGTCTTCAAAGTAAGTACTTTGATTTTGAAGCCTTCCGTGACAATAGTAGCGCGATAGGCTCCAAAAATCAATATTCCCCAAACGCTCCCAAACTATTGCCATTTAAGTCCACGACCTATAGCGACTCGTTTCCGCACCTTAAGTCTTCAAAGTAAGTACTTTGATTTTGAAGCCTTCCGTGATAATAGTAGCGCGATAGGCTCCAAAAATCAATATTCCCCAAACGCTCCCAAACTATTGCCATTTAAGTCCACGACCTATAGCGACTCGTTTCCGCACCTTAAGTCTTCAAAGTAAGTACTTTGATTTTGAAGCCTTCCGTGACAATAGTAGCGCGATAGGCTCCAAAAATCAATATTCCCCAAACGCTCCCAAACTATTGTCATTTAAGTCCACGACCTATAGCGACTCGTTTCCGCACCTTAAGTCTTCAAAGTAAGTACTTTGATTTTGAAGCCTTCCGTGATAATAGTAGCGCGATAGGCTCCAAAAATCAATATTCCCCAAACGCTCCCAAACTATTGCCATTTAAGTCCACGACCTATAGCGACTCGTTTCCGCACCTTAACTCTTCAAAGTAAGTACTTTGATTTTGAAGCCTTCCGTGATAATAGTAGCGCGATAGGCTCCAAAAATCAATATTCCCCAAACGCTCCCAAACTATTGCCATTTAAGTCCACGACCTATAGCAACTCGTTTCCGCACCTTAAGTCTTCAAAGTAAGTACTTTGATTTTGAAGCCTTCCATGACAATAGTAGCGATAGGCTCCAAAAATCAATATTCCCCAAACGCTCCCAAACTATTGCCATTTAAGTCCACGACCTATAACGACTCGTTTCCGCACCTTAAGTCTTCAAAGTAAGTACTTTGATTTTGAAGCCTTCCTTGACAATAGTAGCGATAGGCTCCAAAAATCAATATTCCCCAAACGCTCCCAAACTATTGCCATTTAAGTCCACGACCTATAGCGACTCGTTTCCGCACCTTAAGTCTTCAAAGTAAGTACTTTGATTTTGAAGCCTTCCGTGACAATAGTAGCGATTGGCTCCAAAAATCAATATTCCCCAAACGCTCCCAAACTATTGCCATTTAAGTCCACGACCTATAGCGACTCGTTTCCGCACCTTAAGTCTTCAAAGTAAGTACCTTGATTTTGAAGCCTTCCGTGATAATAGTAGCGCGATAGGCTCCAAAAATCAATATTCCCCAAACCCTCCCAAACTACTGCCATTTAAGTCCACGACCTATAGCGACTCGTTTCCGCACCTTAAGTCTTCAAAGTAAGTACTTTGATTTTGAAGCCTTCCGTGACAATAGTAGCGATAGGCTCCAAAAATCAATATTCCCCAAACGCTCCCAAACTATTGCCATTTAAGTCCACGACCTATAGCGACTCGTTTCCGCACCTTAAGTCTTCAAAGTAAGTACCTTGATTTTGAAGCCTTCCGTGATAATAGTAGCGCGATAGGCTCCAAAAATCAATATTCCCCAAACCCTCCGAAACTACTGCCATTTAAGTCCACGACCTATAGCGACTCGTTTCCGCACCTTAAGTCTTCAAAGTAAGTACTTTGATTTTGAAGCCTTCCTTGACAATAGTAGCGATAGGCTCCAAAAATCAATATTCCCCAAACGCTCCCAAACTATTGCCATTTAAGTCCACGACCTATAGCGACTCGTTTCCGCACCTTAAGTCTTCAGAGTAAGTACTTTGATTTTGAAGCCTTCCGTGACAATAGTAGCGCGATAGGCTCCAAAAATCAATATTCTAAAATTAAGTGATGGCTATTTGTATGAACTTTTGGGGGTACGAGATAATGTGTACCTCCAAAGGGAAGATCTTCCACCGGGCGGTTGGTTTTGCCCGGTAGGCCGCGGCCCGACGATGTTTCATCAGGAGTTGCAAAATATCGGTTTAATTTAATCAACGGTTACAGTTTAATACGATAACGGGTGCACAATAACACAAGCACGGGTGCGTGCAGGTAATACCGCCTGTCTCTTAATACGGCCCTATAGTATTTTATACACTCAATACCAACGAGGTTCTGATATAAACACGCACACTAAACATTAGTGGTTAACAATTATCACTAAATTAATTAATGAAACGGAAACGAATACGTGGGCCACGAGTCACATCACGAGTCACGCACCACTAGGCGTCTCGTCTCTATCCCGGTTCTATATAGAGAATCGATCACTGGGCGACCAAACCCGAGTTCGTCCCAAGAACAACTGAACTACTAACTATCCAGTACTCTGGCCCACGGCTACGTTCGATGTATAAACACATCCCGTTTCTAAGGAACACAACAAGGACTCTCTTTGTCTAAAACTTCCGATAAGAACTAATGTTGTTAATGTAAACATTCTCGAATAGCGCCGGCGCGGCGCTGGCACCGGTCACTCCTTAGGTACTTAATATACCCCGCGACGACACGGCGATCCTGACTGTCACACGTCCTCGGGTGTAAAGCAACTTCAGGAATACTTCACGAAGTGATATAATTCCTAAAGTATTAGTCGTTCGGCTATCCTGCCAATAAAAGTTACTCTGACAAACTGGTAGGTTTCCAAAGTTCATGTTAACAAATTCAAGTACTTGGTTTTAATAAGCTATCTCGTAATCACAGATCAGTATCAGCTTAGGCACTATTAAACAATTTATCTCACAATTTTAAAATTTACAATAACGTAAATGGCTCAACTATCATCACTCAGCGTGATATAGTACACATGGTCACACACGGACCGTCATATCACTCAGGGTGATATATCTCACATGGTCACTCACTGGACCCTAACATCGACACTGCGATGTATCACACATGGTCACTCACTGAACCCCACATCGACTCTGCGATGTATCTCAAATGGTCACTTTTTGGACCCCACATCGACTCTGCGATGTATCACACATGGTCACTCATTGGACCCCACATCGACTCTGCGATGTATCTCACATGGTCACTCTTTGGACCCCACATCGACTCAGCGATGTATCTCACATGGTCACTCTTTGGACCCCACATCGACTCTGCGATGTATCACACATGGTCACTCACTGGACCCCGCATCGACTCTGCGATGTATCACACATGGTCACTCTTTGGACCCCACATCAACTCTGCGATGTATCACACATGGTCACTCATTGGACCCCACATCGACTCTGCGATGTATCTAACATGGTCACTCACTGGACCCACATCGACTCTGCGATGTATCTCACATAGTCACTCACTGGACCCCACATCGACTCTGCGATGTATCTCACATGGTCACTCACTGGACCCACATCGACTCTGCGATGTATCTCACATGGTCACTCACTGGACCCCACATCGACTCTGCGATGTATCACACATGGTCACTCTTTGGACCCCACATCGACTCTGCGATGTATCACACATGGTCACTCTTTGGACCCCACATCGACTCTGCGATGTATCTCAGATGGTCATACATAGATCCATCACCGCAATCATGTCATACTGCTTGTCGCGCCACACCGCACAGTCTCCGTACCAGCTAGACTGGTTTTGGGATATGACCTACAGCTCACGAAACAAGTCAACATAACATTTTTTTAGTTTAGTTTAGATTAGTTTACAAGTTTTAATTTTAAATTAAAACTTGTAAACTAATCACACTGTATTATAGTGTATCAAATCAACACTTCGCCGACATGAGCTGATCCTGACTGTTTACAATTTTTACCAAAATTCAAATGAGTGTCAAACGTTCAGGGAACATAGCAACTTGTATTCGCACTCGTGCGCATACTTGACAATTGTAAAAAAAAAAAAATTTATTTTACTAAAACTCAAATCCAGTATACCTTAATTAGTATCTCAAATCTTACTTAGATTCAAATCTGAGGCAAAGCATCATTGACAGTCTTCGTTTTCTTAATAATTCACAACGCATTACTTTACAAATAACTGGGTTTCATTCGTGGTCACAACCATAACAGATTCCACCAACACATTTGCTCTATAATAATATGCACTTCCACCAGAAATGCCGCGTCGTCACATGACTCAATGATTTTTGCAAGGCAAGACCCAACTAGGTACTAGGTACACTACTTTTGTGAATGTCAATATGATACTTAACCCTCAGGCATTCATCTAATACATTAATGAGCAAGCAATAATTGGCCAAAATTGCTCGTTAATTTGATTCAATTTGTTTATTTCAGATAATACAGATAATCCTTTACAAATTCACACGTTTTGCACCAATAGCAATACTTTTTTTTCGGGACTTAATCGCGTTATTTTTATCTTCGACGTTTCAACTATGTCCCAAAAATCCCGACCGTGAGGTGACTGATCCAATAATACTAAATGTACGTATGTAGACCAACTTGTTATGGCATTCCAAGTAGTAGTAGAATAAGAGAAATCGAAATGCAATTAATTAATAACTTTAAAATACAGCAGTTAACCATCTAATACCTCAACAAGTATGAAACAGAGTATTGTAAAAGTCGCCAAAATTATGACTTTTTTTTTAATACAACAACATCTTGTATGGAAAATGTTTTCTTTAACATAATGGTTTGCATTGGCAAAATTTCATTATTTTTTAAAGTAGGAAGTAACTTAAATAATTAATTTTAACTTTCATACTCAATAACTCTCGTCAATCCACCAAATAAATTCACACTAGAATTTAAAGCGCTCATTGCACACGGTGCTAAGGACTTTGCAACCGTTTCAATTTGTAAGTAAGCATAATTAGTCAGTGACTAGTTACTCAGTACTATATTTGATCAAGTCTCAAGCAACAACAGCTGTAAGACCCCCTGACTCTGTTGGATAACTCCTCATACATGGTAAATAAATACCATTGATCCATAATGTACGTACACGTAAAATACTACCTATTAATAACATTTTAAACCTCGATCTGCTTAGGACCATAATAAATCGGAAAGTCCCCAAATGATCAGGGTTTTTTTGTTTATTTTTTCTCTTTTTTTTTTAAACAAAATCAAATCTGTTAAAACTGTTTTATTATAGGGACCTGATGCAATAATACCTGAAGTACATCACTTTAAAACATGAAATCAATTAGATCAGGTAGATATATGACCTACGTATATGGTAGGTACACAAATTAGTAGTAACGGCTTAAAACTGCACAAACTATGTTAACACATTTATCACAGACTGTTTGTTCTATATTCTCACTAGGCAATGGATTTCAATAAAGGAAATCAATATACATTCGTCTACCGTCTCTGTCTTAACCATGATAATATCATAAATCAAATCAAAGTTTAAATAAAGTCTACCATCTATAAACTCTCTCGAATAATACGTGATAGTAAATCGTTATTTGACTGACTTATGTGATAAACACAATAATACATGATGATAAACCGTCAATTGACTGACTTATGTCATAAACAAAATTAATATCGGTGTAGATATTTTCAAAATCTTTTTTTTTATACTTTTTTTTCCAATTTCAAGTACTTATACTACTTTCTTTTGCATACAGAGGTGTCAGGTGATCAATAGAAACTTCAGTCGTAAAACTAAGTGTAAGCTAATATCTTTCAATTATAATGCTTTAAATGCACAATATAATCAAGGCTACATTAAAAAAAAATAGTTGTCAGACCATTCTTTTATCAGTATAGACTACAAATGATCTGTAAATCATCAAATATAATCAATTTATCATTCCCAATGCTCAACAAGGTAGCCAAGGCCAAAACTTTTGCCTCCTTAATTATTAGCAAAAGATTCAGAGACTATTAAGCCCCGCAGGATCAAAACAATAATGGAACGAACTCACAGGGGTCTGATGGTCCAGACGATAACTCGTTTCAGCAACGACTGCAACTAGAAATCACCACTCGCACCGGTGGATTAGGATAAAGATGCTTGATAATGCATTGAGAAGCGATGTGTACCACTTGTCCGCATGTCGCGATAAAAACATCGCTCTTAAATGGCTTCATTTCATTTCAAAATAGCTTCTCCATAGGAATAACACATTTCCGGGTTTTCCAGCGTGTTCATATTTTTCTCCAAGTTTTTAACTAGCTTAAGTGGTGTGTGTGTATCCCACTTCTGATGTCGCAGCTAGCGGATTAGGGGCCTCAGAGCCCATTAGGGGGAACATCATCGGCATGGTTATTCGGTTCCATGATTTGTGGGCAGGAGTGGATACAGTCACACACACGAATATCGGTTTAATCAACGGTTACAGTTTAATACGATAACGGGTGCACAATAACACAAGCACGAGTGCGTGCGGGTAATACCGCCTGTCTCTTAATACGGCCCTATAGTATTTTATACACTCAATATCAACGAGGTTCTGATATAAACACGCACACTAAACATTAGGCGTTAACAATTATCACTAAATTAATTAATGAAACGGAAACGAATACGTGGGCCACGAGTCACATCACGAGTCACGCACCACTAGGCGTCTCGTCTCTATCCCGGTTCTATATAGAGAATCGATCACTGGGCGACCAAACCCGAGTTCGTCCCAAGAACAACTGAACTACTAACTATCCAGTACTCTGGCCCACGGCTACGTTCGATGTATAAACACATCCCGTTTCTAAGGAACACAACAAGGACTCTCTTTGTTTAAAACTTCCGATAAGAACTAATGTTGTTAATGTAAACTCAAAGTACTTACTTTGAAGACTTAACGTGCGGAAACGAATCGCTATAGGTCGTGGACATAAATGGCAATAGTTTTGGAGCGTTTGGGAAATATTGATTTTCGAGCCTATGGGACATACCTATTGTCACGGAAGGCTTCAAAATCAAAGTACTTACTTTGAAGACTTAACGTGCGGAAACGAGTCGCTATAGGTCGTGGACTTAAATGGCAATAGTTTTGAAGCGTTTGGGAAATATTGATTTTCGAGCCTATGGAACATACCTATTGTCACGGAACGCTTCAAAATCAAAGTACTTACTTTGAAGACTTAACGTGCGGAAACGAGTCGCTATAGGTCGTGGACTTAAATGGCAATAGTTTTGGAGCGTTTGGGAAATATTGATTTTCGAGCCTATGGGACATACCTATTGTCACGGAACGCTTTAAAATCAAAGTACCTACTTTGAAGACTTAACGTGCGGAAACGAGTCGCTATAGGTCGTAAACTTAAATGGCAATAGTTTTGAAGCGTTTGGGAAATATTGATTATCGAGCTTATGGGACATACCTATTGTCACGGAAGGCTTCAAAATCAAAGTACTTACTTTGAAGACTTAACGTGCGGAAACGAGTCGCCATAGGTCGTGGACTTAAATGGCAATAGTTTTGGAGCGTTTGGGAAATATTGATTTTCGAGCCTATGGGACATACCTATTGTCACGGAACGCTTCAAAATCAAAGTACTTACTTTGAAGACTAAACGTGCGGAAACGAGTCGCCATAGGTCGTGGACTTAAATGGCAATAGTTTTGGAGCGTTTGGGAAATATTGATTTTCGAGCTTATGGGACATACCCATTGTCACGGAACGCTTCAAAATCAAAGTACTTACTTTGAAGACTTAACGTGCGGAAACGAGTCGCTATAGGTCGTGGACTTAAATGGCAATAGTTTTGGAGCGATTGGGAAATATTGCTTTTCGAGCCTATGGGATATAACTATTATCACGGAACGCTTCAAAATCAAAGTACTTATTTTGAAAACTTAACGTGCGGAAACGAATCGCTATAGGTCGTGGACTTAAATGGCAATAGTTTTGAAGCGTTTGGGAAATATTGATTTTCGAGCCTATGGGACATACCTATTGTCACGGAACGCTTCAAAATCAAAGTACTTACTTTGAAGACTTAACGTGCGGAAACGAGTCGCTATAGGTCGTAAACTTAAATGGCAATAGTTTTGGAGCGTTTGGGAAATATTGATTTTCGAGCTTATGGGACATACCTATTGTCACGGAACGCTTCAAAATCAAAGTACTTACTTTGAAGACTTAACGTGCGGAAACGAGTCGCTATAGGTCGTGGACTTAAATGGCAATAGTTTTGGAGCGATTGGGAAACATTGATTTTCGAGCCTATGGGACATACCTATTGTCACGGAACGCTTCAAAATCAAAGTACTTACATTGAAGACTTAACATGCGGAAACGAGTCGCTATAGGTCGTGGACTTAAATGGCCATAGTTTTGGAGCGTTTGGGAAATATTGATTTTTGAAGCCTACGGGACATACCTATTGTCACGGAACGCTTCAAAATCAAAGTACTTACTTTGAAGACTTGACGTGCGGAAACGAGTCGCTATAGGTCGTGGACTTAAATGGCAATAGTTTTGGAGCATTGGGAAATATTGCTTTTTGAGCCTATGGGATATAACTATTGTCACGGAACGCTTTAAAATCAAAGTACCTACTTTGAAGACTTAACGTGCGGAAACGAGTCGCTATAGGTCGTAAACTTAAATGGCAATAGTTTTGAAGCGTTTGGGAAATATTGATTATCGAGCTTATGGGACATACCTATTGTCACGGAAGGCTTCAAAATCAAAGTACTTACTTTGAAGACTTAACGTGCGGAAACGAGTCGCCATAGGTCGTGGACTTAAATGGCAATAGTTTTGGAGCGTTTGGGAAATATTGATTTTCGAGCCTATGGGACATACCTATTGTCACGGAACGCTTCAAAATCAAAGTACTTACTTTGAAGACTAAACGTGCGGAAACGAGTCGCCATAGGTCGTGGACTTAAATGGCAATTGTTTTGGAGCGTTTGGGAAATATTGATTTTCGAGCCTATGGGACATACCTATTGTCACGGAACGCTTTAAAATCAAAGTACTTACTTTGAAGACTTAACGTGCGGAAACGAGTCGCTATAGGTCGTGGACTTAAATGGCAATAGTTTTGGAGCGTT
This sequence comes from Idaea biselata, assembly GCA_958496205.1. Classification (NCBI taxonomy): domain Eukaryota; kingdom Metazoa; phylum Arthropoda; class Insecta; order Lepidoptera; family Geometridae; genus Idaea; species Idaea biselata. The sequence goes on from OY292402.1 coordinate 1,383,581, forward strand.
TGGGAAATATTGATTTTTGAAGCCTATGGGACATACCTATTGTCACGGAAGGCTTAAGAATCAAAGTACTTACTTTGAAGACTTAACGTGCGGAAACAAATCGCTATAGGTCGTGGACTTAAATGGCAATAGTTTTGGAGCGTTTGGGAAATATAGATTTTCGAGCCTATGGGACATACCTATTGTCACGGAACGCTTCAAAATCAAAGTACTTACTTTGAAGACTTAACGTGCGGAAACGAGTCGCCATAGGTCGTGGACTTAAATGGCCATAGTTTTGGAGCGTTTGGGAAATATTGATTTTTGAAGCCTATGGGACATACCTATTGTCACGGAAGGCTTCAAAATCAAAGTACTTACTTTGAAGACTTGACGTGCGGAAACGAGTCGCTATAGGTCGTGGACTTAAATGGCAATAGTTTTGGAGCGATTGGGAAATATTGCTTTTTGAGCCTATGGGATATAACTATTGTCACGGAACGCTTTAAAATCAAAGTACCTACTTTGAAGACTTAACGTGCGGAAACGAGTCGCTATAGGTCGTAAACTTAAATGGCAATAGTTTTGAAGCGTTTGGGAAATATTGATTATCGAGCTTATGGGACATACCTATTGTCACGGAAGGCTTCAAAATCAAAGTACTTACTTTGAAGACTTAACGTGCGGAAACGAGTCGCCATAGGTCGTGGACTTAAATGGCAATAGTTTTGGAGCGTTTGGGAAATATTGATTTTCGAGCCTATGGGACATACCTATTGTCACGGAACGCTTCAAAATCAAAGTACTTACTTTGAAGACTAAACGTGCGGAAACGAGTCGCCATAGGTCGTGGACTTAAATGGCAATAGTTTTGGAGCGTTTGGGAAATATTGATTTTCGAGCTTATGGGACATACCCATTGTCACGGAACGCTTCAAAATCAAAGTACTTACTTTGAAGACTTAACGTGCGGAAACGAGTCGCTATAGGTCGTGGACTTAAATGGCAATAGTTTTGGAGCGATTGGGAAATATTGCTTTTCGAGCCTATGGGATATAACTATTATCACGGAACGCTTCAAAATCAAAGTACTTATTTTGAAAACTTAACGTGCGGAAACGAATCGCTATAGGTCGTGGACTTAAATGGCAATAGTTTTGAAGCGTTTGGGAAATATTGATTTTCGAGCCTATGGGACATACCTATTGTCACGGAACGCTTCAAAATCAAAGTACTTACTTTGAAGACTTAACGTGCGGAAACGAGTCGCTATAGGTCGTAAACTTAAATGGCAATAGTTTTGGAGCGTTTGGGAAATATTGATTTTCGAGCTTATGGGACATACCTATTGTCACGGAACGCTTCAAAATCAAAGTACTTACTTTGAAGACTTAACGTGCGGAAACGAGTCGCTATAGGTCGTGGACTTAAATGGCAATAGTTTTGGAGCGATTGGGAAATATTGCTTTTCGAGCCTATGGGATATAACTATTGTCACGGAACGCTTCAAAATCAAAGTACTTACTTTGAAGACTTAACGTGCGGAAACGAATCGCTATAGGTCGTGGACTTAAATGACAATAGTTTTGAAGCGTTTGGGAAATATTGGTTGTTAGCCTTATTGTCACGGAAGGCTTCAAAATCAAAGTACTTACTTTGAAGACTTAACGTGCGGAAACGAGTCGCTATAGGTCGTAGACTTAAATGGCAATAGTTTTGGAGCGTTTGGGAAATATTGATTTTTAAAGCCTATGGGACATACCTATTGTCACGGAACGCTTCAAAATCAAAGTACTTACTTTGAAGACTTAACGTGCGGAAACGAGTCGCTATAGGTCGTGGACTTAAATGGCAATAGTTTACAATTTACATTAGAATACAGAAAGGGCAGGGGCTAATGCAACACGCTGATTTCTTAAGCCGGAATCCTCTTGCTAACGTATCTCAATCTGAAGAAGTGGTCGAGGACGACTCACAGACAGGAACGGCCGTCTTACCAGAACGCCCTATTACCGAGGCCGGACCCAGCGGGCGTGTATAAAAGACAGCGCCGACCGGTACTCGGGCTCACTTCTGGCGCAGCACTCACTCGGATCAGACGTGTCGTAATTAATAGTGAACATTAGTGGTTAATTTGGTTAATTAGTTGTTGGTGATTTCTGTAGTAGATTGTAGGGTTATTATAAGTTTCTTTTTAGAAAAATAATTTGTGTTTGGATTTATAAGAATATTATAACAAATTGTAATAATATCATACCGTATGTTTTCTTTGCAATCTCCGTGTCTGAGTAGACGAATGTGAAATACTTAGGTATTTTAAGTCCGTATTATACCTAGCTTTTCAAGTTAAATGATATGTGAACAAACGCTCCTAGCTAAACATTTAAGAATTTAGAAATTTCACTTCAAATTTGTATAAAATATTATCCATTTACTCTGAGTAATGTAGGTAATATTATGACAATGGACGTTTAATTCTACTTAGATTGTAAATGTAAAAGATTGTGTGTATTTTTCATAGTAGTTTTAAATTGTTTTTGTAGTTAGGTATAAAAAAATACGCTTTAATTTCAATTTTATAGCAATACTAGCTGTGTCCAGCAGATTTATCCGAATCAATCCTGATTCCATAGGAATTTTCAAAAATCCTTTCTTATCGGATGCCTACCTCGTTTAAAGAACACTCGTCGGTTAAAAAAGGACCAGCTTCAGCGAATATAGTTAAGGGCCCATATAGCCCCAATTACGTGACAGGGATAGCACTAGCGGATTTCAGATGTGTTAATAAAGGGCGTAAGATGCTAGTACGCAAAGTTTTAGAGTGTAAAATCAAACAATTGGTTATTTCAAGATAACAAAACATTACTCTTGAATTTAAAATCATAGATGCCCCGCATTGAACTAAGATCAGTCCATCTACAAAGTTATACTAGTAGGTATAAGTAAAATATTGAGTGACTAATACTATTCATTTGTAAAATTGAAAGGGAAGTTTGTGAGAAACTATCGAGAAAAGTTTCTGTAAACCTGACCTGGTAAATGTCCTTAACTTTAATAAGCATTCGGTTAAATAAAAAATGTTTGAAACAATTAGTTTTGAAAACAATGCTTATTAAGCATAAACTTTTTAAACTAACACGATTGGAACTCATAATTTTATATTTTCCCGGGTTTTAAAAAGTAAAAATCACGCGATTAAGACCCGGGAAAATATAAAATTATGAGTTCAAATTATTGGAAAATGAAAAATTTAATAATATAGAACCTATTTAGTAGGTACCATACTCTATGAACATTTTGTTATAATTTTTATTTGTCTGATTGACTGCTGTCAATATTGTTTTATTATTTTTTGAATTACCAGTTATAATACATTAGAATTTCTTGTAATGCATTTTTCGTTTGAGTAAATAACTTATTATAAGTCTAATAGGTTATGGGCCCAGAGCATTAGTAAAATACAAAGAGCAGTTATATTTAAAACTCGGTATATAATAATAAAGTGAGGGTCAGGTGGGGTAAATGAGTTGAGGTACACCGACCGGGGTATAAAAGTGTAATAGAAGTTTGTGCAGTGACTTAGTGTCTTGTATCTAAACAGTGATAATGGAATCTGTTAAAATGGATAAATTCAATGGAGAGAATTATCGCCAATGGAAGTTTCAAATTAATTGCGCATTGAAGGCAAAGGGAATAGATTTGAAAATTGCCATGACAAGTGACAATAAAGAGACTTGGCTGAAGAATGACGGAATGGCGATGTTCATAATGACGTCTGCCATGGACTTGAAACAAATCGAACTGATAGAGAATTGCAATAGTGCTCTCGAAATATTTGAGAAACTTGATGCTGTCTATGAACAAAAGTCTGAATTTAATAAAATGTTGATTCATGAAAGATACTACGAGTATAAAATGAATTTAAATGAAGGAGTTGCTTATCATATTTCTAAAATAGAAAGCTTAGCGAAACAGTTGAGAGAAAGTGGTGAAGTTATTACTGATACAGCTATTATAACAAAGATTGTAAGTACTTTACCTTCGAAGTATCGTTCAGTACGACAAGCATGGTTGTCACTTGATTCTGCAAAACAAACGATTCCTAATCTAACTGCTCGATTATTAGATGAGGAAGCTAGTTTAACTAATGACGAAAGTAATGAGATGGCACTATTGGCTCTACAAAAGAAGAACAGAAATTATTCAGATAATAATGAAGACAAACGTCATCGTTTTGTTTGTTATAATTGCAGTAAACGAGGCCACTTTGCAAAAGATTGTCGTTTTAAGAAAAGTACACCACAAGGAAATAAATCGTTGGCATTTAATGTAGAAAACGATTTTGCTAACTTCACTACAGATAACTGTGATGATATGTGGCTACTTGATAGTAGAGCGTCTGTACATATGTGTTTTAGAAGAGATTTCTTCAAACAATTAGAACTTTTCGATGAAAATAACAAAAGATCTGTTAAACTTGGCAATCAAGAAAGTTTGAAAGTTGCTGGTGTTGGAACTATCTTAATTAAAAAATGTTTTAAAGGACAATGGGAAGAGAATATATTAACAGAAGTTTTGTATGTACCTGATTTGCGCCGAAATCTGTTTTCTGAGGGAGCTGTGATGCGACTAAACTTTGTCATCATTAAGAAGAATATATCAGCATTAATATATAGAGACAATGATGTTGTTTTGACTGCTACGTTAAAACCAAATAACTTATACGTGATGAATTTCAAAACGATAATCAGTGACTGTTGCAATGCAGTGCAAATTCCGCAAACTAGTTTAAAAATATGGCATGAAAGACTTGGGCACATTAATATTAAAACTATTAAAGACATGGTGAAAAGTGGACTTATTAAATGTGATGATTGTGACTTTGAAAAGTTTGTCTGTGAAGCCTGTATGTATGGAAAACAAAGTCGGCTGCCATTTCATACATCTCTTCGGGGTGAAGTTAATCCTGGCGATTTGGTTTACAGCGATGTTTGTGGACCTATGAGTGAGTCGTCAATTCAAGGTATGAGATATTTTGTTATTTTTAAAGATGCTGCTTCAAGTTACCTGTACGTATATTTCATGCAACATAAAAGTGATGTTTTAGACTGTTTTAAAAATTATAATGCCCTTATACAAAACAAATTCGGACATAACATTCGTATTTTGCATTCTGACAATGGTGGTGAATATATCGGTAGTGATTTCAAGAAATACTTAAATTGCAGAGGGATTACACATGAGCGAACTGCACCCTATACACCTCAACAAAACGGAAGAGCTGAGAGAGAATTACGAACGATTGTTGAGAGTGTACGTTCTATGCTTTATGGTCGGCAATTAGCTTTGAACTTGTGGTCAGAAGCTGTGAGGTGTGCTGTATATTTACTTAACAGAACAATTTCTAGCCAAACTCCAACTAAGACACCACTAGAAATATGGTCTGGAGAAAAACCAAATCTTTCTCATATCAGAGTTTTTGGTTCTAGTGGCTATGTTCATGTTCCTGACGCAAGTAGAACTAAATTAGAAAAGAAAAGCAATAAGATGCTTTTAGTCGGCTATGATAACAACAATTACAGAATGTATGACCCCTGCACAAAGAAAATTAGAATTTCTCGAGATGTTGTTTTTGATGAGACTAGTTTTCCAATTATAGATAATTCTGTAGAAATAACGGTAGGAGAATCAAACTTCAAAACAATTGAACCCTCAACTAATCAATCTCCTGAAGATGTTGACAGTGATGATAGTCTAAGAAGTTGTAATGGTGAAGATGATGATGATGATGATGATGATGATTCTACTTATAAGCCAACTCAACCAATTGTTCCGGAATCTTGTATTATGAATCTTAGGCAAAGAAGAAACATAGATTATTCTGCCAATGTTACTGAACTTTACGAACCTGCTACATATAAAGATGCTGTTGAATGTGATGACTCTGATAATTGGAAAATAGCTATTCAGGAAGAGTTGAAGGCTCATGAAGAAAATAATACATGGACAATTGTAAACAAAACAAGCAAGAAACCAATTACTTCAAAGTGGGTTTTTAAAATTAAGAAAAATAAAGATGGTCGTATAGAGCGATACAAAGCTCGACTTGTTGCTCGAGGTTTTATGCAAATTAAAGATATCGATTATACTGAGACATTTGCACCTACTATAAGATATGATTCTATTAGAATATTACTTAGTTTAGCGGCAAAGTATAATTTTCAAATTTTACAATTTGATGTTAAAACAGCGTTTCTTTACGGGGACTTAGACGAAGAAATCTATATGGAAATTCCACAGGGAGTAATTGTGGATAACAATAAAGTATGTAAACTTAATAAATCACTATATGGTCTCAAACAAGCTCCCAGGTGTTGGAATACAAAATTTACTAGCTTTCTAAAATCGTATGGATTTATTCAGTCTGAGTCTGATCATTGTGTATTTACTAGTAATTTTAAAACGGAGAAAATTGTCTTAATATTGTATGTTGATGATGGTTTAATTTTTGCTTCTAATACAGATACTTTAAATATTGTTATCAACACTTTGAAATCAACTTTTAATATAAAGGTTTTAGAATTAAACTATTATGTTGGTCTTGAAATAACTAAAACAGATTATTCAATTCGAATCACTCAGACCAGTTATATTGAACAGGTTATTAAAAAATATCGAATGTCTGATGCTGCGTCTTGTTCTACTCCAGTAGACAATAATGTTATTTTTACAAAATCTGATAACGATGAAGTTATAACTTTTCCATTTAGAGAAGCTGTAGGTTCTTTACTATTTTTAGCTTCTGTATCTCGACCAGATATTTCTTTTGCTGTTAATCTAGTATGCCGGTATATTAATAATCCTTCTTCTGATCATGTTAAAGCTGTCAAGCGAATATTTAAATATTTGTTAGCAACTAAAACAGTTGGCATTGAATATAGTGGAAATGTAGGTCTTGTTGGTTATTGTGATTCGGATTATGGAAGTGATGTTGACACTAAAAAATCTACAACGGGTTATATATTTTTGATGAATAATGGTCCTATAACATGGGCAAGTCGTAAGCAACAAACGATTGCTTTATCTACTATGGAAGCAGAATTTATGGCAGCCTGTGATGCTACAAAAGAACTTTTATGGTTAAAACAATTTTTGTTAAATTTAGGTGAACATTTACAGTCAATTAGTTTATTTGTAGATAATCAGGCTGCAATAAAGCTAATTAGTAATCCTGTATTTCATCAAAGGTCTAAGCATATTGATATTAAATATAAATTCATACGCGAAAAGGTCGAACAAGGTTTACTTATTGTTAAATATATTGAAAGTAAGTGTCAACTAGCTGATTTCTTAACTAAAGCCATAACACCTCATCAATTTTGTTACAATAGAAGTAGAATATTATCTTGAAAAGTATGTTACTTATTTATTTAGAATTTTTTAATTTATGGTGTAGGAGAAGTTTCCAATTTCCTTTTGTTTTTTCTTTTATCTGTTATTCTTGATTATTAAATTAGGGGGAGTATTGGAAAATGAAAAATTTAATAATATAGAACCTATTTAGTAGGTACCATACTCTATGAACATTTTGTTATAATTTTTATTTGTCTGATTGACTGCTGTCAATATTGTTTTATTATTTTTTGAATTACCAGTTATAATACATTAGAATTTCTTGTAATGCATTTTTTATTTGAGTAAATAACTTATTATAAGTCTAATACCAATCGTGTTAGTTTAAAAAGTTTATTCTTAATAAGCATTGTTTTCAAAACTAATTGTTTCAAACATTTTTTATTTAACCGTCCGAATAAGTTCTGGCCTACTGCAGAGGCTATACGCTGAGGTTCGAATTATGCAATACAACCAGACTACTGGGCCCAAATAGTTTAGTCTACTCATTTATTTATTGTTTATCGATCAGATCAAATTATTGGACGATATAAAGTCTTCAGTCTAAGGAGACTTTACTAAGAGAAAAGTTATTAAGTTTTATTTAACGTGGGTGGTTCTAAGGTTATTGTCTGGAGAGATTTAATTCTTCATTAGCATTGTATCTGTATTGTATTTGATTCTGTTATTTCGCTTAATTAACTTCAAAGTTTTATTGAAACTTGTTATAAGTTCATTCATAGTAAACTTAGTAGCAGTACCTACGTAAAGTCTGTATCAAAACTAGACAGAATAAAGCCGATCGTTCACCGCCAACTAAAATAAGTTAGATAAGCTCGAATCAGATAGGAAAAAGTCCAAAATGCTTAAAAACTGTTGTCACCAATCCTTTGGCGTTCTTGCTATTAAAAAAAATTAAATATTAAATCATTGTCTTGGAAATATTGCTTGATTTTTGAGCAATTAAAATTGAAAGTTTTTATATTTTTATGTCGTAGGGGATTTTTCATTGGTGGGGTATTTTTCACACAAAGTAGTTATAATAAAGTATTTTATAACTCCGCACTTTGAGATCTGTTTTTAATTATTCTTTTTTAAGAAAATAAATAATAATTCGCGATTAAGATCAGGAAAAAATTAATTATGTTAATAAATTGTGTGAATTTGAAAAGTTTATAATATGGATGGTAGGTTAGTATATAAATTAGATATAGAAATTATATACAATACAGGTAGCGGTAACAAGTGAGCATAGCTATCATGCGATGAAACTGCCTCAACTATGCAAAGCTAAGTTAACTAACTTAGTTTTATTCGCGGTAAGTTCCGATCTCATAGATACCTATTTCTAAAATCCAGCTCTCTACAGAATCCTAGTCTTGTACGTACAAAATTATTTAGTAGTAATTTACGTAATGTATTCTGTATCGACCGTTTAGATTACATTATGTTTTATCAAAACTCATAAATCAAACTAAATAACCAGTTATTAAAATAATGTAATTTGTACCTACATTAATTATTTACAAAGGGAAAATGCAGACGGGAAATATTTTAGTTGCTCTCAAAAACTTCCATCTCGGTAGATTAGAGTTCTTAGAAAGTGTGCCAGGCAGAATCGGCAAGTCACGGGTTTGAATCTCATCGATATTTTTTTTAAGCATTTGCTTTTAGTTCCTGGCATACAACAAAATTATCGTGTTAGTTCGTAGTGTCAAGAATCGTTGTAATTACGAACAAACACGAATCGTCGTCGTTGTGTAGAATCGTTGTATCTGTCAAGAATATGATAAAATTTTATTAAAGTTAAGAAAAAGTAAAAGGGTACTAAATATCTTATTTGGAAATCAAAGACATTTTCGGTTTTAATCGCGTGGTTTTTTATAGCATAATAGTTTGTCATACATTTTGTAAGTACTAAACAAAGGGTATTCCATTTTCAAACATACCAATACCTTTTCAAGTATTTGGGAGATAATTTCTTCAACCGCCATAAAACATTGACTAGAATAACTAATAAATTATCGGCCGACTCTAAGTCTCTTGTCCATGTTTAGGTATACTAAATTCGAGCTGCAGTTAATACTGAACACATCTAGTTTCGCTAGAACTGCAAGGGCTCAATAATTAGACCAATATCACTTATATTACTACACATTACTGGCTTAGATCCGTGGCTTTGCTCGAACTGGATCTTTTTACTTCCAACGGAAAAAACCGGTCAAGTGCGAGTCGAACTCGCGCACGAAGGGTTCCGTACCATTATCTATACTACAGATTTTGTTTTGAATGGTAAATTGCGGTTTACGATTTATGACGTTTTAAAAAAAACTACCTACTGGATCTGGTTCAAACCAATTTTCGTTGGAAGTTTGCAAAGTAATGTACATTATATACTTTTTTTAGTCTTATCATTCCATTAATTAAGAAGTTACAGGGGGGGGGACCAACATTTTACCACTTTGGAAGTGTCTCTCGCGCAAACTACTCAGTTTAGAAAAAAATGATTTTAGAAACCTCAATATCATTTTTGAAGACCTATCCATAGATACCCCACATGTATAGGTTTGGTGAAAAAAAAATTTTTGAGTTTCAGTTCTTAGTATGGGGAACCCCAAAAAGTATTTTTTTTTTCTATTTGTACGGTGCAACCGTAGCATTTTTGCATCCTTGCATTTTAACATGACACGCGCGTCACATTTTACCTTTTATTTGTAAAATGTATAGTTCGCGTTTGGCCATCAAGAGTGTCGCGCGTGCTCGATAATCAAGTCCATTAATCCATCTCATTACCTAAATCAAGACAATATACAGTTCATTTAATTTACACAAACAAGTGTGTTATTTAACTATCAATCAAGTAACTATAGTGTAGGGTCTCACAACTCCCCTACATTATATTTTTTGGTCCTTCAGACCTCTTGCGTAATTTACACGTGTCGTGAACATACCACGTGTCTTCGCGAGGTTATAACCAGTGTCTATCAAGTGTGTTTATCAAGTTACATACAAGTGATACTGATTGCAGTGCTCTTACAAGGATAACAAGGATTCCAGTAAGGGTGAAAAACAAGTAAGACTGTTCCTTTACTTCACTTGTCTCATTTTATACGTATTTTCATCATGGCAAATCCCGATACGTACAACAATCAAGTTGAGTTAATCAATACTCTTTCGAAGTTATCGGTCAATATCAAGAAAGACCCTAAGGAGCGTAAAACTATTGACTATTTCAATAGGCGTTTACAAACTTTGGAAACCTATTGGAGGGACATTCAGGAAAACAATGACCTTCTTAAGACGGAAGTTAGCAAGTCCCACCACTATTTCGTCAATCAGGAATACCGTGCAGCAGAGGAGCTGTATAAATCAACGAAAACTCTCATCACTGAGCAGTATCAAGCAATTATCATGGAGAAGAAACAAAAAGAATCGCAATCAAGTCGCGATAAATCAGACGAAACTTTGGAAGTTGAAGAATCAATTGACAAAGAACAAGAAGTTAGACAGTCACCAGGCAAGTTTCAAGTATTACCTGGAACAAGCAAAGACGTTAGATTCGAGCAAGAAAAAAGATCAATTAGGGACGAGCAAGACGACGAGGAAGGTGAGAATCACCCAGTGCAGTTTCGATCCAGTGGTTCGTTAAGCAAGAATGACGATATGTTTCGAAAACAAGCAAGCAATTTTAGAGCCTTTGTCAGGACGGTAACAACTATCAACGTCGATTCGTTGACATCAAAATGGGATATAGAAGACGCAATGCGCAGTCTCCAAACACGTTGGTTAGCAATCGACTCATTACACTGGGATATAGACGCTGAAACTGATGAAATGGATGAAATTTATGAAAAACTATATACAGAACACGAAAATACCTATAATCAATTGAAGAAAACGATAAATAGCAAATTAAACTCAACGTTACAAAAGAACAGTTTGACTCCTACAATGGAAGTACCTATTTTTAGTGGGAACTATCAAAATTGGCCTACATTCAAAGATCTATTCAATACAGCCATTCATAACAACGTCGCGCTCTCCCCGGGACAAAAAATGCAATTTTTGAAATCAAAACTGCGAGGAGAAGCCGAACGCATCGTACAACATCTTCAAATAAGCGATGAAAATTACACCGTATGTTGGGAATTACTTAATCATAGATACAACCACAAACGATGGATTTTTACGTCACACTTAAAAACATTGCTAGGCCTGCCAGTAGCTACTCATGTATCAGTACCTCATATCAAGAAGATATATGACACCTCTCAATTATGTTTGAAGCTCAGAGACAATGCACACTGTGACGTCATTTCAATGCAATTGAAACATGAGTACTCGGAATTAGATTATTATAATCACCTGTTACTAAGTCAACATTCGAGCACGCGTCGAGAGACACGCCGGCGCAAAAGAGGCCTTATCGACGGTGTCGGCTATCTAGCTAATAGTTTATTCGGAGTACTTGATCAACGTTTTGCTGACCAATATAAACAAGACATTGACCTAATTAAACATAACGAAGGACACTTATTGGAGCTTATTAAAAACCAAACTTCTATCATGGAAGTCGAGTATAATGTGTTGAAAAGAACCGAAAAGTCCATCAATAAACAAAGCAAGATCATCCATCAGTTGTCCGTCAAGTTAGAAAAATTCGAAAATTCTTGGAAAATCGAATCAGAAAGAAATCAGATGATGAACGAATTCAGCTTTGGTGCAATCGCAGCTAGCAACATGTTACGAAAATTGTCAACCCTACAAACTACTTTATTGGACACCATAACAGACATCTATCACGGAAAATTCAACGTTCATTTGCTACCTCCTGAACAATTGAAAGAAACATTGGGCTCTATCATGGTTCATCTCCCAAAGGATCTTTCAATACCAATCAATAACCTGCAAAGCGATTTTATAAATATCTATCGTCTATTGAAGATAAATGCTCGAATGGCAAAAGACTATTTAATATTTGAAATGCGACTTCCTATTGTTACTCGAGATTCATTTGAAATTATGAAAATCATAGCCATTCCTCGAGCAATCGACGTCAACACGATGGCCACCATATTACCAGTCGGAGATTACGTCGCAATTAACCTCAAGAAAGAACGTTATTTAACACTCTCTGCCTTTGATATAAAATCATGTTCACACGATGAAAAGGATACATACCTTTGTTACATACCAAGACCAATTTATGATCTAAAAAGTGACGAGAACTTGTGTCAAATCGATCAAAATACAAGAAAGACCCTAAGGAGCGTAAAACTATTGACTATTTCAATAGGCGTTTACAAACTTTTTATGTAAAAATCTTAATGCGGTTCACAGAATACATCTACTTACCAAGTTTCAACAGTATAGCTCTTATAGTTTCGGAGAAAAGTGGCTGTGACATACGGACGGACGGACAGACAGACAGACAGACATGACGAATCTATAAGGGTTCCGTTTTTTGCCATTTGGCTACGGAACCCTAAAAAGTGGTCTTTGTCTATATGTCTGTGTATCTGTCGGATCTTTCAAAACGGATAAAGTGATTTAGATATAGTTTTTTGTTTCTTTCAAATGCAAAACATACTTTTTAGCCGAACTTTTTGTGGAAGTGACCAGTTGGGAAAAAATCGTTGATCTATTTCGGGAAGCGTATTTTCATTTCCGCGTTTAATAGGAGGCAATAGTGTCTCGATACGCGCTATACGTCTCGGTTCGTTGCCCAAACTGCCTTTCCAAACTCGTGTGCAATACAAGGCATGACAATGCATTGCAAATGACTGTATTAGGGTTCCTGCGAATAACGATAATGCGATTTCTCCCAATCACGAAGTAACGAACCTTCGACATTATTATTGCTAGTTAATATTATTTAATCTTTATCGTATCTACTTTAGTAGATACTGTGTAAATGTTTTAAAATATATCCTACCCTAAGTAGATACAGTGCTGTGTCGAGTAGTTAGTCTGGCAATATATATTTTCGACAACGGGATAATCACCCTTTGTACATAAATCCGAAGTTAATAATAAAAATCAAAAACATAAACATTCCATTATGATTTGGCTTAATTCGACTTTTAGCTTTGGAACTTTTAATTTTGGTGTTAAGAGGACCTCTTAAACCGAAAGGGAAAGTCAGAGCCTCGTCCATTCTTCAGCAGATGCGCCAAGCTAGCAGGTGAGGTTGACTTAGGCCCGACGATCTTAGCGGGCCCCATACACACCCAGTGGGCCCCATACACACCCAGTGGGCCCCATACACACCCAGTGGGCCCCATACACACCCAGTGGGCCCCATATACACCTAGTGGCCCTTATACACACCTGGGATGGTTTTACATAAGTTCATAATTATAATAATAAACAAAAAAAAATGAATTTTATATCAGTTAGTTAGATGTATAGATAGATGTATATATTTTAGTTTTAAGTTTATTCCTTTTTGAAGAAATAAACAGAGTGAACAATAAACAAACAGACACAGTAATTTTTACTCGCAGTACCTATAGTTTGTAACTGATCTCGTTTATTAAGGGCTTATTAGTGTTACGACATTTTAATACGACTGGCATGTCTGAAGACAGTTTGCGTCTGGAATTTAACTGAAGATTTAGAAGTAATTATTTGATCAACTGGTATATTAGAGCTTATGTCAATAATAGTTTGACTGTGTATTATAATAAATAAATAAATAAATTTAAATCTAAAATTATCTACAAACACGAAAGTTGATGAGTCTAGAGCAGAGGTTCCCTAAGTGAGGGGCGCCCAGGGTGGGAGGAGAGACTTTTACAGAGGGGCGCGGGGCACCTGTATAAAAAAACCTGCGATCTCGATCGCTGAGAGAATGCATTCCAGACTGCAGTCGATACGACCCATAAAATTATCTGAAATTGACACATGTCAAGAACATAATATTGTTTCCTTACTGGACGAATGTAGAGAACCTTACCGGCCCCGCGGCCACCTCACGGGCTCTATCAAAGGTATTTGGTACTACTTACCAAATACCGTTTATATGACTTTGTAAAACTTTAATGAGCAATGAAAATAGTTGTTTTATAATTAATTAATACTTTTTAATTCTGACCTTATAATCTGGACTGGAGAATGGGGGGCGCGGTTTTTTTTGTGGTCGAAAGGAGACGCGTCTCAAATAAGTTAGGGAACCCCTGGTTCTACTCTACTCTTCTCTACTCTAGATCCATAAACTTTCACATTTTAATTTTAGTAAGATTACAAACCATTCTAAAACCAAATCAACTTGAAATACCTCTCTTATTAAAACAAAGGCTGGTATTTATAAACATAGGATGATTTAAACGTAACAGAATTGGAATCAAAGTCAAAGTCACTGTAAAACTGTGACTGTTTATCAAACAAAATACACCTTTTGTTCAACCTGTAGACTGGAGACTTTCAATCGACTTACACGCACGTTCCAGAGGGAAAATAGATAAGCGAGTCATCTTAAGTGTTTCTTTATAGGGCCTTAAGGGCTTAAGGCCCTATAAAGAAACACTTAAAATACTTTGAGTAGGTATAGGTGGGCACCTATACCTACTCAAAGTATTTTTAATTATATTCAGCCAAATAAATGGAAGCACAAATTTCTTACTTGTCACCCATAAGAGCACTAAAAAACAACCCATAAGCTTGATTTGACCAAACTAAAATCAGCAAATATCTAATAACTACGCAAAAATCGTTTTTTTTTCTCAATGAAATAGCTCGACAGTCTCTTAACCAAAATACGTAGGTATTATGCGTAGAATTGCTGTTCGTTGCTCATTCCATTTGATTCGAATCCAACTCTAATAGAACAAGTTTTTGTAGATCGACTAAAAAGTTGATAGTTTACTTAACTTACTAACAAATAACAAATAAAATCTATACCTACCTAATAGACTAGCCTATACGGTATTGACCTGTTTATTCCCAAACATTCCCTTTAGTTTACATGTTTAGTCTTATTCAGAGTTTTATGCCGGGCCATGTGTTTTATTTGATTACTTATAGCGTTAATTCGGTACCTATTTCGCAATGGAATAAATAACTAGTGTATGGGAATACGGAAACGTGATATTTTTGTATGAAGAAGCTGTAGGACTGAAACTTACAAGCAAATTAAATAAACTTTGAACTGTTGCAGCCGTTTCTGTCTCTCATCTAAGCGATGTTAGTAATGTATTTAAAAAGTAGAAGTCTGTCTGTAGTAAGTAGAGGTAGTATACGCTAACTCGAATTTACTTGGGGTAGGCACAGTAGGTAAGTCATCATTGAGCAGACCTACTGCAAATAAACTGCATTTCAGAGATGATGTATTTCTGTTGCCGCTATAACAGCAACTGTAATAACAATGAAATGAGTACAAAGTAGTTTATTCCAGTGACCCAGTTACAAGTAATTATAATCCATCCATTTTCGCCGTCATAGAATAGGGTTACCCCATCTCTTCCCGTGGGTGACGTAAAAGGCGACTAAGGGATTTAGGGTGGCAGATAAGCTGCTAGGGCCCTAGAAGGGTTAGTGTCAGGCAGGCAGCCGGCCGTAAAAATATTGCCAAATCTATTATCAGAAGGTATGGTCAATGATGACTTAAGTACCTACAGCGCCAACCCCAAATATTTGGGGTTTACGGACCCCGGGCTCCGGAGAGGGATGTAACCGGGAACATCGCTCGGATGAGAGATAATCCATCGCCAATTAATCACAAACATTTTACTGAAAGACATAACTAAATCATCCTCGCCGTTTTGGAGATAAAAGGGAACATTTGATTGCGTGCAGACAAACAAACAACCTCTCACACTAAAAGCATACACCGGCTCCATTCTATTGTGGGTAGGTAAAAAATAAAGTGTAGGTTAAAAAATATAGTTCAGTATTAAATGTCAAAAGTCCATCCGAATTGGTTTACATCACTCCCGCTCGGCCCGGGCCGGTTCAAAAGGCTAACAATTCATTTACCTGTCCCATATATTTTATGAAAACCTATTTTAAAAATCACAGACTTCCATGCGGATATACGGCGTAAGTAACTCTTTCTAACTGTCTGTTATAATTTTTTTTGTAAATTTTGTATCAAATCCCTTTAAAATTTGTTTTATTTTTTACACGGTCGATGATGAGCGATGAGCATTTGATCACTATCTCACCTGATGATCATCATAATCCGAGCGATGTTTCCGGTTGCATCCCTCTCGAAAGTCCGCCTTCAAATGTCCATTATGATTTGGCTAGTTTTTATTTTTATGGGAGCGACTGCCGTCTGACCTACTTACCCCGAAGGGAAAGTCTGCGCCAATTGAGAGCCTCGTCCGGTCTTCAGAAGGTGCACCAAGCTAGCAGGTGAGGTTGGCTTGAGCCCAACGATCTTAGTGGTCCCCATACCATCCTCACCTGATAATAAGTGATGATATTATGATCTATGATACACTCATCTAGAAGACAGAAGATAGTAGAATAAGATATTTTTTAGAAATTAAACTATTTTTTCGGTTTTAATCGCGTGGTGTTTATTACCTTTGGCATTGTTTCAATGCTCAACTTCATCCATGTTTTTTTTAAAAGATCTTTTGCAAAAAAACAAACTCTTCCAAATTTGAAAATCCTTCCATAGTTAAATTTCTTTTTAAAAGATTATGATGATTTAGTCTGCGGTGTAATTTTTTTTTGACAAATGTTTAGATTTTTTTTTGAAAAAATTGTAAATTAATTGGAATTTGTGAGTAAAACCGCGGGTCTAAGCTAACGGTTTAATAAACTATGTCAGTTTACACCTAGTATTTTTACACGATACCACAGACGTATCGTGTAAAAATACGATTTTATGTTAAAATGTTTATAAAAAACTACTACAATATAATATAGGTGTCTCGATAGATAAAAATATTTAGGGTTCCGCACCTCATGAGACGAGAGTATTATCTGTTAGAAAAATAAAAAAATATGTTCTAAATTCTATAAAATATTGTTTTATAAAAGAAACACAATTGAATAATATAAAAATGTAATCATGAAAGATATTTTGCAATCGGTGCGCGACAATTAGGTAGGTAGGTATATTCATTCGAATTGAATTCGAATAACATACTTTGTAGTTTGTGTCTTACAAAATATAGATTACTAGCTGACCCGGCAAACGTTGTTTTGCCTTATAAATTATAGATAGTAGCCGATTCTCAGACCTACTGAATGCGCATGTGGAGTTTGGTGGAGATCGGTTCGTCCGTTTCGGAGGAGTACGGTAACTAACACTGTGACATGGAAATTTTATATATTAGAAAGATTATGTAAATTATTAAGCAAAATAAAAAAAATATCATTTTGTAAACATTACGCACCGCCTTATTCATTTGGCGCTGAGTTTTTTTAATATTTTTGTAGTTTGTATATATGTAGGTATTTATAAGCTTATAAAACTAAAATATTTTTGGTATTTTTTATAATATTTGTGTACAATAGGTTTATGATTTGATTACTCAATGGTTTTAGGTCGCAGAATAGTCTGCCTGTCTTTCTGTAAATGTATAGATAGACCCATTTCAAGCACTTGTATTTCAAAAGACAACAAAAACAAAAAGCAATTTTATTAGTAGGTATTATATAAATTATGTACGGAATTCTGTAATGCAAGATCAACTCGCACTTGACCGCTTTTATAGTTAGTGTTGGTAGTGAAATGTATGTGTATCCGATTATTTTGTTGTTGTTCTTTTGTTGTGAAACTTTAATAACTGCCAAATTTGATTGCAGGCTGATGGATTTGTGCGCAGCTCGTAGGTTTCATGTTGACCAAAATATTGTGTATAGTATTTGACGGCCTCTGTGGCACGTTGGGCGAACTCCCGGCTCAAGGCAGAAGGTTGTGGATTCGATTCCCGCCCGCGCCGGGGACGAGCATTTATGCTTATTCCTTCAGACCAATGTAAATATTACAATTACATGTCGACTTATGATTTTAGTGTGGTTTGGAACGCGTTCTCCGATGAGAAGAAACCAAAAGAAACTCATGGGGGTTTTTCTTTTTTGTTATCATGTGTTAAATTACAATTTACAATTATGTCCATACATTTATTTATGGCTAATTTTGGTTTTAGGTTGCCCCGATAATGATTGACTGTCAATCCTGATGTAAACGTCTCGAACGTTGACCATTGAAACAATGCTAAAAACCACGCGATTAACACCGAAAAACAAGTTGTTTTTTTTGGCCTAGGCAAACGAGGGTACGATTCCGTAAAATCTATTTATTTCTTTATTGTTAGTTAACACGATACAATTATTATTGCCATTTACGTTAATTGACAGAAAAACATTTACATTACCGTCGTCCGTCGGTCGCACACGTTAAGCATCCTAGATGATGCATTTCTCCTTGTAAAAATATTTCAATAGAATTTGGCAAAAATTCTCAGTAAAACATAGTTACATTTAGTTCTGTACGTTTCCCGCAGTCATAGGAGTTAAGCCTGAACTTCTGGTAATAAATCTAAAAACTGAAACTAGTGTGGTTTATGTGACCAGCTGATATCGCAACCCGTTGCGTTTCAAGTAAACGCTTGAAATAAATGAACTTGGTTATGTATAAAATACAGTGAAGTTGGTGAGTCCTGCTTCGCTAAATGTTAAAAACGATTTACCTACGTATACAATGATTTTCGGTAATTATATTTTCAGGCGAAGGAGAGTTGTCCTTCCTAGACGTCGCGTCGCGAACAACTTTTATTTAACGAGTTCAAAATATTTTGATTTTGTTTTTCGAAAATTTACTTAGTTTACTTAATTTGAAAAACAGCAGATTATTTTTTCAATATTTTTTTATTCTTGTCAATTTCTGGTCTTTACGATACGAATACGATTTTCAATAGTGATTGTTTGGACGACTGCTATCTAAACATTTTTATAAATATCTTTATCATTATCATTTTATACTTTCTAAAACATCATGTTCTCACACTATTCGGAAAAAAAATCGAGTTTCTAAAAGTCGTAGAACAAAATTTGTTAGCCTAGATGTCAAGGAAGTTTCTGCTTAAATTACTGAATATTTGTAATTTGTTGTTATGGATATTAGTATTAAAATGTATACTTCCCTTATCGTATGCTCGAAACAAGTAGACAGTCTACCCAGTCGGTCTTCAATATTTAGGTACTATATTAGTCTAAAGTAGGTACATAATATTTAAGACCTACACAGTTATAACAATACATTTTTCTTATTCTTATGTTGGATAAAAATAACAACAATCATCTGAAAACAGACACAAACAACACCAAAACAAACGAACTCATCTCACGAGACGAATTAACAACGAAATAAAACAACTAATTTTCTCCCTTGAGAATTACATACCGAGTTAACTACAATTAGATGTGTATAGGTAGGTATCAAGAGTTTAGTAACACCATAAATAAGATGTAGGTACTGCTTCGTTTATATTTCTTACGTATAGAGGTGACGAAGCTAAGAAAAAGTCAGAAATAAAACAACTAATAAACTTTTTAAACTAACACGATTGGAACTCATAATTTTATATTTTCCCGGGTCTTAATCGCGTGATTTTTACTTTTTAATTCTCTTACCTCGACGTTTCGACCATGTTGCAACGGTCTTGGTCGCGTGAGTCCCCTCGCGACCAAGACCGTTGCAACATGGTCGAAACGTCGAGGTAAGAGAATTAAAAAGTAAAAATCACGCGATTTAGACCCGGGAAAATATAAAATTAATAAAACAACTAATTTAATCCCTTGAGAATTACATACCGAGTTAACTACAATTAGTAGGTACTGCTTCGTTTATATTTCTAACGTATAGAGGTAACGAACCTAAGCAAACTTTAAAATTAAAAATTGAAGTTTCGTTATTTTGTCCTTAAATGCGGTTTTACGCGATTCTGCAAGGAACAAGTATTTTTCAATAGTGATTGTTATTTAAGAAATTCCGATAATTAACTTACGTTCTCAACTTATTTTTTTACTAGCTTAGCTCCGCGGTTTCATCTGCGCAAGTCCCGATGCCACAGGAATAACGGAGTGAATAGAAGCGTTGGTTTTAATCCACAGCCATACTAAGTTTCTTCGTAATCGGTTCCGTAGTTTTTGCCTGATTAAAACCGTTTGTGTTTTCCAACAAAATAAACATCATAACTTTCGTATTTATAATATTAGTAAATATAGAAAAAGGCACTATACCTACTGTGCCCACTTACCGTGAAGAAGTGTGCCAGTGAAAACAATTAGCCTTTACCGAATTGAAAATGTCCTTCTGTTGTAAAGTCGTATAAAAACATTACTCTTCATGTGGCTTCCCAATACACATTACACAAACTTAATGGCGTGATATTTTGCCGCTATTTGCAGTCTTTCCGATTCATTAAAAGATGTCGTTCGCGACGTCAGCTCTGTGTAACTACCTCAATGATAAGATAAGTAATGTATAAATACGTTAATGCTTAAATTAAAGGAATCTCTTTGTGTCGATTCTGAAACGACTGATTTGTGAACGAGAGGTGCAGTCTGGACAAAGAGTATAAAGATTACTCGAATTTAACTAAATTTAAATTACAGAGAGAAATAGAAAAGCAAAGAGCGAGAGAGATATGTGTAACCGTTCGAAAATATATGGTTGTTGGATAAGTAATAGAATCTACACAAAAATACCAAAAATAATGTAGCAGCTTTGCCCGGCAAGCAGACAGCACGTATACGTACTCTCGACACGGCTGCAATTTCAATTTTATCTATCTTCTCTATATCTATAAAATGCTTTGTCTTGACTGATTGATCAACGCACAGCCTATACCACTGATAGTCATCGTCATCATCATTTCAGCTGTAAGAAGTCCACTGCTGGACCTCCCTCCCTCATAGATCTCCAGATGCTTCGGTCATAAGCGGCCTGCATCCACCGTGAACCCGCGGCCTTAACCAAGTCGTCCGTCCACTGATAGTAGAGTGTGTTCTTCGTATGATGTAGGCAATTTCGTTGAGAAAGGGTTTTTCGAACTTCCCACGGGATCAGGAGGGATACTTTGATTTTAAGAACGAACGAACGAAAGAAAGAAAATCTGACATCCGTTCTTCAAAACCGTCAGAATATTTTTTTTTCGGACGAATAGATGACAGATTTTCTTCTGGAATTATCGATTCGTTTTATCGCTCGTAGAATTAAAGTAGAAGCCCACGATTTACGCGGATGAAACTGCGAGACTCAGGTACTAACGGATATTTCTGAAAGATACAAAAACAAACCAAACATCTGGTGTGTCCATTCTGTCTACATATTTACTCAATATCTTAAGTAGATACTCGATGTAGGTAGCTAAAAATAGCAAGAATGTTTACACTAAGTTTGTCACGCAGAGTCGCGTGCATTCCGCCCTTGGCCTCGGATTCTTGATTGTTAGCTCCATTGCCTGAATTACTAGTCTGTTACATTGCTTCTTAGTTCTAGGAAAAGATGTTACTAGGTACTATGTTTAATTTGTACTGGGTACTGGAGACTTATTTTTGAATAGCTCGTGCCACTTCGGGTGATTCAAATAGTTCGATTTCTGCTCATTTACGTTCGATGTCGGACTCTTGCGGCGAGTGGTTGAGAAAACTCGTTGAGGTCGTGCGGTTCACATAGAAAAACATAGCTAAGAACACTCGCGCAAAAGTCACTTATCAACCAAAAAAAACTACACATAAATCGGTTCATCCGTTCGTGAGCTACGATGCCACAGACAGATACACACACACAGACAGACAGACACACAGACACGTCAAACTTATAACACCCCTCTTTTTCCGTCGGGGGTTAAAAATTACCGGGATCGAACGAAAATCAATAGAAGTTGAGCTATTTAAATCGCTTGAAGTGTCAGAAGCTATTCAGAAGTAGATGCCCTGCTCGATAACGAAAACTGGCACGAATACACATTCACAAGTTGCGTTTGTGTAGACACTTTGACAAGTTAGGATTTTCAGGCCTGCCACCTGACACTAATCCTCCGTTGGCGTTAATCGTCATCATCGTAGTGTCATTTTGGACCCGTGGTAGCTCTCCTTGTACTGAACCGAACACTAGCGTTTGAGGACACGATCAGTATAACTGATCCTGGACGGTGGCTCCTAGGAGTGGCCTAACGGTACAGCGATCTCCTTCCATATTATGCCTGAAAATTGGCTATGGTTGGGGACGCTATAACATTTAATATGTAGATCAGTTGTTTCAGGGGTTGTTGATCCCTTAGTCGCCATTTACGACATCCAAACGTGAAAATGAGGTAACACTATTCTATGCCGGAGCTACACGGCCTTACCGGGGCTACAGTTAGCTAGTAGGTATTTCATAAACGACGATAAATCAACAAATCATCGGCAGCGTATGAAATAATAAATTCACAAACAAACTACTCTAACAAGACGTGCTTACAATAAATGTTTCAAAATTGACATGTTTTTCAAACATTTCCCACGTTTGAGCGCCAATTACCAACTCGTACGATACTTTACCGTATCACCTGGTCTCTGACATATTTATCGCGAAAAATGGTCTCGAAAGAAAATTGTGTTTATGAAAAATATGTGCTGGGTAATAAGTTTTTTGGTGCTAGTTGCGTTCTGCGTTTTCGCCTGTATGTTATGTTCCGATTTTGTGGTAAAAGTAGAATGGTTACATTTTATTATTTATTTTCTTACCTCGACGCCAAGAGACCAAAAGCGTGTCTGATCGTAGCCTAAGGCTACGTACTACGTGACCGACTCAACGCGAACGCAATTGCGAAGCGATCCGATGCGAATTCAATGCGGTGCTGTGTGTCCCTACACCATACTACATACAATCTTCCTACACCATTACCGCCTTCCCCATGCCGCCGCCGTTCGCTCGAAAATATTAAGTCAACTGAAAATGAGGTAACACTATTCTATGCCGGAGCTACACGGCCTTACCGGGGCTACAGTTAGCTAGTAGGTATTTCATAAACGACGATAAATCAACAAATCATCGGCAGCGTATGAAATAATAAATTCACAAACAAACTACTCTAACAAGACGTGCTTACAATAAATGTTTCAAAATTGACATGTTTTTCAAACATTTCCCACGTTTGAGCGCCAATTACCAACTCGTACGATACTTTACCGTATCACCTGGTCTCTGACATATTTATCGCGAAAAATGGTCTCGAAAGAAAATTGTGTTTATGAAAAATATGTGCTGGGTAATAAGTTTTTTGGTGCTAGTTGCGTTCTGCGTTTTCGCCTGTATGTTATGTTCCGATTTTGTGGTAAAAGTAGAATGGTTACATTTTATTATTTATTTTCTTACCTCGACGCCAAGAGACCAAAAGCGTGTCTGATCGTAGCCTAAGGCTACGTACTACGTGACCGACTCAACGCGAACGCAATTGCGAAGCGATCCGATGCGAATTCAATGCGGTGCTGTGTGTCCCTACACCATACTACATACAATCTTCCTACACCATTACCGCCTTCCCCATGCCGCCGCCGTTCGCTCGAAAATATTAAGTCAACTGATCGCGTTCCCTTCAATTCGTACCGCGCCGCAGCGCACTTATGTGCGTTTGGTCACGTAGGCCACTTCAATAGCTATCGACTGTTCCTTGTTACCGCGCCGCTTCACGTTCGCATCCGATCGCCCACGTAGGGCGCTGCGTAAGCGTCTCCGACCAAGACTATTATAATATAGGTAGTTGAAATGTTAAGGTAAGAAAATAAATAATTATTACGCGAATAAGACCCGGTAAAATATGCTAAGACGACGCTAGGTTTCCGTAAAATGTTACCGTACGTAGCACCGCAATTTATCTGCAATGTCTCGGACTTGGAAGCTGCCCATGATGCAAGAGTTCCTGACGCGTTCTTTTCCCGTCACTCCTCACATTCAGTCCACTTCACATTTCTAACTTTTATGTCTGAACTCTGAACTTCGCACGATCTTCAGCATCCAGGATCCCGTGTAGTAAGGTCATTTTCACACATGTCAGCATTTACGACTTTAAGCCAGCATTTCTTAGGTCTTCCCAAACACTCTATCTATTGGTGAATACCACATAAAAAATGTTCGGTAGTATTTTTAATTTTATCGGTTACAGACAGGCCGACTTTATTTTAAAATTAATATTGACTCAGCAAAAGCAATAAGGTACCAATACCAACTAATATCCGTGGACCATAACAAGCCAATTAAATCCGAACCACAAATAATAATCCAGCATCCGTATCAAAGCAAACTTTCAATCGAAGTTGAGCCTAGAGCACCTGGAGGGTCGCCAAGCGCACTCACATATGAAACTAGAGTGCAGTAGACTAGACACTTAAAGTCGAACGATAGTTAGTAAACGTCAGTACCTATCTATATCGGGGGGCTGGATAGTGCCGGATTTCACATTTTTGTACGGTAGAAGAACTGAGTTGCGAGACTTTATTTATTTACAAGCATGCTTTTGATGGGATACATTCAAACATATGATAACCATTATTATACAAAGGTAGGTGTCAATTTTTGTCCATCCAAAGGTTGTCGTTAAGTCAAGTTAGAGGCCTTATATAGTGCGCTCTGAAAACTCCAACACTAGGTGAGCCTAATCACTGCAATAAAGTGTTTATCTAATCTATGTAACGAGGGCATTGTAGTGTTGTCAGTGACAAGTTTTTAGGATGATACGTAGCGCCGCGCCGGGTCGACTAGTAGATCATAATATAAGAGTGTATTTATTGGCTAAACCCGCTTGACTAATGAAATGAATGAGGCATTTAGGCAGCGTATCTAGCTGCGATGTTCGAGGATGCGTACCTGTGTAGGTGTTTGTTAGAACTAATGGAATTGCTCCATTATAGCCTACTACTGCAGAGAAGTATAACCATAGAAACGCCTTGTTCTAACTGTGCAGAACAGCTGGCTGACTTTATGACTCTTACTTAAAATGAAATAAGTACTTAAATCTCGTTCTTGCTTCAAACTTAAGGTCATTTACGATCATTTTGTCTAGCCCTGAGAAATCAGAAAACGCATCTTAAACTACTCGGTCTATATAACAACTGATCATCGGCCGACAGATAAGTTCATAGTCTGCGTGACTTCTAAGTACAAACTGCTACTAACTGCTATAAATTCAATTATTGAATTCAAATTACAATTCAGGACGTTTGTACGTCAGAAGTTTTAGTTATGTCGTATTCGAGAAGTCTTGGTTTGTAATTTATAGGTTCGTTGATTTCACACATTTTAGGGTTCCGTAGCCACATGGCAAATAACGGAACCCTTATAGATTCGTCATGTCTGTCTGTCTCTCTGTCCGTATGTCAAAGCCAAAGTGGCTTTGACATACGGACGGAGAGACAGATTCAGAAACTTTAAGCACTATACTGTTGAAACTTGGTAAGTAGATGTATTCTGTGAACCGCATTAAGATTTTCACACAAAATTAGGAAAAAAATGGGGTTTCCCATACTTCGAACTGAAACTGGAGGATCTAGGGATAGGTCTTCAAAAATGATATTGAGGTTTCAATCGAGTTAATTATTAACAATAATTATCTACAACGCGACCTGTTTTTTTAAAAATAATGGTGATTGAATTCATTTCTGAGTAGGATTTCTACGGTGTGCCAATAAGGTATTTTTAGGGTTCCGTACCCTTTTACTAAGACTCCACTGTCCGTCGTTTGTCACCATGCTGTATCATGCGGTATCAATAGCGACAACAGAAATACATAATCTGTAAAAATTTCAACTGTCTAGCTATCACGGTTCATGAGATACAGCATAGCGACAGACAGACAGACGACGGACAGAAAACCCATTCCTCTAAACCTATGCATATATGTTATAGCGTCCCCAGCTATGACCAGCAAGGGTATGAAGAGAGGGGTCCGCTGTACCGTCAGGCCACCCCCGAGGGGCAACCGTTAGGGATCAGTTATAGACCGATCGTGTCCCCAAATGCTACATTCGGACAATCTGGTAGTGTCATTTTAGGCAAGAGGCAACTCTCTTTGAAGAGAACAGACTGTCCTTCGTCTGTTCTCTTAAGGGACCTATTCTGAAAAACTGAAAATCCATGTCGGGCGCATCGAAAATTGTTGATTATTTCATGACGGAATGTCGTAGAACTTTTTTTTTGTGTACAGATTGTAGGCGACATTGTTTCCGATATTTTAGTGCAGTTTCCATACAAATATGTCGAAACGTATTGAAGCCTATCGACACTTTAGCCAAATCAGACATTTTTTGTCTAAAATTTGGATAGGCTTTGCACCAATAGGAGGTTCTTGTCTTAAAACTACACCAAAATGTAGGAAACAATGTCACCTACAATCTGTGCACAAAAAAAAGTTCTACGACATTCCGTCATGAAATAATCAACAATTTTCGATGAGCCCGACAGGGATTTTCAGTTTCAAGGTCGTTGGCGTATATACTCCTCTTAAAGGAGAGCTGCCTCGTGGAGTCTTAGTAGAAGGGCACGGAACCCTAATAAAACAATGCTACGACACGTATCGTGTCTACTCAATTATTTAGAAATACTGCCGACTGTTGTAGCTTGTAGCGGAAAACTTAGTTGTAAAGCGAAGTGTTGAGCAACAAAAACGCTGGGAACTTCTAATTGTCTTACTTATACCTCCTTTTATACGGAGCGATACGATTTTTTTAAATAAATAAAATACTAGAATTTTGAAATTAAAGACATTTTTCGGTTTGAATCGCGTGGTTTTAATCTTTAATTTCAATACAACATCGCGAAAACAGAAGAATCTATACTAGAATTTTCTTCTGTTTTCGTTATGTTGTTGTGAATTCATCTAATTTTTCGGTTTAAATCGCCTGGTGTTTATTTACTTTAGCATTGTCTCAATGCTTAACGTTTCGAGACCTTTACAGCACAACATGTGTGCCTTGCAGCAGGAAAATGGGCCATGTATTAAGGCTAATTAATATTATAAATGCAATTTTTGTGTGTCAATAACGCAAAAACGGCTGAACGGTTTTGGCTGAAATTTAGAGCTTATATCCTGGACTGGGCCGCAAAGGATTATACCGGATTCTCACGGAACCTAAACTATGCGAGTAAATAAATACAATCTCTTTGGAAATCGTCTTCAACCTCAAAAGAGGTTTAAGTCGGATTCCAAAGAAAGAAGAAGAAATTTCTTTAAATTTTTGTATGTAGCTCAAGGCTATTTTAGAGGAGAATATAGCATTAGAAGTTTTCACGGCAACAGGCGTGGACTTGCGTAGTCTAGTTGGTATAGACGTTGGGGTACTGACCCAAAGACGCGAGTTCAAGCCTCACCGCAAGTGAAAATTTTTGTATGCTATTTTTCCTTGAAAATAAATTTTCTAAAGAAGAAGAAGAAGAGAAAAAAACGTTAGTTGTAAATTACCTTTTCATAATTTTGTTATTTCTTTGTCATGAAGAAATAAGACAATTATTAAAGATTATTAGCTAAAATAAGCAATTGGTCATAAAATTGATTACCTATTATTTAAAGAAACCTTGGATTACGTTTGCAGTAGGTATACCTAGGTTTTGTTAACCTTCAACTCATTTATTCATTCGGTCTCAAGACTAAATCTTCTCCTTAGGTTCTCATAGGACCTAACTATACGGCCATATAGTTCTGTCGTTGTTTAACCTTCACGGCCTATTCACGTAATAAAGTTATTCAAAATATAACATCAACAAGACTTCAATCTCATTGTAGTCAATCTTTAATATGAATTTAGCTTTTGTTAAATAAAATTGTCTTCAGAGATTACCATTCGCCATACATTTTTGAGGCAATGAAGTCCAGTTTCAAGTTATAGTCTCATTTCGAGTGTATTGTTTGCAAGTGCAATTACGTTGAAATTATTATTTCTATTAACAGGAAATCTGCTAGTTCTAAATAAATAAATTAAAAATTTAATTTAAGAACTTATTTAAATATATTTTTAATAAACTATGAATTGAAAAGCTTGTGCATTCATTCAACCCCCTAATCCGATAGTCGGAAATGTAATTGATTTTTTTAACCCTATCACTGCGAAACAAATTGAAAACCGGTCTAAACAAATTGTTTTATACAAGTCACGATCAGATTACAGGTGTATATTATAGGGTTGACACCCAGGAAAGCACTCTAAAGAAACAAAATAAATATATCAGGAAAAAATAGATATTCCGACTCACGTGGATGTCAACTACAAGGAGAGACCTGGAGATGGATAACATTGACCCAAAGACGATCCAGAACCGTGAGCTCTGGAGAGAACTGATTAGGAGAGCCGAGCCTAAGTAATATGGGAATAAGGTCAGATGACGAAGAAGAAAAAAAGATAGAAATTCCTAATCCCAAACCATCCCACTAATTTTATAAATGCGAAAGTTAAGATGTTTGTTAATTTATTTCACTGCCGTCTTCCTGCAGTGAAATAGTGCGTAGCTTAGCGTAAGCATGTTACGTCTTAGACCATAAAATATCATCACTGACCATCATGTGAGATAGTCGTAATGCGCTTATTTATCGTGTGTAGAAAAGTACAATTAAACGCGTTAGAAGAAGTATAATTCTTTCAAGGTATAAAGGTCACTATGTCCTTCAAAATAAATAAGAAAAAGAAGAATCCAAGTGTCCAATTCTACAGCCATGTACCCATCGCAAAAGTGGAATGAGAAATGAAAAAGACGTATCACTACGAAAACGAACCGTGTAATTTGCCTTATTTCTTATTTCGCATGAACACGACTAACATTTAGTCAACAGTTAGCACATTCCCTTGGTTATCTAATAGTACAACATAAAATGCTACTCGAAGCTTCAGAAAAGTATATTTAAATGTAAATATCAACAGTTGACAGCCCTAACACGGTGTAACACCGGATTACCGACATTGGCGTTGCGCGTATTGAAAAATATCTCGTATTGGTAGCACGGAACGAACACTCGCTCTATGGACACAGGACCCAGCATTATATGTGTCAAATAAAACTAGAACTCAGATTAAATTTGTTTTTTACTATTCTGTATCGGTTAACATAAAATTTGTTTTTAAGTTCGTGTACGTACCTATATACGTTGTAGGATTATGTGATAAACAGTTAAAACAAGAGCTCGCTTCGCTCGCTCTTAATTTAACCTTCTCGCACCTACCACCCCGATGTTGTTTCTGTAACAGATCAACTTTCTTGGGTTCACAAACACAAAAAGACGTCAAGTCACCAACCAATCAAAGAAGCGATGTTGTTTTGGGTGTTCCGATCGACCAATTCGTGCCCTCAGTTTATACAAACAACGATTATTATCCATAAATAACAGAATTTTCGCGGCTTGCGCGAAAATTCTGTTTATCATACGACATTCTGTTTATCCTACGACATACAATATCAAGATGTTTAAAATTTTATTTTAGTAGTGCTAATTCTGAGCTTGTTTATTTTTTATGTTTTATAAATCATTATTATTATAGTCCATCTCAAAAATACCAAGAATATCCTATAATAATAATAATGAATCATACAAACATGTTTATTGCTTTATTTTCGACAAAACTTAACCCCAATTTGCTCTCGTTTCTCGTCTAAACCATAAAACCGCTTCCGAATATGGTATTGCTACCACATGGGAGCAAGATGGTGGCGCACCATCGTGGAATTGTAAATCATAAGTCAAATTTCTAGGAAATGCCGGCACTATAAAAATTATATTACGCTACGAGTCATTTAAGGATAGGGTGGGGTTGTACATGTAGCGAGTATGACAATCGATTTTTTTGTTTTTATTATTTTCCAATGTTTAAAGTGAATTAATAGTCGTAACAATGCTTATAGCAAATTAGTACACCTCATGGGTCTGCCATGCCACAGCGAATATTTACGTATTATTTTATATTGTCAACTTTACAAACCTGTATATCACAAATATGATTGATTGATCTCTGTTTGTCTATGTAACTGAATATTGCTGAATATTTTTTGATGAATTTTATTTATTTTCGGAAGACAAACAGTAACATTGACAAAATATTCAGTTATTGTTAGACTAAATAGAATAGACAAGTTATTTTAATGCGATCTAGGAAAACGATAGGTATACTTAATGTTTTTAAATGGAGTCTAATGAAGGACTTATTTTTATAAAAATAAATAGCTATGCGCACTGACTCCTATTCGTTTGGCTGTTGTCCGTTGATATAAATCGATAATGATTTATTGATTGTATGTATTTTTGACTTATCGTACATGCTTTGGCTATATAAATATGTAGGTATATTCTCATAGTTTCATTCTCATAGTTACTGATTATGTGTATTCTTCACAAAAAACTACAAAACTGAATAAAATAAAATAAAATAAAAAATAAAACAACTCGCGAAATACATTATAAAACGTTGAAATGTAGGCATATGAATACATTGGCTATCTGTTATTTCAAAATACCTAACTCCACTCAGACTACTACGAGGTTTAATATTAAACTCGCACACAGACTTGCAAGTGCCCGTAGTCCCTGACATCAAGGCGAGCGAGCACACTATGGTAAACTAAGCTATGGCCGGGTTGGCCATATGAAACCCCCACACACCGCGCCGCTCTCCCCCGAAAGTGGGGTGATGGTTTATAAGGCTGTATTTTCTCCACCTTAAAAAAAAAGGTTTAATATTAAACTCGCCCACACTATCACCCCGCCCTAAAGTAAAGAAATTAAAACATATC
This sequence comes from Idaea biselata, assembly GCA_958496205.1. Lineage (NCBI taxonomy): Eukaryota > Metazoa > Arthropoda > Insecta > Lepidoptera > Geometridae > Idaea > Idaea biselata. Next base: position 1,414,668 of record OY292402.1, read on the forward strand.
CCTAATGTTCCCACAATGTTTTGATTTGGTTTAGCTCATCTGTTTATGAGACACGTTCTGTCAATTTCACAGTTAACTTAATTTTGTAACTGACTTCTTAATGAAAGTCATCTAAAATATTAAGCTTCCTATTAAAATTATATTAACTTACTCACGGAGTACGTAAATAATAACTTTTTTTAACCAACTTCAAAAAAGGAGGAGGTTCTTAGGTAAGTAAGTAAGTAGTATAACTATATACTTAGCGCAAATTTTAAAATGATTCAAATCTACTAATTCTACTAAAATAAGGTTTAAGGGTTTAAGGGATTGAAAAATCGACCCTAAATCAACAAATCCAGTGCTTGATTTAGATCTCTGAACTGGTACAATGTGAACGGGTAAATAAAAAACTTACATTTTTTTTCATGTTTAATCGAGGTTTCTGTCACAGACATTAGGTAAAGCTGTAAAATACTCGTTTCGCTTTGAGGGGTTAAAAAATAAAATATTTTTCATATAAAAAACAGAAGTAGCGTAATTTAGGCGACATCAAAGAATGTCGTAAATATGTAAATTAACGAAATACATTATGTAAACGTGAGTGAATATAAAATGTTATATCTACTCGTAATTTCTGTGTGTAGTAGGCTTAGATTGACCGCAGACTACAGACTAGGGCGTCTGTTGATGGCTGGTCGGTCGTCAAGTCATTTTCATAGCAGAGGCATGTCACCTCTTGGTGATCTTTTTCAGTTTCTGCCGTAGACGAAACAACAGAATTAAAAACCATTTATTTCAGATAATTAAATCGGTTTTAAATCAGGGATAATCGTTTTTTTTTTAAACAAAATTGGAATTTTCCCCACTGTCATTGTTAATCCTGGTTGGTGAGTATTAAAAGCTATATCACACACGAGCTGAATAGCGATAGGAGTGATAGCGAAAATGCATAGACCTTAGACGGCAGTAAAATAGACAATTTGGAACCCTTACATATCACGAAATTGATTTATTCCATAATTATAGGAATTTGACACTCTGATCAGAAGCTGTTTTATCGATCAAACGGTTTCAAGCAAAAAAAATATATTTTATTTTGTATAGGCCACCGTTTGATCACTATCACACCTAGGCCGCTATTACTCAATCCTGTATGATGGTGGTTACCGAGGTTACATATCCAAATCTAATCTGTCATAAGTGTTTTTAACAATCGAGACTCTGATGGTAAGTGTAGATGCACTTTAAGATGTAGCACGCTGGCCTAGAAAGTCTTCTTCTTTTCGTGTAGCGATGTGTCTCATCTGGTGTTAGAGTTTTCAGGTCGCCCCAAGGCTTCTAACTTGACCTAAACTACTGCTATCGGAGATAACAACCGAGACCAACTGCTTAACGTGCCTTCCTAAGTACGGAGAAGCTCGAGAAAATGAATTTTTGCCACACAAATTATCCGTCACCCATCCAAGTAATGACCGCGCCAAGCGTTGCTTAACCGGCACGACCGTTTATGATCGGCAGGTACAGCTAGGCCAATGAGCTACCTAGAAGGTATACCTACCTACCTATTCACACGCAATTCAAAGACCACTAAATTGTATACTGTTACAGTATCGGCCGATTTAAAGTATCTAAACTAAGTACTCCTAAATAGGTACAACGATGGGATACGCCTTTTTTGGGTTCAAAGTAAAGACAGACATTTATTTCTGTAATGAAGAAGGGTTGTTTTTTAAGTAATTTGTAAAAAAAAGAGGCTGGATGAATCATAAATGCGTTGTAATAGAGCGTGTCGAAGAACCCGGAAATAACTTTTTTTTATCTTCACACAACTTTTCATGGTAACCTTCATCAGGCTTGTGTTATGGTGACTATATAACATACATAATATATAGGTACATAATCTCCGAAATCTGCAGCTCCTGTTTGGAGTTACAACTACAGCTTAAAAAAACCCAAAACCTTTCAGGTTATGGGAACGCCTAGACCTGAAACAAATACATCTAAGCAGAAATACTAATCCCCTACGAGAATCGAACTGGCAACATCCGGCATTGCAGCCGGGTAGTCCAACGAGATCGGAACTTACGCGGGTAGGTAAAACCGCAGCTAGTAAAACAATAATAGGTATAGTTATTATTGTTTTACTGACTATAGTTTGTTACTCTTTTACGTAAAAACTACCCTAGCGATTATTGTAGCTATGCTACCGTTGTATATAGGTAGTAGGTGATAAATAGAAACAAACAAACAGTGTACGACACAGCACTGGTTCGCTCGGCGCGGCGGTTGGTAACGAAGTGCGCGGCAAGCCCTGCTTCCCGCGCACCGCGTCGCGCCCGCCGGCTCCGCTCGCAGCGACAGCATTTATTAAACACTACATCTACCTTTTACAAAAATAATATTTTTTTAACCAAAAATGTTTCTTTAACTACCTTCAACAATCAACAACATTAATTAACAGAAATTAATCAACAATAATGAGACACAATATTTTAACAATCAATACCATCGTCAATCACACGATTCATTACATACTTTCACATTACACTAATCAGAATTATCACCGGTGGCTTCATTTGAATTTGTACAGACTTTCCACTGTCCTTCAACACGTTTCAAGTGAACGATGTTTCTACGTAGTCGTTGTCCGTTATTATCATTTTCTATTTCTACATCATTCTCATTCGTATTTATCACCGTGTGTGGAACGTCCTTGTATGTAGCGGATAATTTATTCTCTCGTGTCATGTCTTTCACATAAACTTTTTCTCCAATCCCAATCGAGGTCTCTACTGCGTTTCTCTTCCTATCCGAATACTCTTTACCTTTCTCCTTCTTTTCCTTGTCTCTGTCTTTTATTTCCAGATCTTCACCTGCAAATTCGACGTCCACCACTGATGGTAATTTGTCCCTAAACTGACGCCTATAAAAAAGTTCAGCGGGAGCCTTCCCTGTAATGGAATGGGGTGTACTATTATACATAGTTAGGTACTTTAGAAGATCATTTTGCCAGTCTGATTTTTCAATTTGACTAATACGCAACCTTTTTAAAATGTTGCGATTTTGTCTCTCAACCTCGCCATTTTGTTGGGGCCAGTAAGGAATACTATGGAACAACCTTATACCATACTCGATACAAAAATTTTCAAACACTTCACCTGTAAACTGCCGACCATTATCTGCCGTGATACTTATCGGTGTTCCTAACCGTGAAAACATTTCTTTGAGAGTGCTTACGGTATATGCGGCATCTATTGATTTAGTAATCTTTACCTCTTTATAACGACTAAAATAATCTATGATAACAAAAAGGTAATGTCCACTGGGCAATGGCCCTAGAAAATCTATGGCAATGTCGACCCAAGGTTGCACAGGTAGTTCGCGTCTGCGCATCGGATTGGGAGGATTTGGAACCGAAACAAGAGTGCAACCTTTGCAAGATCTAACGTAATGTTCGGCATCTTTGTCGATTTTAGGCCACCACACCTTGGAACGTAGGCGAGTCTTCATCGCTACTATTCCAGGGTGACCTTCGTGAGCGGCTGCCAGAACTCTCGACCTAAGACTTGACGGAATAACAATTTTATTACCACGTAAAAGTAAATTGTCTTGGAAACACAGCTCTAGTTCAAAAACTTTATAGTTATTAATACATTGATCCCAGTTATTGTGATAAATACCACCCCTAACCAACTTTAGTTCATCGTCAACCTCAGAAGCTTGTTTAAGTTCGTTTAAGGGAATTGCTATAGGGCACGATTCGTTAACCACTGCATTCACATAATTATCGTCATCAAACGGAAGAGGCGAATGTTTACCGGAACATAATCTTGACAGCGAATCCGCGATGTTCTTTTTACCCGGACTGTAAACAATTCTGAAATTATATGACTGTAGGCGTAATACCCACCGTTCAACCCTGGCACAAGGTTTAGAATTATTTCCGAATATTACCTCTAAGGGTTTATGGTCACTAACTAGCTCAAAATTGTCTTTGCCAAACAAATACATGTTGAAGTGCTCAACCGCCCAGACCAATGCGAGAGCCTCCTTCTCGGTTTGGCAATAACGTTTTTCACGATCTGTGAGACTCTTATTACCATAAGCAATTATTCGCGGCCCGTTAGCGTCATGCTGAACTAGTACAGCACCTAACCCTACTGGACTAGCATCGGCAAACACTTGAGTTCTGTCTTGGGGATTATAGTAACCTAAACTTCTAATCTGAGACATAGCTCGTTTCAAACTTTTAAATGATTCTGCCTGCCTATTTTGCCAATGTGAAGTTATATCAGCACCCTTTCCTAATTTAAGTTTTAGCAATTCGCGTAATGGTTCGGTCCAGGTGGCTAAATTAGGAATCCATTTACCCACATAGTTCACTAACCCTAAAAAACTCTGCACTTCCTCTATCGTAACAGGCTCTCGAAATGACTCTATAGCATTTACATATTTATCGAGAGGTTTTATGCCTTTACAGGATAACTGATGCCCAAGGAAATCTATTTGTTGGACTTTGTAAACACATTTGCTATCATTCAATAGGACACCGTTATCTTTAAGGACGCGCAAAACTTTTTTTAGTCGCGTATCATGTTCAGTCTCGTTGCTCCCAAAACAAACTATGTCATCAATAAAATTTACTACACCTTCACAAGGCAGCAATATTCTTTCTAGGTTTTTTTGAAAACATTCGGGAGCGCAAGAGATACCAAACATGAGGCGTTTGTATCTGAAAAGACCCTGACTACAAATGAAAGTTGTAATATGTCTACAATCTTCGCTTAATTCTAATTGATGAAATGAATTTTTTAGGTCTAATTTTGAAAATAATTTGGCGTTACTGAACTTAGGTAATAATTGGTCCATAGTGGGCAAAGGGTGCTTTTCTCGGATAATAGCCAAATTGGCCTGCCGCATATCGACACATATTCGAACATCGCCATCACTCTTAAGAACTGGTACTAAGGGAGAAATCCAATTTGAAGGTTCATTAACAGGTTCTATTACATCTAAATCAACTAGTTCTTGAATTTTTTTATTAATTTTACTTTCTAGAGGAATGGGCACCCTACGGCATGGTTGAGAAACTGGTTTGACTGACGAATTTATAGGAATATGAACTTGAACATTTTTTATTTTTGGAAACGTACCAACGATCGAATTCACGTCTAAACCTATTTTGAGTACTCCTAGTTTGATTGCGGTATCTTTGCCGAGTAAATCCTTCGTGCCACCTTTGACCACATAAAATTTTGCTGTTTCTTGTCTAGTACCGTTGCTGACCAATATAGACGAATCAAAAGATCCTAAAACCTTTAAGGGTTGTTGGCTTCCATAAGCCATAAACTTCTTGTCTGGATTCTTTACTGCATTCTCGACTCGAACCCTTTTAGACTTCAGTGCCTCCCAAGTAAGGTCGCTAAGAATATTACATTTGCTTCCTGAATCTATTATCATGTTAATTTCTATACCTCCTAATACGCATTTAATGAAGTCGTCAGCGTCGAAATGAAATATGTAATCTACTTCTTCGGGTTTTGACGATTTGGGTTTCTTAGCTAAATCAACACGCTTAGTAGCATCAATAGCTTTACGTTTGTTGGCCCTGGTTCTACAGCATTTACGAAAATGGCCAACAAATCCGCATTTCAGGCATTTTTTATCTCGTGCCGGGCAAAACTTAATATCACTAGCGTGGCCTCCATCACAACGGGAACATGGACCTACTTTTGTTTTCCTTTTTTCAAAAAGCACTTGATTTATGGATAGATCTTTATGAGGACCAGGTAAACTAAAAGCGCAGAGTTGCTGTTGGACAGACTCTAGTGAGTTGGCTTCAAAAATAATTTTATCTAGTGTGGCGTCATTACCAAGACTCAATATTTTCTTACGTAATTCAGCCGACTCGCACTTTTCTATAATTTGGTCAATCATGTGCTCTTCAGATGCCTTGAAATTGCACCGAGAGCTCTGATTTCTAAGCCTAACAAGGAACTTGCCAAACTTCTCTCCGATTTCCTGTTTTATGAGTCTAAACAAATGACGTTCATAAAAGTCATTCCGTTTTGGGGAAAAGTATGAATCTAATTTTGAAATGGCACTTGTAAAAACGTCTGTCTTATCTGAACCTTCAGTAACCACGTCCGAGTCGGGAATACTATAGAATATCTCTTGTAACGATAACCCTCCTAAGTGCAAGAGTGTCGCTTGTTTTAATTCTGGCGTAGTAATATTCGCAGCTATAAGATACAATCCAAGACCGCGTTTCCATTTTTCCCAGCGTATAGCAAGTGAACCTTGCCCGTTTTCGCAGTCTAGAGCCTCTATTGGCGGTAATTGCGACATTTTTGGGACAACCTGTAACAATTAATGATTACAAGCACGTTTATTTTAGGTACCACTCAAATTAACATTGAGTTACCTCTTAACAACCTATTGTATTTGTAGGTATCATAAGTTAACCTAAAGTTAACTTTTAGGTAGGTACCGTTTAAAGTTTCATTAAACTACCTAATAATAACTAGGTTTATTATTTGTAAGTACCACTCAAATTAGCACTGAGTTACTTTTTAAGAATTCATAGGTACCGTTTTATCAAACTACCTGTTGTATTTGTACGTGTCACTCACCCACCCCAGTGAGTTAACTTTTAGGTACCGTTTAAAGTTTCATTAAACTACCTATTAAATAGTAGGTTTATTATTTGTAAGTACCACTCAAATAAGCTTTGAGTTACTTCTTAAGAATTCATAGGTACCGTTTAATCAAACTACCTGTTGTATTTGTAGGTGTCACTCACCAGTGCAGTGAGTTAACTTTTAGGTACCGTTTAATTTTTCATTAAACTACCTATTAGTAAATATTATTTGTGGGTAGGTACCACTTAAATTAAAATTGAGTTACCTCTAAGTGTTCACCAAACTACCAACAATTAATAATTATTAGTATTCATACAAGTATGATTTTCGCACTAGCACCCTTTTTATTGTTTTTAAGTAGGTAACTTTATTTTTTCTTTCATTAGATGTACTTACAAAATTATTCGTATACTAGGTAGGTACCAATTACCATATATTAAGATCTACAAATATAATCAGTTATTGTATGTACCTAGGTAGGTAACTTAATAAAATAATTATCAAAACGGACCACTATTATTAATTTTATTTATTTTTTGTGATTTTCTCGTTACAATAAATAAATGAAGAATAGGATCTTATATAGATCTACATAAAGAACCGAGACACGTCACCTATCTACGCATGCATCCATTTCATAATCAATTAATCATAAATTATTGTTGAAGTACCTACCGGCACACTAATTATAGGCACTTTTTAATAGGTAATATGTTTTCTAAATAAGTAAGTAGGTACATGTAGGTAGTCGTTCTCGTTAGTTTTTTTTTTTTTTGTATAGAAAAATACTTTACTTCATTGAAACATACCCAGTATAGAAAACTATGCAAGTACTTTTATGTTATTTCCTTCTTTATTAATTAGGTGGGTGCTCAATACCTGAACGTACCTCGGGTTACGTTGATCCTGGCAGGGTCGCCAATGTAGCTATGCTACCGTTGTATATAGGTAGTAGGTGATAAATAGAAACAAACAAACAGTGTACGACACAGCACTGGTTCGCTCGGCGCGGCGGTTGGTAACGAAGTGCGCGGCAAGCCCTGCTTCCCGCGCACCGCGTCGCGCCCGCCGGCTCCGCTCGCAGCGACAGCATTTATTAAACACTACAATTATTATGAAACTGGGTATAGATAGATAGGTGATGACTTGGACTAGCACATAGGCTACTTTTGATCCCGATATTCCCACGGGATCGGGACTTACGCGGGTAAAACCGCGACTACTAACTAATAAAATAACAATATAGTTACCGTTCTCCCAACAAAGTATCGTAGAAAGCCTCGTAATTGGCTTCCAGGACGTCCGGTGCAATATGAGGCTGATAACTTTGTTTAGAGCTACAGACTAATGAATACAGTTAGTTGAGTTCACTCATATATTGTGCTAGCAGCTTTGCTACTCTTTAACTGACTCCAAAAAAAGGAGGAAGTACCTACGCAATTCGGTTTATGGGCATTATCCCCACTAAAAGGTCCCCACCAGTGGGGATTATGCGAAATATCAAAACACAAATTGGCATCCCCACTTTCCTTGATAATGTTGGTTGATGTGGATCGTCGCGTACCTATGTATTTTTTTAGAGATTTTCATTACGTAAAGACTATATAGGTACCCAATCGATTGTGATGAAACTCAGTATAGATAGATAGACCTCTGACGACCTCTGTGGCGCGTCGTGCGAGAGCGCGACTGCAATGCAGGAGGTTGCGGGTTCGATTCCCGCCGGGTGCAAGTATTTATGCTTAAAAATAAATATTTGTGTCTGGTCTGGTTGTCCTTCTATGTATAATATGTATGTATTTACAAAAGAAAAATAAATATAAGTATTATATCCGTTGTCTAGTCACCGTAACACAAGCTTAGTCGCTTACCACGGGGCTAGATGGCGCTGTGTGTTGTTCACAGAATTTATTTATTTATTATTTTATTTATTTATAGATCGGTGATGACTTGGACTAACACATAGGGAACTTTTTATGCCAATATTCCCACGGAATTGGGACTTACGCGGGTGAAACCGCGGGCCTATGCTAGTATTCTATTAATAATTATTAGCTGTACTCTGCAGTTTTAGCCGCATATGTCCAGGACCCGTGAGAACATTCAAAAATCTTTTCTGATCGGATGCTTAAATCACATTAAGATAAGAATACACTCCTCATATTTTAGCTCCCTACTGTCAGCGGTTTAGGCTGTGCGTTAATCAGTCAGTCAGTCAGGACAAAGCATTTCTAGACTAATATTATAAAGAGGAAAGATTTGTATTTGTGTGTGTGTGTGTTTGTCGTATGTTTGTAATGAATGAACCCAAAACTACTGAACCGATTGAATAAAAAAAACACCAAAAGAAAGCTACATTATCGAGGAGTAACATAGGCTACTTTTGATCCCGATATTCCCACGGGATCGGGACTTACGCGGGTGAAGCCGCGGGACGCAGCTAGTCTTTTATATGGGCGAGTTACATCTTATTACCTAGGAGTACCTAGGTAATAAGATGTAGAAGAAGATGATGTATGTAGTCGAAAGTATATGCAGTAGCATATACTTTCGACTTTCCATCCAACGAGATAGCGGTCAACTCGCCTATAATTTAAAAAATAACTCCCGATAACGTTAAACTTCAATAAAGGAACGGAAGACCACAAAAGTTACCTCAGCACAAAATTAATTGCCATCCAATAAGAAACTTTACGTCCGGGCCATAAACTTCAAAATGCTGTTGAACCTTGCTGACTGCACACGATCGAAATATCAAATCTTCCATGTAATAGGACCATTAAACAATCCTCGTTGAATACTTTGGCCAAGAGTTAGGGAGGTTTTAGACTAGTCCAAAAGCTCGAAAAGTCGAGTCATTATACTTCTACTAATATTAAAACTGTGACTGTATATATGTGACAGTATAAGTTAGTAACTAAGTGAGTTTTTAATTGTAGACTATGATTTGACACACCTTCCTAAAGAAAAAAACATCATGTAGAAAAAAAAACAAAATGTCAGATCGTAGTCTGAAATTAAAAAAACAAAGTCTCTTACTCCTTCAAGCAGAAACTACTGGACCGATTAGAATTAAACTTGGCATGCAGATGGTTGAGGCGGTCTGGCCTACATAATATTCCGATATTCCTGCGAAATCGGGTAGGTATTACGATTTCATTTTAATTGATTATGTACCTACCTATGTTTCGGATGATTATAGAATGAAATTGTTCATTCTTTTTGTCCATTTTTCATATGTTTCTGTCAGTTTTCTGTCAAAATAAATATTTTGTCATTGTCAATAACAAATTTCTTACTTTTCACAAGTAACATAAAGTTATGTTGGATATTAAACATGAGGGTCAGGTTTTTTAATTTGACAGATACGTTTATATAGCGTTTTTAAGTAACATTTTGCATTAATTAACTGCTATTTAATTCATAAAAAAACGTTTTTCCAACATCCTATCAACCTAGTGGGATTTGAACCCACGCCTTACACTCTGCAGTAATAGCACACTATCCAAAGGCTTTATTATGGCAAATAAACCACTTAGGTTACATACGTTGTCTATCATTCCTACAACACCCTGTACTCTACCTATCTACAAGCGAGGTGCACACGTGGCGCGCAAGTTATTGCCGCACAGTGTGCGCCCGACTTAGTTCCACAACTTTACTGTTACCCGTTAAATTTTACAGCCGTGCATAAGCTGGGCGTCTGATGAAGTACGACCTCTTTGACGGTCAAGTTCGACAACTTGCCGCTTTGCTTAAATAAATATTGGAGATAGTGCTGAAGTTGGCAAATGTGCTTGTAATGTTAAAAGTGTAAAAATCATAGTTTTAGTTAGATGTATAAAATAGATTTGAGCTGGAGTTTTTTTCATGTAATAGAATTTGTTCAAAATTTCATATTAACATTGCGATTGCAAAAAATGTGCTAAGAATGAAACTATAACTTGCAGCTGGATTGCAATCGAAACGTTGTTGTTGCCTCAAAAATGTGTGGAAAACGTTATTCTCCGGAGAAAATTTGTATCGACAATTATCAAATTAGATATTAAACGTTGACTACAATGATATAGAGATCGTGTTGAATTGAAAGACTTTTTGGATAACTTTATCATGTAAAAATAGGCCATGGATATTGATTCTAGAGACTCAATCTATTTATGTCAAAAAGTTACCAAAATAATAATTATTATTTAATTTATTATTTCTTGCAATAGTTTATACAATTTATGTCAAAGAGTGTTTTAGTATCATCCTGTAGGTCCTTTGTCCACCGAAACCATTACCCATTCAGTAAAGTCAGTGAACAACAAAATGCTAATAAACTTTTCAATGTATCACGAGACTTATGCACACATACGTGTTTCTATATGACTGCAGCTACATATTGCTTCACCGTAGTAACCCTACCATGAGTTGTGATGGTAACGTGCCACGCTCACTTATACAATACTAACGGCGCCCAGTGGTTTCATCCGCGTAAGTCCCGATCCCGTGGGAATATTGGGATCAAAAGAAGCCAATGTTACTCAGGGTGAATGTAGCTTTCTAATGGTGAAAGAATTTTTGAAATCGGCCCAGTAGTTTTGGAGTTTATTCATATCAAACATACAGACACGCACACACACGCACACACAAAAATACAAATCTTTCCTCTTTATAATATTAGTATAGACAGTGGCACAGAATCTAAGAAAAATCGATTGAAATAGTTGGTTTTTGCGTTTACGAATACACTAATTACGTTTGATAGTTACTTTAATTGCAATAGCATTTTGTTAGCGACTGAATGGCGTGCAATCAACAATTACAATTGTTTCAATCGAAATTCGCTAGCAACAGAGTTACGTAATCAGCTAGCTGGTATCCGCTTTTCTTGACAAGCTGCAGCCGGAGCCTGTCTGGAGGAGATAATACAGAAATGCTTTAACAATGTTTATCATTGAACATTTTTTCAATGATAAAAACTTCGTGCCATAAGTACCTACTTGCATTTTATTATACTTATCTATACTAATCTTATAACACTGAAGAGTTTGTTTGAACGCGCTAATCTCAGGAACCGCTGGTCCGATTTGAAAAATTGTTCCAGTGTTCAATAGTCCATTTACTGAGGAAAGCAATAAGCTGTATTGTATTTTTTTTTTAAATGCGCAGCCCTAACACTTGCTAAGTTTGGATTAAGCAACTGGAAAACAATGTCGGACGGTGGCGTATTGCAAAATATCGTGTACCTATCAACGAAAAAAAACTAGATATTTCGGGACTGAAAAAAAGTTATTTTACATCGCAGTTAATCGGCTAGTTAACACGTTCTGTATTATTATTTTTTTTCTATGCTATTTTAGGTACCTAGAAAAAACATTAAGGAAAAGGAATGGGGAATGTTTTTTTTTTGTTTTTGAATATTTCCTTAAAAAAAAGTCTACGTTTTATATTATTTACAATTTATTAACAATATTCTTTCATAGCAAAATAGCTTAGATATGTACTTTAACGTTATTTTTATTGAAGCCTCATAGTAGGGGTACTAAAAACTTTTCTTCGCCTTTTTTGTTGGAAAGTTGTTAGTACTGCGTCACATGGCCGCACCGTGGTGCCTAGGTGCAGTTTATATGAACAAAATGCAATTTTTGTTCATTGGTACATTTTTTTGCAAAGTTTCGTAAATTAGACCGATTTCAAATCTGTAATCGATTGAAATCGTCGAATTTGAATCGAAAATGATTTACCTGCCTAAAAAAACCACCTCTGATATCTAAAGTTGTGCAGTTTTACTTCAACTGAACAAACCTATTTTAAAGCAACTATTCTTGTTTTTTTACTAAAATCGGATTTACGCATGTCTATGAGTGCTCCTAGTAACTGAAATATTACAATTATCCAAAAAAAAAAAATTATGAATAAACTAAAATCTCACAATTTTGTATCAAAGTGGCACAAAGTTTTACACCAAACAAGCCTTAAAACAAGTTTATAAGTAGTTATTCTCTGAAGGAGAATCCTTCAATTTTCTCCGTGTAAAGTTATCCTTCCCATCAGGCCATGAAAGCGTAGGCAAGAACAATGGGACGGAAAATACAAGTTCTTTTGTTTTACTTCTGAAGTCGCACTGAAAAATACCATCTCACGACTGTCTTTTGATCTATAAAATTAAAGTTGTGCTTTTTGCGTGGTACAAGTCAGAAGCGGCCATTGAGCAACTTCTTTATTAATAACTAGCTGCGTCCCGTGGTTTTACCCGCGTAAGTCCCGATCCCGTGGGAATATTAGGATCAAAAGTAGCCTATGTGTATGTAAGTAGCCCCTTACTGATCAATAATGTAGGTTTATTTTGGTGAAAGAATTTTTGAAATCGGCACGAAAATACAAATCTTTCCTATTCATTAATATTTTTATTTGAACTTATTTTAAATTATATTATTTCGAAGTTTTATCTTATTACTTTAGAAAAATTAGAATATCAAAACTTAGTGGAATGGCTGATATAGGACTTATGGCATATTTTTTTCTAAAATCTTTATCCCGACAGTCGACTAGGTTTGTAAAGTTTGTATGGAGCAAAGAGTAGGTAGACTGAAATCTTATTATTTCTTATCCCTTAAATCATATTATTTTGAAATTTCATCTCATTACTTAAGCCACAACATAAAGCGGGGAAGTAAAAATAGAATTTTTCCCACACGAGTCAGTTCTATTCTTTGTGAAGATGCACTCTTGTTCATTTTGACTGTTGAAAATACACAATAAGGCGAGCAGTGCCGGGTGCCTCAGTTATACTTAAGTACGTATTATTTACAAACGAAATTTGTTCCAGAAGTGGTTACACATAAAGAGACTAGCAGCGTCCCGTGGTTTCACCCGCGTAAGCCTCGATTCCGTGGAAATTTCTAATAACCCTTTTTTATTAGATAATTCTGAATAAGAACATACTCCCCAAATTTTACAAACTGCTGGATGATAAATGCTTGTGCTCGCGATGTTCAGACAAGAAGAAAGATGGACCAGAGAAAGAGAGAGAGAGAAATCTAGCATATAAAAATAAAATAAAAATAAAAATAATAAAATAAATATATCATAGAAACTTTTGCGTTCCCAAAAAAGGGTATACAAGTAGATGTTTCATTTGTTATAAAAATAATAATAATATTTGGCCATTTCATCTATTTTTAAGATGATTCATACAGCGCAAGCCACTCACAATCCATGCTATTTATGACGCTGTAGTACCCGGGAAATTGTTAGGTAGAGTAGGCTTGCCCAGCACCTATACCACCCTCCTAGGCTGGGAGGGTAGTAAAGGTGCTGTCCTAGCCAGAAAATCCTACTAATATTATAAATGCGAAAGTTTGTATCTGACATTGTCACACAGTAAGTTGTAAACCGTTGCGATTAAACTTGATATACCTACCTAACAAGGGTATAAAAGTACACATAACTGATGATCTAAATTAACACATAGGCTCCTTTTTATCCCGATTATCCCGACTTTTTATCCTGCGGAATCGGGACTTACACAGGTGAAAGCTAGAGCTGCTATTCAATAATTCTAAGAAAAATTGTAGTGTTTCCAACACTAAAACCAACATTCCCACTTACCAGCTGAATATGGGAACTTCTATTGAATTTTGTACTAACATCACTCGGTTGGTTTGCAGGTACTAGAACCGAGGAGCTAACTTAGTTGGTAACTTGCAGGAAATATAGATGAAACGTTTTGGGAACTCGGAAACATAATACAAAGGTGTAAATACATATGTAGCTTACCGCCCAAGCTGGCCCTCAGAATACTTTGTAAGTGAAGCTTTAGCTTATTAGTCACTGTATAATTTTAAGATAAAAAAAAAACTTTATTCATATGTATTCTGAAGATCCCAAAGTAAGAACTAAGTTCCATCGTTCCGTGTAGCCTTGGCAATGAATAGGGTTACTCCATCTCTTCCCGCGGGTGTCATAAGCACCCACGGGAAGAGATAATGACTAGAGACTAGCAAACCTTAAGTTCTCTTCGCGCGGTGGCGGATTAGCTGGCCCTAGAAGAGTTTATTTATTAAAAAGGCACAGCAACAGAACACAAACTAAAACATTCATACAAAAACAGTAAAGGTACTTAATAATAACTAAATTCACTAATTTCAGTTGGTGTCAGGCAGGCGGCCGGCTGTAGAAATACTCCCAAAGTTGCAAAAGGTAATGTCAACGATGACCTACTACGCTGACTTTAAATAACTTGGGGTACCCATAGCGGACCCCGGGTTCCCGAGAAGGTTGCAACCGGGAACATCGCTCAGATGGAAGAAAATCACACTTCTGCAGTTTTTTAAAAAGCTAGTTTCTGGGCTACACCAGCGGTTAGCTCCTTTTAGAATCGCCTTAAGTCTAAAATGATCTCGAAAATATTTATCGATAGTTACTCGTCGAAAACCGCCTAAAATATACCAACTGAATCAAACTAGACTAAACCTACAACTTAACTAAATAACTAACTAAAAAAATTACGACTAACGGTTGGAGCCAAGTAGAGTTTTGATATTATTTACGTATTATATTGCAGGATGTAAAAGTTTAGTTCCGTTACTGAACTCTAGTACTATCCATTTGCAGTTTTACTGGGAAAATTTTACGATAGAAGTAGATATGTAATTTAATATGAGAGCTTTTATTCAATAGTCGGTAGCTACGTATAAAGTAGGGAGTACTTAAAACTAGGTTCTGTTAGGTGTATAGATCAATATTACAGGAGTTGCAAGATATTGCACACGGTCGAACATTTTCCTTCTAGTTTGTTAAACCGAAAAATGAGTTTAATTTCAAGCCTACGATTAGAGCTTTATTAATTTATCTTATTTATTATAGCTGCTGCACTGCCTTTTTAGGGTTCCGTACCTCAAAGGAAAAAAAAGAACCCTTATAAGATCACCTTCTTTTCTGTATACTGAGGTCTGTGGTTCCTATTAAGTTCTGACTCAACTAAAAAGATTTAAAAGATCTGGACCAGTTTAGATTTTAGCAAAAACTTGCAAGTAGGTACCAAATAAAAATGTAGAATTCATTGTATTTTTGGAATTGTAAGTTTACTTGCACTGTAACTAAAATCTTGTTTTTTTTATTGATTGGTTGAAAACCAGCCTTTATACACAACATCTAGCTTATCTAGGCCTATAACGTGTAAAAGAAATAGATCTCACAAATAAATTATTGTTAAGAGGACAGTCTCAATACTCTTTCTCCATACAAACGTAGTCGCCTGTTTCCTCCCAGGAGCATAGTCATGACAGATATAGGTTATATGGCATAAACATATTTGCTCCAATGTCTTTATCCAGGGAGGAAACAGTCGACTACGTTTGGATGGAGAAAGAGTACGGGGACTGTCCTCTTAAGACCGCGGCGACTGTTACCATTTCCATACAAACTTAATACCAAAATAAATTATGAAAAAAATATTTTTCTACCTTAATATCGATATTATTCGGATTAAGATTTTACTTTTAAAGGGTCCCCATCACAAGGTTTTCCAAAATATTCATTCGAAGTGAAATAAAACGGAGAAACATTTTTTTTTTTCATTTTTACAGCGTAAATTACTTTTTATTGGGAATAATATAAAACAAATGAGATGTAAATGAGATGTAAACTAGTAATTTACGCTGGCAAAATGAAAAAAATGTTTTTCCGTTTTATTTCATTTCGAATGAATATTTTGGAAAACCTTGTGGTGGGGACCCAATAAAAGTAAAATCTTAATCCGAATAATATCGATGTTAAGGTAGAAAACTAAACTTTTCATAATTTATTTTGGTATTAAGTTTGTATGGAAATGGTAACAGTCGCCACGTTCTTAACGGAAATCGCACCTGAAACTTTTTGTGTTCCCCAACGATGCCAATCGCCACTCTACCTTAACGAAAAACTTTCTCTTTTCAAAATTACCCTAAAATAATCTTCATTCCTTTTCCGCTAATCAACATTGTCACGAAAAAATGCCCGAATTTCCGAACCCTCTCTCAACCCAACCCCTAAGCAAGTTCTAAAATTAAAAATGGCACATGTGATATACGAGCTCTGAGAGAAACGTAGCATCTGTCTGTCAGGACCACCTACATCGGGACCGAATGTACCTACCATTCATCTTTATACACCTAACATAACTAAATTTCTACCTTAACACCTGGATATAACGTTGAAAATCCATTAGCCTCCTCTGCGAGTAGCTTCGCAAAACATGGACTTGGAGTAATTTATGGATACCTATCGTCTTATCACATAGAAATAAAGTACGTATTTGCGTGTGAAAAATGAAAAATGATTTCTGAATAATGTGTGTGACGTTTTTGTTACTCAGTTACCGTCTCGTCTGTGCATTGTTTTTGAAAAATGCTTGATGTTGGGGAAAATCTTTGTTTTTCCGACGAAATATTAGAATCGGTTTGTAGAACCAGTGAAGTATGGAGTGTAGGTCATCATTTAAATTTCTGTTATAGTTTTATTGACATTAATATTTATTTATAATTACCTATTGTATAATTATTGTTATTAATAATTATTAATTCGTTTTATTGCAAATAATGTCCTGTTCGACAATCGTATGCCAATTTAGACGAAAGGAAAAATCTATAAAGCCGCTGTCAGACCAGCAATGATCTACGGCTCCGAATGTTGGACGGTTAATAAAACGCATGAAACGAGATGAAGTTGTTAAGATGGGCAGGTGGTGTAACCAGAATCGACTAAATACGTAACGAGTATATCCGAAGCTCTTTTAAGGTAGCTCCAATCTTCTTCACCTTCTAGAAAACTGATTGAGATGGTTTGGCCACATCCAACGAAGAAATAACGACCGCGTAGTAAAAACTGCCTTACAACCTCCCCGAACATCCAAGGGGGAGAGGACGACCAAAGTCTACATGTTGGTCCAATGTCATGAAAGACCTTGGAACTCTAAATATGTTTAAGAGCTCCAAGGTCTTTCATGAACTTTCAAGGACTTAGAAACAACCCAGAACAGGGCGTCCTGGCGCAATATGATACCCGACTCCAAATAGCGGGAAGAGGAAGTACCGAGACTTACGCGGGTGAAACCGCGGGAAGCAGCTTGTCTTCTATAAGTAAGGGGGTTCAATGACGGAAACAATTTGTGTAAATCAAGTTCCAAAGCAACAATCGAACCCCCACTTTTCTTAATCACAAATGTATATTCCCTTACCACGCCAAAGCGGTTCTCAAGCCTTATTTAACGTAATTCCAGGTAATATCATCATTTACCATTACCACCTGAAAAATCGTGATCTTTTACCATAGATACAAGTACGCACTAACCAAACTCGTTCGGCTGACGAGCGTGACCGATAAAGAGGGTCTAAAAAAGGCCCTTAAAGGTGCCAAATGTTGTAATAACACCCGGTTTAAGGGATCCGTACGCGGTCAAACTTTACTTCAAACTTAGCTATTTGACGTTACAACGTTATTTTTAGATTGATTTTTATAGAGTCCGACCGAAACCAAAACCGAATATTCGGCCGTGGCTTCAGTTTCGGCCGAAACCGAAACCGAAACTCATGTCTCTCTCTCTGTAGTCGGCCCCTCATGACTGAGTATCGTGTTCATCACATAGAGGTCCGGACTTGCCCTTGACGATCTCTTTCCATCGGCTTATGTTCATTGCGTCTCAGAAAAAAATTTTGGAAGTTGACGGCTGATGAGCCCTTAATTTGATCGAACCATCTGGTTGGGGATCGACCTCTTGAACGCGTCCCGTCCGTGTTCCCAACCACGATTAGTTTCTCTAGGTTCTCATCACCTTTCCTGATTACGTGACCAAAATACGCCAGTATGCGTTGATGAAATGTCGGGGACAAGCGCGTCCTCACCCTGAGCTGTGAGAGGATCGACACGTTGCTTGGTGCGTTTGGCAGTCTATGTTCTCCTCCAGCAATATTTTAATAAATACTCAAGTATTAAGTGATCTACTTATTTATGTTATTTATTACTATAGATGTAACGTATACTATACATAAAACTAAAATAACACTAAAACAAAAATAAGTCGTCGACAACGCCCACTCGAGGCATGGTGCCCAAGATGCTGGCAGGTAAATATTTAATTGGTGCTCCCATACAACATACTTGATTTGTTGTATGGAACCACTAATTGATACCTAATGGTACTTTGATCAGTTTTCTAGTATTAATTTTAGAACTACGGGTCTAGATCGCGTTATTGACAACTATGTTTTTAATAACCTTGAAGTTTCTGCAAACGGGTTACACCGGCCGTGGTCCTAAGTCATCCCGAAGTTCTAAAATTAATATGGACTGAAATCATGTAAGTTTGAAACGTGAGTTTTCTAGTATTCAGAAAGACAAGTTTGAAGCTTTATTTGACCTTGCACGGGACTCTTTACGCCCCCTTCAAACAGCCTCGTAACATATCCGAGATTTTACAGTATCATTACGTGGTAATGGTTATGGAAACCCTGTTATAAATCGGACATTGTCGGCAATATCGTGAAGTTTACACGTAACGTTATTTGGATTAAACTCGTATGGTTAAGTATGAATGTTCATGTAATAGGGATTATTAACCGTCTATCTATGGTTACCTATTACATGTTTGGGAGTAAAGAGTTTTTGGTAGAAGCATTTCATGTGGCCTTTTATAGTATTTTTTTTTAATTACGTGGATTTACTTTAATTCAGGTTATTATGATGTTTTGTTACCCTTTTTTGTCTTCCCTATATGATTTCATTTTGAATTTCCAACTTTTAGACTAGACTATGCATAGCATAAGATTAGATATTAGACGAAAACTATTGAAGCCAGCTGACGGAGGTGTTTTGCATGACTTTTTCCGCGACAGTACCTATCTAGTTTTTAACCTATATTGAAAAAAAGAGGGGTCCTACATAGAATTATTATGGATGGTGTTATTCTTTTTTCAAAGTTTTAGGTGTTTCTGTATATCTGTCTGTCTGTGTATTTGTCTGTGGCATCGTAGCTCGTAAACAGATGAAGCGATTTTGATATCGTTTTTATTTGGGCTACCTCCAGTCAACCTGGCTGAAGTGGTTGAGGTTGTCTCCAACGTTTTCGGAGCTGACCCAGACATCACCGAGCATCCGAAAATGCACGGTGCATATAGATATTGCAGCCCTTTTCCCCCCGACCATTCTAGGGATAGTATACCCTTCGCGCTCAATCCCATTTAAATCTTTTTTACATTTCAAATTGATCTTGTTTATCAACGTTATTTATTAAGCACTAACCTACATATCAACCTAAGTACGGTGACATCCCAACTTCACTGGTAACCGACAGCAACTCAATTAAAATACCACATTGCAAAACCACAACTTTCAACCCATCATGACGTCACCCACATACCATTCGAGATGACTTCATCAATTACGTACAATATTTAAAAACTACTGGCTCATAATAATTGTTAACACGAATAAATGGCCTGAGCAGGCAATGTTTTATGTTCAGAGGAATAAAAGTGAACTGAGATGAGAGAGTGGTACCACAGTTTAGCTAGTAGTTGGTTCCCGAATTATATTGTGTCCGGGCTAAAAAATATACACCACTTTTACGATAAAGGAAAACAGGGAAGGATGCAATTGGTAACATCGCTCGGATTATAATGATAGAAACTGAAATTAAAGACATTTTTCGGTTTGAATCGCGTGGTTTTTATTACTTTTAGCATTGTTACAACGCTCAACGTTTCGAGACCTTTCCAGGTCTCTTCTTCAGGATAGACTAAGATGTGATTTGTCATTCTAATGTATTAAAAAAGTTACAGTGAGACTACCGTCTTATTTTTAAAACTATTAAAAATGTTATCAAAAACGTTACTGTGAACTTCTAAATTCGCGTGAAGACGGTAGTCTTCGAGTTTTTTCGTTTTTCCGTTAACATTGGTTTAGCTTGTCATAGCAGGGTCACGTTGCCGATCAAGTCGAAGCGTCTCTATGTTTTCTTTGACCGTTACCAAAAACAATTTTGCAAAGGGCGCTAAAAACTAAACCGGGATTGGTTGAGCCTTCGCAACCTTTCGCAAACAGAAAAACAAAATAATTCAAAGACTGCACTTAAAAGATGTTTTTTAATGAAAGACCTATCCCAATTTAGTTCATTAAAGGTGCATGTAGGTGGCGTGATGGTGCATAAGGCTGCATTTCTCCACCATAAAAAAGTACTACCTATGTAGAGAAACTGAAATACAAGGTAATATCATGATTTATCTTCATATAGACAGACGTAAAAGTAGGAAAGCGGACCCCGGGCTCTCGAGAAGGATGCAACCGGGAACATCGCTCGGATGATTCAGATGATGATCTTCTTATAGACAGACATATAATATTGTATTTCTTTTGCCCCTAACCGTGTGGTTAGAATCAGCAAAGTGGCGCCATCGCAAACTGCAAACATAACTCGGTCGAAGTACACAGACCCTTCGCATGTCATTCTAACGTAGCCCGAGATAAATTGCCATTCGGGAACCGTTTCCACAATTTGACACGTGCTCTTAATCAGAGGTTAAAGTGGTGTGTGTTTAAACGTTGATTAACGCTGCTTATTTGAGGGTGTAATTGTGATCGCTTTATTGAATTAAGATTTGGTGTGTGAGCTTTGTGGGCTAAGCTTGTCGTTTTATTTAGGGCAAACCATTTTGGAAGTCTATTATTTTACAAAAAACTAATAAAACCATTCCATTTTATTTCCTTGAACATCCGTCTTACTTGTAAACGATGATTAAATGTAACTATGTAACGTTTGTCTTTTACTGTGATAGGAAGTTTCAAAGATAACAGACGATAAACGTTAAATTAAATTAGTGATCATTTATATATAAGGGGATACAATTTATATATTTCCTATGTTTTCTAACTTCTAGATTGAAATTCACAAGCTTCTAAACTACCTCTCTACTAATTTTCAGCCAAATTGATTCAGCCGTTCTTGAGTTATAAAAAATAGTTAATAAAAATAGTTTTATTTTAACAATCGTCGTCGTTGTTACGGTGCAAATGGCTTTCAAAATACAGTTGTCAAGTAGAGCAGAGCAGTGTATGTCCCATCATTAGAGGAAACTTATCTTCATTACAATGAAATGTTACCTCAAACTCCTGTACTTAATGGTAAACTTAACTATAGAGGTAATTTACTAGTAAATCTAGTATGTACATTTATGCATACTAATAAGTTGCGTAGGAGGCGCGTCGCCGTAGCGTCACGGTTTTGACTCTATACTGTGCATTTGTTAGGAGTATTTTAGAGTATAATTCGGTGGTGTGGGATCCACATGAGCGTAAGTATAGGGATATGATTGAGAAACTACAGAAAAAATTCGCCAGGTACCTTTATACAAAGTTATACGGTTATTATCCATATATGTATCCATCGCCGTTCGTGTTAGGTATGACTGGTATGGATTTTTTAGATTTAAGACGGAAGTGGGATTTAATAAATAACTACTACCGATTGATACATAATAAAGTTGATAATCCCACCTGTCTAGCCAGATGTTCCCTATTTGCGCTAGATAATCTGGTAAGGCTGCGTACGCGACGGTTGTTCAGTGCTTCTAATGTTAGAACTTTGACAGCGCAATATGCACCCACCACGCAAGCTCTGACACTCCTTAATGAGCTTATTAGTCAGCAAGTAGATGCTGACATCTTTTGTAATAATGAAAAAGAATTTTATAATTATTGCTATAAGTTTTTAAATGTATATCTTAGATATGTAAGTTCAATACAATGACTTTTATACACGTTTTGGTGTGATACTGTTAGTGTAAAAAGTAACTGTGTTAATAAATAAATAAATAGATTTCTTTGTGAATCACAAAGAAATTACAAATTGTGATAACATATAAAACCTGACAAACAAAAAAACCCGACCAAGTGCGAGACTCGCGCACGAAGGGTTCCGTACCACTATCACAATTGGGTACGGAACTCTAAAATGGTTTACACGATCAATTTTAAATTTGATAGGAAAATGTGAAATATTTAGCTTTGATTCTTACACCCACCATACGATCGCATCTCTCAAAAAAAAAACTTTGGCATAAAGAAAATCTGAAACTTATAAGAAACTCTTTGGTTAGTGAAATGTAGGTATTTGACAGACAATTTTGAATTCCATGACCTACTCGATTTGACTCCGACACTGACTTAGAGATATAGACACCGTAAATTAGATCTCTCTTGTCCACAACTCGTACTCCAACTCATGACTATATCAAAGGGCCGTATCGATTACAACTTCAGTGTAAGCCAAGGAGTGGTGCAGTCGGGGGCTCACAGCTTTTTATTTGTTTTATGCATTTTTTTCACCGTAATTGGCATAGAAACTATGACCTGCTCAATTAAATGGTGTGGGAAGAACAAAAATACTTCAAGCTACCAGAAAGATGGAATAACTTTCCACCGGTAAGTGATTTTAATTTTCATTTTGACTATCCCAACTACACAAGATATCTTGGTAGAAAATGTTCCTCACGAAAAAAAGGGCACGCGTTGAAGTATTTTTGCAATAAACCAAGATTTTTTTGCGTGTATCAAAACAAAAATTACTTAATTGCAGTACGGAAGTTCGGTTTTTGTATAGACACTAACGCCTTCACTCAACTGTACAAATAAGTTGGTAATCGTTGGTATCAAAACAATCTTATTTTTATCTTGTGGTAGACAGAGGAACTAATTGCTCAGGAACAAATTTGGTTGAAATGTCGATACTAACGCCCTCACTGAATGGAAAAATAATTGTGTTATTTTCTTAAAGACATTGAAATTATGAAACACGTGTAAGTAGTGACTGAAAATTAATTGAAAAATATCGATTCGATAAAATGTAGCAATGACATGTTTTATATTTTACATTAATTTTATTTTTCATACTAAACTTGTTGTGAATTTAAAAACTATTTTAACCGACTTAAAAGAGAAAGTGTTTCGATTACTTGCGTATTTTGCTTATGGGCCCAGCTTGAGTGAGGCCAAGTTGGGGCCATAAATAAATTATATAAGGCGGTTCAGTGGTTAATTATTTATTTGACTGCCCGTAAAAACTCAAACAATTTTCCTATTCAGGTGCGTAAAAGTAAAAACCGGGCAAGTGCGAAACTCGCGCACGAAGGGTTCCGTACCACTATCACAATTGGGTACCGAACCCTAAAATCGTTTACCAATTTTAAAATTTGATAGGAAAATGTGACATATTTAGCTTCGATTCTTACTTCCATCATACGACCACACCACTAAAAAAAATGAAAAAAAAAAAACTTTGGCACAAAGACAATCTGAAACTTATAATTAAGAAACTCTTTGGTAAGTGAAGGCAGACTGGTATATTTGACAGATAGGGCAGCCATTTTGAATTACATGACCTACTCGATTCGATGTTTTTGAAACACGTTTGTTGTATGGGAGCCTCTCTTAAATATTTGTTTTTAGTATTTGTTGTTGTAGCGGCAACCGAAATACATCTTCTGTGAAAATTTCAACCGTCTAGCTATTACGGTTCATGAGATACAGCCTGGTGACAGATGGACAGACGGACAGACGGACAGACGGACAGACGGACAGACGGACAGACGGACAGACGGACAGACGGACAGACGGACAGACGGACAGACGGACAGACGGACAGACGGACAGACGGACAGACGGACAGACGGACAGACGGACAGACGGACAGACGGACAGACGGACAGACGGACAGACGGACAGACGGACAGACGGACAGACGGACAGACGGACAGACGGACAGACGGACTGACGGACAGACGGACAGACGGACAGACGGACAGACGGACAGACGGACAGACGGACAGACGGACAGACGGACAGACGGACAGACGGACAGACGGACAGACGGACAGACGGACAGACGGACAGACGGACAGACGGACAGACGGACAGACGGACAGACGGACAGACGGACAGACGGACAGACGGACAGACGGACAGACGGACAGACGGACAGACGGACAGACGGACAGACGGACAGACGGACAGACGGACAGACGGACAGACGGACAGACGGACAGACGGACAGACGGACAGACGGACAGACGGACAGACGGACAGACGGACAGACGGACAGACGGACAGACGGACAGACGGACAGACGGACAGACGGACAGACGGACAGACGGACAGACGGACAGACGGACAGACGGACAGACGGACAGACGGACAGACGGACAGACGGACAGACGGACAGACGGACAGACGGACAGACGGACAGACGGACAGACGGACAGACGGACAGACGGACAGACGGACAGACGGACAGACGGACAGACGGACAGACGGACAGACGGACAGACGGACAGACGGACAGACGGACAGACGGACAGACGAACAGACGAACAGACGGACGGACAGACAGCGAAGTCTCAGTAATAGGGTCCCGTTTTTACCCTTTGGGTACGGAACCCTAAAAAGTAAGTTTGACAAAACCATTAAAATAACTTTAGCAGTTGGGACATTATTGGCAAGATTTGTGCTGGGGTCTAAAAGTTAGTTCTGACTGCTAAGGGTATTTCAATAATGGACTCAAATCGAATCATCATTATTAATCGTTTCATTTAGATATTTATGCTAATATTAAATGATGATGAAAACAGTGATGGCAATAACCTGTTTATCTATGTAAAATTTTAACTAAAAATAATAAAAATCAATGCCACTTTTCGTTGTAATTGTAAATTATATTATAACTCAAGAACCGGCTCACCTATCCAAACCAAATGTTTAGGCTTTGTTCGGACTATTTAGTAGTTGTTTTATGTGTAGTTTGCACAAAAAAGTATTTTAAGTGACATAAAAAAGAAAGGGAATGAATTTCTTGCGTATATTTATTCGCGGATTACTTGAAGACAGTTGAGTGAGGCCAAGTTGGGCCCAGAGATAATTTATATAAGTCGGTTCAGTTGTTAACTATTTATTTGACTGCTCGTAAAACAAAATCATTTTTCTTTTTTCAATAATTTTATAACACAAAACATCGATAAAATATATCGGTATCGATATTTAGTTATTATATATTACCATCACTATGACCGCTGTAGTTACGCCCCCCGCTACCCGGCCCTACTTCCAAATTTGGTGGAGTCCGTTCGACGGGATATTAAAGATATGCTATATCTGTCTGTGGACTCCGACCAATCAGAAGCGACCTAACATTGTAATAAAATTCCCTTATTGTTTTTAAAACACGTTTATTGTATGAGAGCCCCTCTTAAATATTTGTTGTTGTAGCGGCAGAATTTATTTATTAAATAAGTACAAAATAAAAGCAGTTTAGTGCCCAATACAACATTATATCGATGTTCTAACACATAACATAGTAGGTAACAGAAATATTTTCACCGAACACGTAGAATTTTTTCCATAATCTACAGCCCCCTTCGAATATCTATAGATATTGGTAGCACCCCCTAGGAGCAGTTACGCAAAATTGAGGGTAGGTATATTTTGTGGCCCTAATATTCGCATACATTGCTTTTCTTACTCTATGGAGCAATATAAATATATTTATGTTAGAGTTCATGTGTTAATATCGGCGTTTTATAAACTTCCTTACATTGCTTAGTATAGTACCTACCTACTACGATGGTTAGAATGCAGCACGTTGAATTTCGTGTTTTCTAATAAACTAAGACGGCACTTTACTTTTGAATTCAGAGATTGAATCATGGAAGATGTTAACATGAGCTTGACAATGAGCTTACTTCAACCCTTGAAGTTAAGCTCATTGTATTTAGAGTTTTTACATATTAGTATAATTAAATATAAGTATAATTTCTTAGTTCTAAGTATTAGTATTACACTGAGGTCGTAACTGGAATCCCTACTTCAGACTAACCAGTATTTGCCTCTAAGCTTTCGAATTAAATTCGAGGAAAATTCACAAGCTGCATTCTAACAACCGTGCAACTCCGTACATTGTAAAGTGTTGGTTTAACTAGTATTGGACTCGAAAGTTTGTTAACAGTTTTCATGTCAGAAGCTAGTTACGTGTGTTTAATGGAGTGTTTGTTTTAAAATACGTTCTAAACCCTACATGCAACAGCCAGATTCAGTTTTTGGGATTCCGTACTTATCCAAAAGGTAAAAAAGGGACCCTTTAAGACCCCACTGTCTGTCAACAGGCTGTATCTCATGAACTGTGATAGCTAGACGGTTGAAATTTTCGATAATAAGAAAATGAGAATAAAATCTATAAGTACTAATATTATAAGCTAAAAGTGTTAGATAGTCCATTTATTGAGGAAGGCTAAAGGCTATATTATATTTTAAAAAAAATTAGGTGGGCGAAGTCGCGGGCACTGCTAGTAAATTTTATAAGTGGGGTTACCTACAAGGGCGGTCCCAAAAGTACCCGACCTGACAAGGAAAACAATAAAATATTTGCAACATTTTATATTTATTTTTCAACATAATCTCCTTTGAGCTCGATACACTTTTCCCACCGATGTTCAAAAGCTTCGATACCCTCTTTATAGTAGGAACCGTCAAGTTCTCAAAATAGCCGGTAACCGCAGACTCCACCTCTTCGTTATTGGCAAATCTTTTTACACCAAGCCATTTTTTTAGATTTGGAAAAAGAAAATAATCAGAGGAAGCCAGATATGGCGAATAAGGTGCGTGAGGAAGCAATTCAAACTTCAATTAATTAATTTTAGCCATCGCAATGATGGACGTGTGAACTGGTGCATTGTCGTGATGAAACATAACTTTTTTCTTCGCCAGATGTGGCCGTTTTTCCTTGATTTCGTCACTCAAACGTTGCAACAAGGCTGCATAATACTCGCCATTGATTGTTTTTCCCTTTTCCAGATAATCAATAAATATTATCCCACGTCCATCCCAGAAAACTGACGCCATGACTTTGCCAGCTGACTGAATCAGTTTTGCTTTCTTTGGGGCCGGTTTTCCCCTTTCAGTCCACTGTTTTGACTGCTCTTTCGTTTCAGGTGTGAAGTGGTGGACCCATGTTTCGTCCATGGTTATGATTCGATGCAAAAATTCGGTTTAGTTGCTGCGAAACATAGCCATACACTCGATGGAAACATCCTCACGGCGCTGTTTGTGTTCAATTGTGAGCAAACGCGGCACCCATCTTGCGCACAGCTTTCTCATATCCAAATTGTCGGTCAATATGCGATGAACAGCACTTTTTGAAATGCCTACACTGTCTGCTATCTCCCGCACTTTTAATCGACGGTCGTCCAAAATCATTTTATGGATTTTCTTTACATTTTGTGGCGTAGTGACTTCATTTGGTCGACCACTGCGCTGTTCGTCTTGGCAGCTCGTGCGACCTCTTTTAAACTCAGCTACCCAGTATTTTATTGTGGTAAACGAAGGAGCAGACTCCCCCAGAGTAGAATCCAACTCGGCTTTGATAGCGGTTGGATTGAGACCTTTCAGGTGAAAGTATTGTATCACATAACGATGCCCAATTTTTTCCATTTTGAAAATTCACTCACAGCGTTCACTTAGGATGGCTGTTTAAAAAATATTATTTATCGTAGTCTAATAAAATTTATAACACAAGCTGTTAGAAGATGCTTCTATCGAACACAGTAATTGTTTTTTTTAAACTACCCGCATTTGTAGGTCAGGTCGGGTACTTTTGGGACGACCCTCGTAACATATACAACAAACGTGTTTTTTTTATAATGGTACCTACGGAACTCTTCGTGCGCGAGTCAGACTCCCACTTAGACGGTTTTTATATAATTTTAACACTAAACTGTTAAATATGTCGGTGCAATCAATATCTTTGAGTTTTTTGGTTAAAAAATAAAAAAATGAGAAATATTATTAAATTACGGGGTATTAAAAACAAATTGAAATATGTTAAATAACCCGTTATTTAATAATATAGATATAAGTATTCATGGGCAGTAAAAATACTTGTCCCTGGCGGGAGGGAATCCGTAACCTTCTGTTTAGCAGCCAGCTCGACGCGCCACAGATGCCTCCAAAGAAGTATAAGGGATTATATTCCGATGACATGGCTGCTTTCTGCATATGATTGGCAAAAACATAACCCTCTTACTGTCGAGTAAATAGAAACGACAAAAGCCATCAACCAAAAATTTAATAAATTCAACTCCAATGAAAAAATGCAAATTCGTACAACAAAAGTGGTTGAAAATAAACAATCCCGATTTAACATATCAACAGCAGCGCTGCCGACACGTGCCCGATAGGCTTTAGAACATTACGGACCACAGATTTTTTTTATCGGTCGATTATTATCCTTTTATCTTTCCATACTTCTCGTCCATCCTAAGGTTGCCTGAAAGAGGTCGCTTTAAACGATAAGGTCGCCCATTGTGCCACTTAGATATAAGTTGTTTTATGTATTTCTTTGAATTGTATTTTTTATAATATTGTTACAATAAAGAATTAATCTATCTATCTATTTTAATACGATTAGTGGTTACCGTCAGAATGGCTGGTTGCCTATAACGTATGGTATTAAGAGTATATTTAAGAATTGCTATCTATTTGCTAAGGCCGCGGGTTCACGATGGATGCAGGCCACTTATGACCGAAGCATCTGGAAATCTATGAGGGAGGCTTATGTCCAGCAGTGGACTTCTTACAGCTGAAATGATGATGATGATGATCTATTTGCTAGTGTTAGCATAAAATTGCTGCCCATAATATATTATGAAAAATTCTGAGATTTTTTTGACCAGAATGGCTCTGATATGAGGACGGCTGGTTGCTTCTTTGTTCAGCAATAAATACCTATGCCAAGTTTGTGAAAGTAGGATATATTCAAAACATTGCTACCTAATTGCAACCAGATTTTAAGTTTCATCCGCGTTATTACAAACTTTTAGCAATTTTAAATATTTGAAATAAAAGTTAGCGCCTGATAAATTTTAAAAGCAAATAACACTAGCACATCAAATTGTTGCTATTAAATTTATCAGGCGCTTGCTTTGAATTCGGTGGGTGACTCTGGCGTGATAGGAAGCTTGGAAAAAAATCGGCAGATTGTGAAATGTTTAGTCTAAAAAAGCCCTTTAATATTCAAATACAGTGTGGGCTTAATGATGCCATACATGACTCTCTATGATATGAGAATATAACCTCCCGTTAACAATAAACAAACAAAAGCACTGGAATTCAGGTTGACACTGATTACCAAATCGGTTGGTACATAATTTTAAGGAGATAATGTGATTGGAGCGTAGATTTTCATGATATTGGGTTCTTGAACGAGTTTTGTGTTAGATAGGGTGAAATATTTGGTAAACTATTTTAACAGGTTATTGGTAAATGGTAAGCCCCAGAATAACGCTTTTACCAAGAGTTTGTATAAAAAGCTAAGTGTCAACTTTAAAGTTCTATATTTTTCTCTGGATTAGTCTATGGTGATATGACAAGTAGGGATAGCGCCCACGAGCAACTTAGTTGCCTGACAACTAATTTGTTGCTGCATCAATACTACGGGTTAGTATGAAAGTGCGCGCACGTAGCGACGAGACTTTTTTGTCCGCGGTCGGCGACGTAGTGAAACGTAAGCGCGCGCACGGCGACAAGAAAGTTGCCAGCCAACCAAGTTGCTCGTGGGCGCTAGCTCTTAGTATAAAACCAATGTTTCATTTCATTCAAAAGACTGTAAAATAACTGAATAAGCTAGGCAAGGTAAAAAAAATGTATACCGCTAAGCCGCGTTTCCAATGGGCAAGTCTTACATGCAACTTGCGCGGAAATAAGTCACACGTGACAACACCTTTCAAATTACATGCTGGTTTACATTACAAATTGGTATACCTACTCGCACACGTAAAACCCCTCGATAATAAGCAAAATCGTATGTAGAAGTTAACCAAACAACTTGAACGGCGCGCCGTTCAAGTTGTTTGGTCAACGGCGTATGTGGCGTCACGTGTGACATATTTTTGGCCAAAATTACATGGTCGACTTGCCCAATGGAACCCCAGCTTTAGGCCAATATGCCTAATACAAGTCTAGTTGCTAAACTTAGGCCTTAATATTGCTATAAACAGTGTTCTATTATAATTATTTATTATTTTACTGGACCTTATTATCCCGTGTAAAATATGTGCACAACTTTTGTACATAAATAATAATAAAAACAGTAGCTGGTAACACTTTTCTTATTATTCTATTCGAATATTACTTGTTTCTTTTTATAAAACTAAATATCCAACGTTTTCTATAAAGTCGTCTCCATTTCGAATTTCTCCTCTCATACCATTGATAAAATAATTCCCCGAAGAACACTAAAACGCTCGCTGCGTACATAAAACCGATAAACATAAATGCGCCCAGCAGATGTTGAATACTTAAAGGCACAATAGTACTGGTGCCTTCTGTAGAAGCCTTATGGACCAATAACTCTTCATTCCATTTGTCTATCAGACCGTTCTCTGAAACACTTCTGATAATGTTGTTGAATCTCTCCAACATAGGAAACCATTTGCGCATTAGCAAAACTACTCCGTATTTGTATAAGTTATCGCTTTCTGGAAAACAGTAAATCAATGGTTCTCCCTTTCCGAGCTTCTGATCTTGATAGACAGCCTGTCTTCTCGAGGAGACAACGGCGAAATTCTTTCTCAAAGCGGCCCGCTGCACCCCCTCGGTGAATGTAGTCGAGTTATAT
Organism: Idaea biselata; assembly: GCA_958496205.1. Taxonomy (NCBI): domain Eukaryota; kingdom Metazoa; phylum Arthropoda; class Insecta; order Lepidoptera; family Geometridae; genus Idaea; species Idaea biselata. The sequence goes on from OY292402.1 coordinate 1,445,967, forward strand.
TTGCGATACAAATAAAACAAGCTCACGTTATTGGTCTCGAAATAGGAACGGTAAATCTCCCGACCACCGAACGGCATTCCCGACTGTATAAGATCCAACTCGGTACTTATCTGTTTTTCAAATCTTGGATGCATTAGGAAACTTCTTAAGAATGATTCGTAAGATATACCCATGTTGATACTGAAGCAGAGCCAGACAAACATCAATATTCGAAAGGTCCCGGTTTTTGGCTCGAATGCTGCTCCCCAACCGAGCAGCATACTGAACGTCATTAGTATAGAATTGGTAGGCCATTTCGTTACTTTACCGTCGTTCTCTTTAAAATACAAACAATGGAACATTATGCCCATTAATATGACGCTTGCAATAGTTGCAACCCACGTAGACCATTGAAATATTATCACCAAATTGTTCCACGTCGAAGCTTTTCCGGCTCTTGGCACACACCAAGTCATTTCATCCTGTGTGTAGCTAACGGTCGGATTGAACCATTTTCGGATGGTTCTAGTAACTTCAATATTTCCTATAACTAAATCCACCGTGTCGTTTCTGAGCACTTCGTATGCACCAGTAGCCGTACCATTCCAATAAATATTACCCCAATTTTCATTTTGCTCTGACATTCGAACTATTAAGGTCATGTTCGTGAACTGCGTTATGATTTTGATTAGATTTATTTCGCCTCCTTTATTAAATTGGTATGTATCATAGTAAATAGGATTAGGTATCTTTCTTTCAGGGGGCATTACGTATGGTTCGGAAACAACAGCGTAGGTTACAAGCGGGCAACCTTTTAAGTCAGCAGGAAATATTTCCTTTTGTGACTGTAATTGAATTAGTACATTATCCTTACAAACATCCAGGATATAAACTGATTCACATTTTTCTCCACAATTCACGTCACTGTACGGTGACCAAGTGAAAGACGTTACATCATCGTTAACTTCGTCATAAATAAAAATTATTGACTTGAGAAGCTTATAGTATCGCAATTCGTTTATAAGTTCTATAGCTGTACTAGGTCCTTCCTCGTTTTCGTTTATTTTGTAGAATATTATCGCTTTAGCTAACGGGTTCCAGGTGGGCAACTTATTCAGTTGCAATATATTTCGCGTTAGTTCGGATTTCTCTTCCAAAATCAACATATAATTTTTCGCTTTCTCCGGAAAATGGGAAGCGTTTGCATGCGGATAAAAAGAATCTTTTACCATAACCGAATACTTGATTCCTCCGTGGATGGTTTGCAATAATAGCCTTTGTGTAGTAGAGGTATAAGAGTTAATGTTGATTATGACGATGCTACCACTTAAAGCTTTTTTCTCGACGAAATATTTAGCGGATAGTTTTAAAACGCACTCGGCTGTTTTTGCTATTTGACCAGAATTTCCAGTTGTCATTAACAGCGGGTTTTCACTTCCGCTTGAAGAAATAGACTGCATGAGAAATAATACTAAGTATTTCGTGAACATCTTTGATGTTGTTAATACACTGACAAAAGAAAAATGGTCCCGCACTATTTATGTTGATTTCAGGGCCAGTGTAATGATTTTGAACTTTAAAATGTTGTTATAGAACAATTTCAAGTGATTTACGACGAATAATCGTAGTGATATTTATCAATACTTTATCGACATTTGTGTTTTCAATGTCATCGATATTACCTCAACTACCAAGAACACAACATGAAAATATAATATCTTTGGGAATAGGTACCTACATTTTTGTAAACATGTAACTTTTACAGTTCAAGCCATAGCTTGTATTATAGCCGAAGTATTAGAGCAACATATTGCTCTAATACTTCGGCTTTCATTCCAAAGACCATGCGTTCAAAGTTCAACTCTCGGTTCAAATCACACCAGTTTTCTTCGTTGAGAAGAAGTAAGGTGCGTTATTAACTCTTACGGTGAAAGAAAACATACTAATGAAACCTGCGGCTAAGTTAGCCAGACGTATTGACCCATCTTTTCTCTGGGCGTGGCTGACTAGGCAATCTGAGTATAGGTGCTGGGCAAGGCTACTTCACTTAACTATGTTCCGGACACTATAGCTTAATACAGCGTAAATAACACGGGTTGCACTCCGGGAATACGGGTTGCACTCCGGGAGTGCCTACAAAAGTGAAAACTTATTTTGGCGCGTTAGACATTTTTAGATGGTATATTGGGTAATGAATTGCATTTTATTTATGAATTGTATTTTATTAATTATAGAAACTTTAAAATTCATTTAATATTAACAATTTCCACAACTCTTGTGTCATTGTCATGAAAATTATTACAATCTAAAATAGAAACTATAGGTTCATGGTAACTAAAATATTAAATAAATAATTTTTCACCTCACAACCTCGGAAAGGATCGTTTTGCACGCTGATGTCTGCGTGCAAAATCGCATTTTGCGCCCTAGCGTGGAAAGAGATTTTAAAATTCGAATCTGTCTTCTCGATAATTTCATATAAAGCAAGTCCTTTGAAAATGCGCTAACCGGAACCTCATTTCTTTTTTTTTTGTTCATGGCATCGAACCACGAAGTATTGTTGCACATTGCCAATGTAGTATTTATTGTTTATTATCTTTAGTATCAAGCAGGTTTTTTCATGAATTATTCAATTTAGAGATTGTTTGCTTATTTTTATTATTTACGGTACAATAAGCGGTATATAATGCCGAATTGAGTTTTCTACCGGAAAAATGCACCTAGCGTTTTCCTCGCTGTAGTGAGGTGAAAAATTGTGTGTTTTACTCGGCAGCATAGTTTTTGCATCTCGTACCTTTGAAACCTTTGCGACGCTCAGCATTCTATATTTGAATCACTCGCTTGCGCTCGTGGTTCAATCCTAGAATGCTTCGCTAGCTCAGGTTTCAATACAAGTACTCGCTGCAAAAACCAACTTTGCAGCCTTGCATAACAAATAACTATTTCACCTCACAAACTCGGAAAGGATCGTTTTGCACGCTGATTTCTGCGTGCAAAATCGCATTTTGCGCCCTAGCATGGAAAGAGATTTTAAAATTCGAATCTGTCTTCTCGATAATTTCATATAAAGCAAGTCCTATGAAAATGCGCTAACCGGAACCTCATTTCTTTTTTTTTTGTTCATGGCATCGAACCACGAAGTATTGTTGCACATTGCCAATGTAGTATTTATTGTTTATTATCATTAGTATCAAGCAGGTTTTTCATGAATTATTCAATTTAGAGATTGTTTGCTTATTTTTATTATTTACGGTACAATAAGCGGTATATAATGCCGAATTGAGTTTTCTACCGGAAAAATGCACCTAGCGTTTTCCTCGCTGTAGTGAGGTGAAAAATTGTGTGTTTTACTCGGCAGCATAGTTTTTTGCATCTCGTACCTTTGAAACCTTTGCGACGCTCAGCATTCTATATTTGAACCACTCGCTTGAGAATGCTTCGCTAGCTCAGGTTTCAATACAAGTACTCGCTGCAAAAACCAACTTTGCAGCCTTGCATAACAAATAACTATTAATTCGAAGTTATTTAAATATCTCGAGAATAGCGCATCAATTGTACTTTTATATCTCGTTTTGCTAATATTGCGTTGATTGGGCATAGTAAAATCAAATTTTCTTTTCAAAAATTCAAACGTCTCGTAATGGTGTCGTGAGTCCAGAAATGTTATCTCATTTAAAAATATGCGTACCGCACTAAAATAAGTTTTCACTTAAAACAATTGCTTGCACTGTACCTATTTTTTTTTATTAACCTATATTGTCCCACTGCTGGGCAAAGGTCTCCCTAACATCCTTCCAAGCAGTCCTGTCCTGGGCCTATAAATACTACTGCACTACCTACTGTACCTATAAATCATCTAAAATTAGATGATTAATATTAGTTCAAGGTATCGTAAGATTGTCTTTTTCTCCAGGAATACGTCTATGTTTGTAACAACTAGGTAACCTACTTTTCGAATTGAGTTCGACTTCAGTCAAGCTAACTTTGTTTATTCTCTCAATACGTATAATTCCTATTCGTTCTCTAACGTGAGCAAAGGAAAACGACAGTTTCGAATGGAAACGCACATATATAACTGAACTTTCAAACTGTTCTAGATATTCTAAGCTTAGTATATAATTTAGAATAAGCACAGATGTCTCACTTCATAGTTTGCGAGTGAATTGTGAAAAGGGACTCTACGTGTTGGCTTCGGCTCCATGCATGTCTTCTTCAGGTCCGGAGAAGACATGCATATACCCCGTGATACTGGGTATAAATACAGTTTACCTAATCATTGCGTTTCTCTATTATGGTATCTATAACATCAACTACTCACTATTATTATTTTCAAATTTTGTTTAAGAAGATAGAAAAACAAACAAACTTACAAATTTCGGAATGCTATTTCTATAATAAAGAGACTGCAGGATAGTAACATCATCATTATTGCCTTTACTTTAAGTCTAGTATCATTACTCATTACTATACTCAAAATACAAGGCATATGTAGCAGCCACAATGCCATAACAGTCTTATAACATATATGCACCCATAATTGTGATCATAATGCATCCAAATGGAATTCATACCTTACCTTATGAAAAATGCTTTCAATAAAAAATAATTTCCATTCATACTGTACCTCTCTGTTTACTGGCTTACACTTTGCGTTAGTAACACAATTCAGTATATTATCGTTCACTTTTTAGCTAATTAATATTGCTGGGCCTTTTCCGCACTTAGCCTCACAATTGGGCCATTGTACGTGATTTCTTAGAGAGGTTAAGCAGTAAGACGCCACGGGAGCTTACTCCGTATAAGCGAATATCCCATGACTTTGGACTGTGGCGAGTCACAGGACATGTCGGTTTCCTCACGATGCGATGTTTTCCTTCACCGTTCACTTTTAGAAAGGTAAATAAAAGAACACGTGGTCAGTAATTTACATTATATTTATTTTCAAAACTGCTGCTTTTGTATGAAACAGAACTTGGTCCGACCGGAATCGAGTTTTAACAACATTAAAATTTAACTAAAATGTGATCATGGATATTTGAGACGCAACTTTTGATATTAAAATAATATAAACAAAAGATTGGTACTATCTTCATCACTATACTTCATCAAATGTTGCATCTTTAGAACGATCCAATACCAGAATATGATCTCTTATCATTTATATTACGGTACAAATCATTAATTTTAACCATTTATTACTAAAATTGACTGTTAAACAAATTTTACTAACGTTTTTGTGCCTTAAAACGAGTGTGACATACACCGTACTGTACCGCTTTAATTACAATATTAATAATTGATTACTATTTACAATAAATGCAACTTTAAATACCTAGAACCTGTGCTTTATAACAATCTATATAAATATGTTTTTCTTAGTTTTAAAGCTAGTTCGAATTTAAATCGGAAAGAGGAAAACGGGACGGTGAATGTAATTTATACACTCTAGATGTAAAAATATAAGCATAGATATTTCTTTTCAATCTTCTAATTTACTTTGAAGTTGGTTCATTAGCTTCAAAGTATTTAAAACTGGCAAAATAGCTCATTCAATATTAGACAGATATCAATGAAATTCACCTCCATTGACTTCGAAATAATTTGCACCAACTTCAAAGAAATTTAATACATTGATAAGTAATTTATTTAAATATTTAGCCGTGAAAAAAATGCAACACTCAGGTATGAAGGAATGTTTTGAAATTAAATTAAGTACCTACTTACCAATATTGAGTAGTCATGTCATATTTCGGGCATTAAAATACATCCAGTCTGATTTTTAAATTTGATAGTAATAATAAGGGTTGTAGTACAGACCTAATTCTTTAGGTACAATAATAATATGAAGTTCATTATTAAAATCAAATATGTATAATTTGAGTTATGTTTATTATTTTCTCTATGATCAGAGGTTCAATGATGAGGGTGACGGTATTTGAGCAATTATTGTATTTAAAGAGACAAAACAAAACGTACATGTAAATTGTTCTACATTCCATACCAAATCTACAAGCTCGTACACTTACGCATCCTACGATAATGTACAAACTTCAAGCGTTAGATCTTATAGTCTATGCCCATTATGCCACATGTCTGCACAAAAGTATGAAAATGTCACGCAGTAGACGACAACACTAAAATGTTGGTTCAATTGGGCGTAGACCTCTAGCTTCTCGTGATTCTACCACTACCCGCCTCATCTCTTCTAATAAAAATATTGTATAACATCTAGTATATATAGGAAAGATTACTGAATTTGTAAAAAGTACTGTAGTCTTCAATAGAACGATATGCTTCATTTTCTCGATGGCAGCCCCAAAGTTTTATTAAGAAAGTTTCTTCTCTATTTAATGAATGTCCGAGGTGTTTTAATATTAAAACTGAGTTTGGAAATATTGCTTTTAAAAATAAGAATTTCAAGATATTATTTGAAGATCAGTATTGCTTTATGTCATGTTAATATTTCAATTTTGATATTAAATCACCTTTACAATCATACAAGTCTTATAGAGCAGGTTAATAAGTCGTGTAAATTCCTGGATAATTTATAAACAAATAATAGATTGTTAAGGAAGATTCTTTTGATGAAATAAACCATTTTTCATTTTTCATTTTCATTTTTCATTTTCATGGACAATCTCACCCTTAATGTGCTTTCCAATTCACTTATTTTCCTCATGCCACGACTCACTAACCGCTTAGTTTAGG